>BTHU01000013.1:67792273-68249773 GCA_036184795.1 Tokudaia tokunoshimensis
CACCATCAGGAAGCAGAGAGAGATGGATGCTGCTACTCAGCTCCCTTTCTGCTTTCTATTCAGTCTAGGGGCACACCTGATACACTGGTGCTTCCCACCGGGCAGGATGGCTCTTCCCACCGCAGTTAACCTGGTCTAGGAAGTCCCTTACAGGCACGCTCACAGATGTTTTCCTGGTGACTGTAGTTCTTACCAGGTTGACAATCAATATGAGACATTTTTAGATGTCTGCCAATCATCTTTGGGAGCATTAACTAAGTAGCGTGAATCACCCTATAGTTATGAAATGGGAGTGAGTCAGTGCAGAGAGAAGACACCTTGGCCCGGAGGGTTTTATGGTTTCAGAGAGGAGAACTGAAGTTAGCTGCAGAGGACATGGAAATGTAGTATAGAGGAGCAATCAGAGAGAGAGAGAGAGAGAGAGAGAGAGAGAGAGAGAGAGAGAGAGAGAGAGAGAGAGAGAGAGAGAGAGAGAGAGAGGAGAGAGAGGAGGGGAAGAGGGAGGGAGGGAGAGAGAGATACAAAATATGTAGCTTCCATCAGTGTCTATGAGGGAACATTCCTAACCCCCCAAGGATCCCTGAATCCCAGGATGCACAAGTCATTTATATATAATGGCAGATAACTCATGCATGTCCTCTTAAATCCTCATAATTATCCCGAATTACTCAAATATCTAATGCAGTACACATGCTCCGTAAGCACCTGCCACAGTGTATTGCTTAGGGTTTGAGAGTGAGGAAAGCAGTCCTGAAGTATTAGTACAGCCATGACTTCTAGCTCAGTATTTTCATGTTTAAAGATGAATTTTTAAAATTTATGTCTGTGTATTTATACATGTGAATGGAGACACCCACAAAGATCAAAGGCTCTGGGTCCCTCTGGATCTGGAATGACAGGCATTGATGATCCACTCAGTGTAGGTACTGGGAGCTCCTCTGTAAGAGAAGTACCTGCTATGGACTGCCAAGCTATCTCTCCAGACCTGTCTGAATGTTTTTAATCTGTAACAGTTGGAACAGGACTCTCTGCATTAAAATAACAGCAGCAACAACAATAACAGCAACACAACAGAGTAGGGATTTAGCTCAGTGGCAGTGGCAAACATAGCTCCGGAACCTGGGTTCCATTCCCAGACATGAAAAAAGAAAATAAAGCAAATACAAAACCACTGCCAATCAAACTCTACTAAAAGGGTAGTGATATTTGATCCACTGTTCTGTGGTGCTTCACACAGCTTAGAGGACAAATCAAGGGTTCTACTTCTCCCTTTTGGGCATGTCTTCAGTCAAGTGTATGGCCATCTCTCAACAGTGAGATGAAGGGAAATACATCAGTTGAGCCTCAAGTGCTTCCCATGTCACTCATGTTTTCTGGGTCCTCGGGTTTTTCAATTTGTAAATATAAAATAAGCAGCCCACAAAGCCTTCAAACTAAGGGGGAATGACAGGTGGGGTCGTGGCATTAGAAGACTCTTCCCACCACCACCAAAATACTGACTTATTTCCTCTGCCTTTTCCTATGTAAACACATATAAAATTAAACTCACTTACATTTGCATACAAAATACTTGATTTTACTTCTAGCTCAATGCGAGATTTTCCCTCCACTGTCTTCATGATTTTAGGCTGATCAAGGACTTGGGCATTAATTGTAACACTGCATTTTTTGCTATTTTGCACACAACACTTTATTAGTTTTGCTAGTGGGTACCTCATCTTGACACAGATTTCAAAATGGCCAGTGAAGGACCTCCAGGGACATTCATTCATAGCACTGAACTCCACACAGCAGGTCCAAGCTCAGGGGTGTGTTCAGCGGGATTCAGTGGCTTCTCCACTAACTCACCCGCCCCCTTGGTGCCCATCTTCTTTGGCTTGCCTAATTGTTTTGAATGCTGTGGTAAATGGATTATTCTTAAATAGAAGCCTGGGCAAATCTGGTTTGGACTAGAAATCACTCAAGGATTTAAAAGAAGCCAACAGAAGGGACTAGGATTAGTTTGTTTGTTCTGTTTTCAAATTGTGTATAGATAAGCCCTGAGAGAGAGAGCCACACGGTTATCCTGAGAGCAAACATTTCTGGGTTTCTAAGAAAACTTGAAATATCTTCCCTTTTGAGCAGGCAAACACAAGAGCCTCTTTCCATGCAAGTTCGGACTGGAGTTCCCAGAGCCCTCAGTTCATCTGGAATACATGCAGATGAATGTTCCTTCTTGGGCTATACCCCTTTATGCCTCACAGAAGTAGCAAGAGTCTTCTTTCTTGGCAAGATAGATGAGGCTACAGTGAAAGGTAGGATCAAATCAAAACTCCTCACCTGAGATAATGTTCTCCATGCCAACTTAGCAATCTCCAAGTTGGCTGGAAAGTTTAACACCTATCAAAAAAATTGGAACTATAAAGAAATATGAAGTGACAGACAATAGGTGGAACTGGAAATTATTGTATCTAGTGAGGTGACCAGTCCAGAAACAGAGCCAAGTGCCTCTCCTCTTCCTTATGTGAGTCTAAATATCCATAGAGGTCAGGGGACCAGAAATGGGCTTGTGAGAGGAGAGAAAAAAAAAAGAGGCTTTAAGGGAGAAAGGTATGGAGAGTAATTGAACATAGATGATCTTAGAGTGTAAGGGAAAATACTAGGGACAGAAGGGGGGAGCTCAGATGGAGACAAGGAGAAGATGGAGTGGGGCATGGTTGGGTCAGAGCAAACTTAAATATATCTAAAAATGACCCAAAGAAACCTTCTACATTGACTTCATGGTGAAGAGGCTGAGAGCCTGGTGGCTCCTCAGTCCATGAGGCTACAAGGTGGAGGCCTTGAGTGCTGCTGGTCTTCGGTCTGTGTGGGAAGCCTGAAGAAGATGAATTCTGGAGTCAGTGAAGGACAGTTGTAGCGGTGGAAGCAACAACAGGTAGATGGATCTGCCAGCAAGAAGTGACTTTGGTAAGGCATAGAAGCAAAGCTTCTCCCTCTGACTTCTTATTATCTTGGTTGCCACAAAGAAAAGTTGCCACCATGTTTACGGTGATAGTTTGATCAAGAAAACGCCTCACAGGTGTGTCCAGTGGCCTAGCTCTTACTTGGTCCCCGATCTAGTCAAGTTGACAACCAAGATTAACCAGTATAGCTGTGTTTTCTGTTGTGAAAAGGAAAGAGTTAAGAAGGCACCTGCTACTCATCCATCCATCCATCCATCCATCCATCCATCCATCCATCCATCCATCCATCCATCCATCTATCCATCCATCCATCCATCCACAATTGTGCAGCCAGCACTGTGGCTGGATGGGTACATGTTTCCCACTCTGTGGCAGGCGTTGAGGTCCCAATACAAAGAAACAGGCCTGGCTTGTCTTCACAGTAGCAATTGTCCTGATGAGGAGCCAGGCTTGTAAAGATGAAAGGAGGATCTTCCAGGCAGAGAGAAAGATGGAAACTCTGAGACTAGAACAAGCTTGACTGCATAGGAATCAGATGCCAGGAAGAGTGGATTCTAGCAACCAAAAGGAAGGAAATTTATAAGAGATGAATTCAGAAGAGTAAACCTTTACAGTTCACATGTTCTGGTTTTATGAATTTGCCTGTGTCCCTCCCCTCTCCTCTTCTTTCTTCCCTCCCCCTCCCCCATACATGCCTGAGGCTTTTCTCTTGGACACAGTCTCAGTATGTACTAGTTTGCTCAGGCTGGTCTTGAACTTCCCAGCATCCTCTAAGTCAGGAATTGCAACAACCTAATTCCTTCCCAGGTTGATGTGAGAAATGGCTCAGGAGTCCTGGATCCTGGAGGAGTAGGTAGTCCCAAGCACTAACATCTGAAGGCCACAGGCTAGTAACGGCCTCTCCAAGGGACTGTCTCCCAAGAACTGCCCCAGATCACCCTGTCTCCACTATTCCACACAAATAACTCTGCCACTACAAGATTCTCATGGCTGAGACGTGGATGAGGCAGAAGCTCTACCCCCTTGGGAGTGGACCTCTGACCTTGGAGACCCCCAATCCTGCTCTGACCAGGGTTGAGGGGGTGTGGTTTCTGAGAGTTACTCTGAAAATACTTCACTATGTATAAAGCACTTTTTTTTATCCTTTCCTTGGCTGCTAGACATCCAAGACAAAGAAGATCCCAAAAGGAAGGGAGCAGCAGCCATTCTGATACAAACATGTTGGCATAATGCATAGCATGAGGTCTAGATTCTGTGTTTATGCAACACCCCTAAATTCTGTCCTGTTCTTTTGCCTTTCATTTGTGCATGTTCTGGATACAGGCAGCCTAACTTCAGACTGATTTATCTCACACTTGAAAAGCACCATTTCCCTCTCGCTTCATTCCAGGCATATGTTCAACAAGGCAGACTGGGAGGCAAGATCTTACTTTACACAATTTGCAAACCACAGAGCAGTGAGGGAAACAGAGGTGCAGATAGTTAGGGTACCTGTGCCTAGAGAAAGTGGGTATAGGATTCCTAGGTGCACAGGAGACATGAGGAACACAGAACACAGCTGCTAACCAATCTGCGGTGTCTTAGGCCCATCCCAGGGCAGTCAGTAGCAGGTGTGTGCTTGCTTTCACTCTTCTTCTGTCTCTGTCTCTGTCTCTGTCTCTGTCTCTGTCTCTGTCTCTGTCT
The DNA here is from genome assembly GCA_036184795.1 of Tokudaia tokunoshimensis. Taxonomy (NCBI): domain Eukaryota; kingdom Metazoa; phylum Chordata; class Mammalia; order Rodentia; family Muridae; genus Tokudaia; species Tokudaia tokunoshimensis. Next base: position 67,796,899 of record BTHU01000013.1, read on the forward strand.
CTGTCTGTCTGTCTGTCTGCCTGCCTGCCTGCCTGCCTGCCTGCCTGCCTGCCTGCCTGCCTGCCTGCCTTCCTGTCTCTCCTGTCCACACAAATACATAACATCACATCATCTGTAGAACCCTATTGATGGTCCAGTTAAATGGCATGTGTTGGTGAGGAATTCGCCCTGTTTATGATGACAGCTGTTATCAGCCTGGGGGTCATACAATTACATCAATGTAGAGACTTTCCTAAAAATTCTAAGACAGGTCACATGGCTGAGAAATATAGTCATTTGAATTGAAATTCTTACATTAAACACCAGATAGCCTTGCTTTTACAAACTCAATAAAACATGGGTGGCTAGACTACATACATTCACCAGCACATACAAGAAAAAAAAATAGTTAACAGCAGGTAATCCTATGTAAGTGCCACAGGCCATTTATACTTGTGAGTTGGTAGCTAAGGTAAATTTAAACCAATTTCTGTATGTTTCAGTACTATGGAAATAACAATTATAACCAGTAATAAGTGATCTGTGTGGTATTTAGTTATTCACTAAAATTATTTCCTTTATAGAAATGAGTGCCCTAACCTTAATGGATTTACACTGACATTACCTCTTTCAGTGTTTTTCCCAGTTGACTTTATTATTCCTCTGCAGGCTGTAGGGGAGAACCCTTGCTTCCTCTCTTAATTTAACTTTTGGTAGCCTCAGACTTTACTTAGCTTGTAGATGACCACAATCCCTATTTCATCTCTTCTTTCTCCTCCTCCTCTTCTTTCTCCTCTCTCTTCCTTGTCCTTTCTTACCTGTCTGTCCTCATGGAATCTCCCCTAAGGATTCTTGGTAAGTGAGCACATATGTGCACATACACACAGAATATATGTTGGGGTTTGTGAATATATGTTTGTGTGTGAGAGCAGGTAAACATTAGTTTAAGAATTCAGGATCAGTGAGTTACTCAGTGCCATCAAGTCTGTCTACCTGAGTTTGAGCCTTAGGACCCATATAGTAAAAGGAGAGAATCATTTTCTACCAGTTCTCTGGTACGCGAGCGCACATGCACAAACACAGACAAACACACACACACACACACACACACACACACACACACACACACACACACACACACACACTGGGAGGCACCCTCCCACACATCACTATATTGATTTTTTAAATTTAAGAATACAGAGTAAGAAAGGTTGAGGTTAAAATGGAAAGACTTTTGTTGGCCAAAAATGTGTTTGTGTCGACATATAGGATAAGAGACCAGCTTTATATATTTACGTAGCAATTTAATAGGAGACAAAAATGTGGTCAGTATGAATAGGGCTTTTCTGCTTTAAACTGGCATGGTTTCATGTGTAAACTGACCAGTTTTCACAGTTACTTAGGACTATTTAAATTGGGAGAACTTCTGACAACCCCCCCTGAATCCATCCTTTTTCATTAATTTTAATACACAAAAGTCTACCTATACTAAGCTGCATGGTAAGAAACAGAGTACGTGTCCGTTACTTGAAAGCCTGTTGAGTAAATGGAGTTAGTTCTCCTGCCGACATTTTGAAATATTGCTGCACGTTTCACAACTGCCCCTTTAATAATGTGCTAACGGGGTTTCTCTTCAATGGAAACATTAGGAGAAAAAGTCGAAAGCCATATAAAATGCTAACGAGAAAACCCTTGGGTAGGCTTTCCTCATTTGAATTCTTACCTGTTAGTAGGCACAAGATCTGTGTGTGTGTGGTGTGTTAATGTGAGTGTGCACATGTGCCTGTGGGTACATGTGAGTGTGAAGGCCAATGTCTGAAATCATTTTCAATTGATCTCCATCATTCTTTTTGCTTGTTTGTTTTGTTTTATTTATTTTTATTTTTTTATTTTTATTTTTATTTTTTGTGGCAGGGTTTCTGCTGAGATATGGGCTCAGATGATTTGTTATATTGACTGGCCAATGAGCTCCGGGAATCTGCCTGTCTCTTGTTCTCCTGCCTCCAGTCCTGGGTATACAGATGTGTACCATTATGCTCTGCTTTTATGCAAATGGTGGACATCATGCTTGCCCAGAGACACTATTGTAACCTTTCCACCTCCCTGGCACACATACTGAGTCCTTAAATTCCTTAACAGCATCAGAACACATCAGCTCCAACCTGTAGTGATAGCAATCTCTTTTACGTCGCTTTTATTGAATCTTCCAGTGATGAGGTTGTCATTCATCTGAGTGACCATGTTGAGCCTTCTCATAACTCAGAGCTCCCCATAACCCTTCTACCCTGAAGAAACTAGCTCTCTCCTGTTTCCATCTCCCAGATTTTCCACTACCTCTCCTGTAGCATTTATTAAAAAGCTGTGATTGTATGAAGCAGAAACTTACCCTGCTAGCTCAAATACAGAATGAAAACAAGTGGTCTCCAGGCTCCAGGGCTCCCCCATAATCAATGCAGTGCAGCGGTGCCTTTTGGTAACAGACAAGGCCATCTCTGGGAACACTCCTTCTCTAGTATCTGTTCTTTCATCTGTTCATCATTCTTCTTTCCTCTCCCCCTCACTCCACTGCTCTCTAAAGGTAGCTTCTCTACCATGATCTGTTGTGACTTGCTTCTGAAATATCCCCCACAGGCTCATATTCGAAATGGTCAGTGCTCTGCTTTTGGCACTGTTTTGAAGGCCTTAGAGTTTGGGGGACCCGGAGACTGGTCTTTAATATATTTAGTCTTTAGATCACGTCTTTGAAGGTTAAGCTGACTCTTGGTTCCTAATCCTGTTCTTTTCTGATCCACCTTGATATATCAAGCCTCCCAAGCACACCACAGCCACACTTTTTCCACCATAATGGTTGAAATCCCTCTGAAACAATGAGAGGAAATGAATCTGCCCTGTCCCCTACTGTGCCACAGGGATTTCAGTACATCAACAGGGAGAGGAAAGAATGCATTGCGTTCAATACTTTTCAAGGTACTTGACAAGAAGCAATTTGAGGGAGGAAGGGTTTCTTTTGGCTTGCAGATCAAAGGGTAAAGCAGGCCTTCTTAGTCAGAAAGCAAGAGAATAAACAGTAAGCAAGGCAAGGTTATGCAACCTCAAGGCAAGGCCTGCCCTCAGAGACCCACTGTGTTCAATAAGGTTCCATCACGTAAAGATTCTGCAAACTTGCCAAACAGGGATAACCCATCAACAGAGAACCAAGTGTACAAACATGTGAGCCTGTGGGAGACTTCTCACATCTAAACCACCAGAATGTTGCCAAATGCAACTCCAGCTACTTAATCTATCACCCACACACTCATCCTCTCTGGTTTCCATTGACTAACTGGCTGGGATTGATGCAGGTGTTCAAAACCCATTGAGTAATCATTCAGTTGTGGGGTGGTCAACTCTCTCCTGCTTCTGTACCTCGTGAGTTTAGATTGCCTTCCTGTGTACGTATGCACTCTCACCTATCCATCTGCCAGACTTGGTTCCTAGTCACTGCATAAGTGTTTCTTAAGAGACACCAATAGTTTTCTCTCCTTAGAATTTTAAGGCTCGCTGGTTTTACTGATCAGTTGGAACAGCTTTAATCTAAAGTAGGCAAGCATGGGGAATGGACGTGGTGCTCAGTGTGGATAAGAGTGCTTTTTACTCTTCAGAGGACCCAAGTTCAGTTCCCTGAACCCATGTGGCAGCTCATAAACATCGAGCTCTAGGAGATCTAATGCCCCCGTTCTGGCTTCCATGGGCACCTGCAACTTCATGCCTGTGCACACAGACACATATGCATACAGATAAATAAAAATACAATCTTTAAAATAGGCAAAGGTGTCTACCCATGCTCGCTAGAATTTTGAAATAGATTCATACTATTTTTCAGTATGGTATTATTGACCAGATGATTATTTTCTATTGAGATAATTCTGGTGATTCTGTAGCAAACTATTCCTCTCTCTCTCTCTCTCTCTCTCTCTCTCTCTCTCTCTCTCTCTCTCTCTCTCTCTCTCTCTCTCTCTGTGTGTGTCTGTGTGTGTGTGTGTATACATGTTCTGTTCGTGTGTGTACATGTGTGAGTGCAGGTGCATGCACTGTGCATTATTACTGCCTGCAGGTGTCACTGAAACTGCACCTGGAACAGAGAGAAACACAGCTTGTAGTGAGATAACCTTAGCACTGCCAGGTACCCTGAGCTTCCCACCTATGAGAGAAGAAGACAAAATCCTCACTGCACAGGAGGCTGTGAAGAATAAGTGGGTAAAGAATCATCTGGAAGGAAAGGCAGACCCTCTAAGGACACAGATCACCAACAATCGAGTAGTACTGATGGCAGTCCATAGTAGGTTTGACTCCTTTTTGACTTATAACAATCAGGCACAAGAAAACTGACCTTATTTCCTCATTTCCTTGCCAAAATAATACCTCAGCCTCAATTTAAACTGTGTGGTATGTGAGTGGTGTGTGTGTGTGTGTGTGTGTGTGTGTGTGCACGCATGCATATATGTATTTGTGTGTGGTGTGGTATGTGTATGTGTGAGTGTCTTGGTGTTGTAATTGTGTATATGTGTGTGTGGTATGTGTATATATATATATATATATATATATATATATATATATATATATAGTATGTATGTGTTGTGGTGTTTGTGTATGTAGTGTGGTGTGTGTATGGTGTATTGTCTGTGTGTGTGTGTGTGTGTGTGTGTGTGAGAGAGAGAGAGAGAGCATTGTGGTTTGGCGTGTGTGTATATATATGTGGTGTGTGAAAGAGCCAGCAGGCATGAGGATGTCAGAGGACAATCACAGGTGTTGGTTCTTACCACTACCTTATTTGAGGCACGGTTTCCTATTCCTTTCCGTGTATATCAGACTAGCTGGCTCTCCGGCTTCCAGAGATTATCCTGATTCTGCCTCCCATTTCACTGAAGGAGTGCTGAGATTACAGACACATGCTATTCTCTCTTTGTGGATTCTGGAATCCAAACTAAGGTCGAGATGCTTGTGTGACAAATATTATATTCACTGATCCCCAGCTCCCTTTAAGATAATTTAAAACAGTCTCTGAAATACCTCATATTCAAACTCTGAACACCTTCTCTTCCCATAATAAAACCACTTTATCTCTTACGGTTATTTACCCAGCCCTAGAGAAATCAATTTCAATGATTCTTCTTGGGCATCTTTTCATATATACGCTCAACTGACTCTTTCTGTGTTTACAATGGAACTGCATATCCAAAGGTATCTGAGGCCATTTTCAAAACGGCCTTTCTTTATTAAGTCCCTTCTCCATATAATTCAGTGGAGCTTTAGTGAGTGGTGAAAGGTGCCTTTGCTTTTTAGAGTGGCCTTTCTCACTAACCCTCATGTCCTCCGACAGCTCAGGGGAGCCCTGTTGCATTCTCCTGTGCTCATTCTAAAAATGAGCTTGCAGGAAAGAAACTGGTAAATTCTAGAGAATTAAGTAACCAAGTGTTCTTGCTCCTGGGTAATATTTGGCTAGTTGCAGAGTGTCCCAATTTAAATATGGAAAATCTTTGCATTCATTATGACAGTTTTCTAGAAGGGAGTTAGTTGCAAGATCTGCTCCAGTATACATTTATGCATTACAGTAATTTTCTTATCTGCATTAGAAGTGCTTAATATAATTTGCATGAAACTACGTGGGATAACTTTGGCCTTATGACTGACAAATCTTACATCTAATTATTATGAGGAGAGTCTTGGTCAATGAGATATATGGCAAAGGAAGCAAGCCAGATATGTTTTGTATATCTGTAGCAGTGCTTTGAGGGGGCGATGCAACAATCTTCAGGAGAGTTCTACAAGGGAAAAAGCATCTTTCTTGGGATCAGCTCGTGGAGTACAGCTGTGGTTAGGATGCTGAGCCTGCCAGTCCAGGGCAAGGGAGGTGCTCACTACAAAGATGGACAGCTAAATTAGGGGTTTCTTTCTAGAAGACATTTTGCCACTGGGCTCTGACATTAGGAGGGGACAGATTCCTCAGGGAAAAGAATGGTGCTGATTCTCCCTTCACATCTGTAAGACAAACTCAGGCTCACCAGGGAGAATGCTTGGGAGAAGTCTAGCACACATGATGAAAACCCCACTTTGATCACTTTCTGATACTATTAAAGCACTCAAATTGCCCAACAGTGGCCTGAGTTTCTTGCTACCTTCTCCAAGGTTCTGGATTTCTGAATGAAAGATACACACATGCAGCCTTATATTTAATATGCTTTAATCAGTTCAATGATTGGGCCGCTCCCAACCTTCCATGTTGCTAATGCCTCCCCATTGATACTCCTGAGTAATTACTTACTAAATTCTATAGTCCATATTTGCTGCCCTAGACCTAATCGAGGGTCCTCCTGGGGCCTCCCTTCCCTGGCTCTTAGGGTTGGGTGTCTCTGCCCTGCACTTCTCAGACCTGATCTAACTGCTTTTTCAGCATGGCAGTTCTAACTCCTTCTCTTGGTCCCCTTGCCCACAAATCCTAAAGTCCTGCCTCTGTCTCCCTGCCTGGCCACTGACCACTGATAACTATTTACCAGTCGAAACCAACTGGGGGCAGGGACCCTGAGCTTCTTACATGTGGGATTCTTGGGCAATTTTGGGAACCCGAATAACATAATGCAAACTCTAGACCAAATCTACAACAACTTTCAGTACTTCAAAGGGGGACCTGCAGGCTAGGGGTTAGCTAAGTCTGTAAGGTGTTTGCTATACAAGTGTGAGGACCTGATTTGTGGCCTCCAGAATCCACATGAAAGAGGCTGGGTGCAGATGAGCATACCTGTAATACCAGTACTATGGAAGCAGTTAGGAGGATCCTAGGTGCTTGCTGCTCAACTAGTCTGACTGAATTGGTGAGTTCCAGATTATGCTTGAGGCCCTGTCTCAAAAGAATGTGATGGATAACACCTGAACAACAGCTGAAGAAGACATCTGATGTCCTGATGTCGACCTCGGGTCTCCACTCGCATGCTCACACATGCTGTGGGCTCAGTTGTGTTCCCTAAATTCTGAAATGCTAGCATCCAAACCCCTTGTGGTGGTTAGTGTTAATTGCCAACTTGATAGAACCTGTACTCATCAGAAAGACAGGCCTGAAGGCATGTCTATAGGAAATTATTTTTCTTATATTCACGGGTTTGGAAACACCTGTCTTAATTGTGGGCGAGACCATTACTTGGGCAGCAAATCCTGGATGGTACAGGAGGGAGGAAATGAGGTGACCAAAGGAGCGTTTATTCATGCTCTCTTCTGACTTTGACTGTGACATGACCAGCTGCTTCAAGCTCCTGCTGCCTGGACTTCTGCAATATGATGAGCTGTACCTTAAGCCATGGATTAAAACAAACTATTTCTTCCTGAAATTTTCAGTCAGAGCATTTTATTATAGCAACAGAAACTAAGACACCCACAGTGTTTTAGAATAGGACCCTATTTCATCCCTGTGAAGGGTTTAAGTCGGACACGGGTCTGCACAGGAAACCCCACCCCCCAAAGGTTGAGATCAGGGTGACTTCTACATGACAAGGAATGCCCAAGGTTCAGCAAAGCCACCTGGCATGATTTTTACCTTCTAGCCTATAGGAATGTACTGCTAAGTATTTTCATTTCATATCACAGTGAGAATGGCAGAAGCTTTCAAATTATTACTTCAAGATCTGCTTTTAAGGTATTCCTGTTCTCTGAGGTTTGCCAGACCTTTGGTTATGCATTTTTAAAATGATTCAAAGTTTGGATTCATGGTGTCGGGGGGATGGCTTAGACTTTAAGAATGCTGGCTTTGCTTGTAGAGGACCTGGGTCAAGTAGCTCACACATGCCTGTAATTCTAGATTTAGGTATTCTGATGATGTCTTCTGGCCTCTGTGGGCACTGCACATTTTTATGCCACACATAGCTGCACACACACACACACACACACACACACTCACACACTTAAAAATATAATAAAATAAAAATAAAGCTCTGAAGTTTCAATCCTGTCTCCCTGGACCTGCCATTGAGACCAAGGACTTTATTCAGGCCAACTTTTTGGTGAATTCTTTAATGAACTGAGATGTTTTTCTCTTTAGATCACTTAGTTTTTTTGAGGTTCATCTAATAAAATTATATATAAAATGACTGTTGATTCATTCATTTGCAAGGTTGGGGTGCTAACTATCAAAGCCTGTTCCCAAAGGTTTTAATATTGCTTAATCACATTATAACATAAAACTTGTGGGATGGATGCAAAAGTTCCAGCTTTTACATTGTGATGATGTTCTGTGTCTATTTTGGTTCCCTCAGCCTGCAGAGTACTTTCTTCCTTTGATCAACACAGGTCCACTCTCTTCTCGGTTGGTCTATCTCCTAAGAGATTTTTCTTAGCCTCTGCACCTGAACAGAAGGACTTTGTGGAATGTTCCCATGCATCTGACCCTACGTGGTCTGGCTGAGAATTTTACCTTAGGTTATCTGATCTTGTTAGTGGTTTACTTCATTTTATGAGTGTATGTGGGGTAACGGTGGTGGTTGGGTACTAGTGGTATGGGAGAGGTCTGGGTTTACACAAGGTTATAGGTGTACTTGTACACAATGCATATGTGGAGATCAGAGGACAGCCAGTTCTCAAGTGCTTATTTGAGACATCTTTTAATGGCTTAGAACTTCATGTAGGTCCAGCCACCTTGCCAGTGAGTGCCCAGGATCCTCCTGTCTTCATGTCCATCCCTACTGGGATTGTGCAGAAGGCTGCTGTAGCCAACTTTTCATATGAGCCCCTGGGTATCCAAAGTCATGTTCTCAGACTTGCAAGGAAAGCCCTTCATAGACCAGCCATCCCCCAATCCTCGATTTGTTTCTTCATTCCTTTTGGTTGCTTATTGCCTTTGAGTTTTATTTCATAGATTAGATGGCTTAGAAACAGACCCTTGTGGCCAAATGGATGAAGTTGTTATTTATTAATTCTATTCATTTTGTAGTCTGAGTTAGATAAAACTCTCAGAAAAGGTAGTAGAAGTAATCATCTGAACTTATATTTATTTTCATTATATGTATGTGTGTGTATGTGTGTGTGCACATATATTTGTGCCTAAAATGGCATGCTAACTCAGTAAAAAAAAGATGAATATAATTTATTTGTGATTATAAACAGCAGCAGGTCCCTGGGTATCTCAGATCCAGTTTATGGAATTGAAGTGGGCATGCTTATGTTTGTAATTAAAACTGCAGGAATTTTTTTATTAACTATTGCTCACACTTCAGTGCTTCTCTGAATATTTCCAGGGTCTCTGGTGGTGGCCACTAGGCAGGTGCAGACGAACGTGAAATAATGTGCATGTATAAGCACATTTTCTGATAACTGAGAGCTTTCCTGTGCTCAACTGAAGTTCAAACAACTTGGAACGAATAGGCAGAACCAACCAGATCTCAAAAGTGCTACTGGGTGCGGGATTTGGACAAGGTCAAACTGACTTTATTGCTTCATAGCTCAGTGGTTTCCACTTAAATTTCCAATAAAATAGGCATGATGTCTAATTTCTCCCTGGGAAGCTCTGTACCACACATCTCTATCTCTGATATAACATCCATGAGGTTAGCTTACAGAAAGAGCTGGCTGGTCTGAATGTAAACCCATGAGAACAGCTACTTGCTCTGAGCAGCAGCCCTGGTAATTATCTCATTAGAAAAACTGACTTCGTGCTAGGGAGACTGCAGGCTCAGGTCTCTGTTTAGAACTCTATTGAGAAGCTGCAGCCTCACATATGATCCCTGGTGTCTCAGGTTGTGTGTTTGTGGTATGAAATCTCTTTGGTATACACATGACAGAGATGTTACCCAAGATAGCTAAGGAGGTGATGACCATTGGCTGATAACTTGCAGAGGCTAAAATAGTCTCTAACTATCAAGCAGAAGCCACCGGAAATGGTGTTCCTCCCTTTGGTCTCAAAAGATACCATGTGAATTTGTTCTGTGAAATATACACAGGAAATACCTGTTGACTGCTGAAGTTCACCCAGAGAAGGAGAGGGTGGAGAATGTCCCTGGATCCTCCCCTGAGATCCAAGCCACTCCTCCTGGCCAATGTAATGCAGTTTTCCTGTAATTGCACAGGGACCTGGGATCTTCTGAAGCGCTAGAGTTTGTAGGCTGGGGAAGGTTAGTTGCTGGAAGCTTTGTCTCTAGGCAGCTGTGGGGAAGCCATCATCCATTTTGTATGATAGTTTAGTTGCTTACTGACTTCCTATGCTTCTTTCCATGCTGTCTATGTAATCCAGAAAATTACATTATTCCCCAGAATGCACTTTGGTGGAATCCTACTTTGGGTTGCTGTTAGGATGTTATGAGGAAGGAGGATGTTTATGCCACCCAAAGGAAGAATTTTCCCAACATATCCATTTGAGATATGAATTGTTGCTGGGGTCAGATCAGAGGCCTCTTCAATATTAAGGACTTAATAGGAATATATCAGGCAGTATCCAAAGAGAAGACTGTGCTATTGAAGACATTAGGCGAAACACCATACTGTTGGATCAAGGCATTCTGAATGGAGATGTTCACACTGAGATCAAAGTAATTTTGTGTGAAAGAGTTTGTTTCATTGCCCGTATTAGTTACTCTTCTTATTGCTGTGGCAAAATACCTGAAAAAAAAAACAACTTAGAGAAGGCAGGGTTTGAAGGTAGGTCATAGTACAGAAGGCATGGAGGTGGGAGTGTGAGGCAACTGGTCCAGGTGAACTCAGTCAGGAAGCAGAGAGATGAACGCTGGTGCTCAGCTTTCTACTTTTTATTCGGTCTGGAACCCCAGGCCACACCATGGTAGGAAGGCCACAATGAGGCGTGGTCTTCCCACCTCAGTTAACAGCTTGGAAACTTTGACTGAATATTACTAGCTGTTTCATACATTATTTACTTTCCTCAGTTCTAAGACTGAATTTAGAAACTGTAACACAGGCATGCCCATTGGCTTGTCTCCTAAGTGATTGTAGGTCAGGTTGACCATCAATACTAACCATCACATTGACTGACACAGTTCTCAGAAAAATGGGAAGCATGGAGAGACAGAGATAGGAGGGGGAAGAAGGATGGCATGAAAGAAGAAAGTGGGAAGGGAGGTGGAAGGAGAGAGAGAGAGAGAGAGAGAGAGAGAGAGAGAGAGAGAGAAAACAAATGAATGTAGTAGAACCCAGATGTTCATCCAAACGAATATGCACTGTATTCTGTAATAATCGTGGTCCTACTAGAAATGCTGCAATGTAGTTGGCTGTGACACAGGTAAGAAATACATGGAGCATGAAGGTCAGCTAGTTACCAGCTGTCAGTGTTGAGAACTACTTACTGACATGACAGCCGAAGAATAGTGTGTTCACTTCTGCTGTTCCATGTCCAGTCTCTAATAAATACCAGAGCATATGGGACTTTATTCTGGAATGTTCTATAGCTCTCAGTTTGTAGGTTAGTCATTACCCATTCCATGGGGCTAATTCGGATGTCTGTAGACTTACCATTTCCATTCAGTATGAGACATGACTCCTCAGTGGTCAATTTAGTCAGATTGAGTCAAGATGTCTTGGCAATCTGTCTGACCCCAATGGAGTCATGTGGTTTAACTCTTACTCTGTATGTGTTGCTGACGAACGGATACATTGTGGAGCTAGGGAGGATGTCTTTCTGGATGAACACAGTCACTGAGCTGCTTCCCCTCAGTAACCCTGGGATGTGACTCTTCTTTGTGCATTAGTTACTCTTCTTACTGCTGCAACCAGATACAGGATGAGAAGCAGTGTAAAGGAGGAAAGGTTTGTTTACTCCCCCTGCAAAACAAAACAAAACAACCCCCCCAAAAAAACCCATGAATCAAACAAAAAACCAAAAACCAAACCAAACCAAGCCAAACAAACAAAAAGCATGGAGGGGAGGCAGAAGTGAGCCTGAAAGGTGGGAGATGAGCTGGTTGCCTCTACACTCAGGAAACAGAGGATGAACTGAAAGTGGGCCTGACCCTGAAACCTCAAAGCCTGCTCCAGTGACCCACTTCCTGCAGCAAGGCTCCACCTCCTAAAGGTTCTACTATGTTGGCAAACAGCACCATCAGCTGGGAACCAAGTATTCAAACACATGAGCTGGTGGAAGAGATTCACATTCAGATCATAATGAAGGTTTAGGTATAAATGGCTAAGGGAAAACTAGTTATCTGTGAGATATGATGAAGCAGAAGGAATCTATAAAAACTTCCTTGTTGGGATCCAAAATGTAAGAGAGGAAAACTTACTCAGAAAAGGGAAGGTGCTGCACAGAGACCCCTCCTTCAGAGGAACTGAGAGACAATGCTCAGAGTTTGGGGAGAATGGGGCTCTAACAGAGATCTAGATGAGGGCAGATTATGTACATACTTGGGGTCCTGTTAAAAATGAAAAAAAGTACTGAATGGTTTTAGTGGAAATGAGTGACAATTCTGGTTGGGGTAAACATCCTGTCTATCGGGAGGTGAACTGATTGAGAAGTTAAGCATAATACGTGTGGGAGACTAGTTTTAATAAACTAATAGACGTCTACAGAAGAGATGACAACATTTCTGATTAGTATATTAATAGGGAAGTTGTAGAGAGACAGATTATTTTCACCTATGTAGGGATCACATTGATGCCATTATGATGATTGTATATGAGACTGATACTCTTTTCAATGAGTAATATTCTCATAGATAGAGAGAGGTAGATGATAGGACTGGCTTCTTATTGTTTTGTAGGGCATATCAAGAGTTTAATATAATTGGTGAGTGTTTTATTTTGAGTACCTCTCAGACATTCAGGAACTCATAGCTCCTAGAAATAAAGAGGGGTGGGGAGGATGAGAGAAGAAAGCATGGTGATTGATTGGTGATGTCTGTTAGTAGTATGAGCTGGGGAGACCAGGAGAAGCAAGTTGCACAAGTGATTGGTGATGTCTGTCATTGACATGGAGGAGATTTTCCTGTTGTATATTACCATGGCTTCTCCACTGTGAGGCCGTCTGATGGTTAGTTTTTAAAGACTTACTGAAAGCATGGTTTGCCATTCTGTGGGTCCCCCCATCCCCTGCCCTGAGATGAGGGAGTCAATAGTTTTTCACTTCTACATTCATGGATGTACCTGTAGCCAGGTTATTTTGCCAAGGGCTTCTTTATGCTTAAAAGTGATCTGATGCAGTGCAAGGGCATTTGTTATATAAAATCCACTTACTATTGGACTCTGCCACGATTACCTATGTCATTTTTTCATTGTGGTCTTTTTTTCCTTCCTAAGGGAAGAAGTCAATCTAAGCTTTCTAGATGAGCCCTTGAGCCTCTGATGTTCAGTGATCCCAGGTACTAATCTCAGTCTCCATTGACCAGTGTGAGGAATGGAGGGAGATTTTTATTTTTGTGTAGAAAGTAGTTACTGGCAGTATTAAATATCTTACATTTGAATTGCTTATACAACATGAACTCAAATCATCCTTCCTCTAGTATCCCCTCTTCAACATATCATGTCTGGAATTTTAAAAATAGGAGTGCTAGAAATAGCTCTAAAGAGCAAACTGTGGTGCAGGGGCCCCTGCAGCCTATAATAGTCCATTGAGATGGATTCTGCTGTGGCATATTGGGAGGGAGAAGAAGGTGTTATGATTGATTAGTGATCCCAGTTGTTGTGGGTAGAGGGAGAAGAAAGTAGCCTGATTAATTGGTGATGTCTGTCATTGACTAGGGATGGAGAGGCTTGGGGAAAATATGTCATGATTGATTGGTGATGTCTGTGGTCAATACTTCTGATCTTGTTGTACATCACTAGTATGATTGTATCATGCTTTATAGTACTAGGTTTGAGATCTGGTTCTGTTTTTCCTGTCAACGTCTGAGCACGGTCTGAGGACTTAAATAAATAGGTATAGGACTATATTTTCTCAGATGTTCCCCAAACTGAAAATTTCCACTGTCTTTTATTGTGTTGTGTTTTATTATTATTTCCCAAAATTTGTTGGGATAATAGAAATGGGATGACTGCATGTCTAGTTAACTTTATTTATTTCTCATAAATTTCTCAGCAATTCTTGTCAAATATGTAAGATGTCTACTTTTACATATTTATTTATTGTGTGTATGTGTGTGTGTGTATATGTGTTGTACCTGTTCACATGTGCACACAGGTACACAAATGCCTGTGTGTGGAGGGCAGAGGTTGATGTTGAAAGACTTCTTCCACCCCTCTCCATCTTGTTTCTTGAGACCTAATCTCACTGCATCTGAAGCTCACTCATTCACTTCCTCACTGCTTAGCTTGCAGACTCGAGAACACTCCAGAACACTGCTCACCTCCACGTCTCCAGTGCTGGGCTTGAAGGCGCTGCAGCTAAATCCAGCTCTTTATGTGTCCTCTGGAGATCTGAACTCAGGTCCTCCTGCTTTTGTGGGTAAACAATCGATGGAGCCACTTCCACTGCTTAGCTTGCAGACTCGAGAACACTCCAGAACACTGCTCACCTCCACGTCTCCAGTGCTGGGCTTGAAGGCGCTGCAGCTAAATCCAGCTCTTTATGTGTCCTCTGGAGATCTGAACTCAGGTCCTCCTGCTTTTGTGGGTAAACAATCGATGGAGCCACTTCCCCAGCTTTTATTATTTTATTTTGTAAGTGGAGAACACACAAAACCAATTTATTTATCTTTACCATTTGGTAGTACCTGAGGTTAGCTTTCAGAACTTAGTCCTTAAGTCTCCCCTCGGGGCCTCCTTAGAGCCCTGGACTGTCTCCCAGGGAAGAGAACTGCTGGTCAGCCTCCTCCTCCTTCAGTCCCACTCAGAGGCAGAGGTGGGGCCATGCCTGACACACCCCTACTGTGGACAGTTGACACTGTTCCTCATGTCCTCCACACAGCTGATTTTCTTAGCATATGATTATTCTTTTCTCTAAAGGTAGAATGCAGAATAAAAAGACTGGTTGACAGAGATATTTGTTTAGTTATATTCCAGACAGTAGATCAATTTTCAGAATACTCAGTATATGCCACTAAGTGTAGCTCTTGAATTGTAACTCTTCTGTTTTAATTTATTCCACATAGGATGCTTGCACACCCTGGGAGGTGCATACACTCGAGCCCATTTCAAACCTCACACCCGACTTTTGCTAATGGTTCCATTTATTTGATATGTGAAGTTTGAGACTTGTATAAATCTTGTCACCTCTCTGCATGTGACCTCCCCCCCCCAAATATACAAGCAAACGCCACTAACTTTCTTCCCTTCAGTTGACATGAAAGGCTGATACCATCTCCATCCTTGAGCCTTTTCCCTCAGCTTGGATGGAATTCATTTTACACACATCTGCAGTTCAAGGTGGGGCAACCCAGAAAATCATTTACTCCAACCCCGCCCCCATCGCCTAGGATGACTCAAAGGACACGAAATGGCAAGACTAAGAGGTCCTTACCATTTTGAACTGAGAAAGATGTGCACTCAGGAATTCATAGGCACTGCAGGCAGGCTTTATTAATTCATCTGTTGGAGCAGTGAAGTGTGAAATAATGCTTTTTGACCAATGCCGAGGTACAGCATGCAGGCTGGCTGCACATTCACTGAAGGTTATGTGGAAACTCCCTTTGTAGCAGGCACCAGTGGCGTATTATGGTAATAGACTTCTGTTATTATCCGTAGACCTCTATTATTGACGAGACAGCTCTTAATGGCACGGCTGCATCATCTGGATATTGAGAACACTGGGATTTATTTCCTGTGGCCTAAGTTACTTTACCATTAGGATTTCTTATAAAGCTCGTTTAATGAAATAATTAGAAACAAATTGCTCGCACCCGCATTGGCAGATAAGCTGCTTAACAAATCACTGTTCCACAATCATTCTGGATTGAACTTCTGGAAACAGATCTGTATAGCCTCCTGTCAGGAAGGGTGAAGACCATATAGGCTCTAAAGTTAATGCCGGGCAATCTTCTGACGGCGGATGAGCTGTACTTAATAAGCTTAGGCACTGCAATTAAGATGTTCAGAAATGGGGTGAGACAGAATGCGGGAGGTTTCCCTGTGCATAATTAATTTCCTAGGTGGCAGGTGCGGTTTGTCTCTGGCTAGGGAATGCTCTGCTACTGCTGGATGCTGTCCAAGTCTGAGGGACAGAGATTTGGTTCCTTACATCCGCTGTTCCTCATCCCCGCACCCACCTGTGACCTCCCGGTGGCAGAAGGAGGAATTGAATGGTAAACTTGGCAGATGGGAGCCAAGAAGTTAAAGCTGCTGATGCTGTGAGCGTTAAGAGTTTTCATAATCAGAACACAGATTGACCGGCAGGATGGCTCAGTGTGTAGAAGTGCTTGGTGCACAAGGCCTGAGTTTGAGCCCCAGAATTTCGTAGTGGAATGACAGAGCCATCTCTCTCAGACAACTATTGCTGTTACTACTATGAACAATAATGATAGAACCATATAGTTGAGTGTCTATAATTTACAACTAGTGGATGACATCTGCATTAGTTACTTGTCCCAGACTTTTTTGACCACAATCTGGATGTTCTTTCCTCTCTAGTTACACTTCTATTCCTTTGCTTGATCTTAACATTTGGCTTTTAAAATATGTTGTTTTTATGTGTGTGATGTTTGCTCACATGCATGTATGTGCATGACTAATGCCCACAGAGACTAGGAGATGTCAAGTCCCCTAGAACTGGACTCCTTGGATTCTGAGAACTGAACGTGAGTCATCTGCAAGAGGATCAAGTGCTCCTCACTTCTGAGCCATTTCTTTAGCCACCTCATTAATCTTTGAATGTGTGCAAATGGCTCTCACTAGTTGTATTGTTAAAGGACTGGGGCTTAGATTAATTGCATTTTTTGTTCCTTACATAGTTTACTGTGCTTAGGTTCTGAATGGTTCAGTGTAGGCTTACACAGAGCCATGTGCTGTAGTAACTCAGCTCAGTGCAATCAATAGGGAGGAGCGAGACACCTGAGAGTTGTGGGGGAATGCTGAGCTTCGGGGACACGGCTGCCCCCCAGGAAAGAAGATACTATGAGAAGGAGGAATCCACTTCTCAAAGCTCAGAACATATTTGGGTAAAAGTGCCCAGACGACACAGTCTATGCTTTATATGCCAGATTATATGTGACAGAACCCACTCTTCCATTCAGATACGAGGCATGCCTATTGAGTCCTTACCAAGTGCCAGATACTATAAATGTGAACCGGGGTGATTTCCAACAGGCTTGAACTTAACTTCTTACATGGTCTCCACTGCAACTTCTATAGCGGTGGTTACCCAAACACTAACAGACTTTAAAAAACAATTTACTTATATTTTCAAACATGGTAAGACTTTAAAAAACTTTTTGGTGTGCATTTGTGTGTGTGTGTGTATGTGTGTGTGTTTGTGTGTGTGTGTGTGTGTGTGTATGTGTGTGCGCATGCGTGCTTGTGTGTGTGCACGCACACATATAATGGAATGGGCAGAGGCATGTAGAAGCTAGAATCCATGCTATTCGACCTGGCGTTGAAGAGCGCATGGTATCCATTTGCATGGAAATCCATAAATTCACATTAGGTACCAAATAGAAGGCTCACTGAGTAAAAATGCTTGCTGCCAATCCTGAGGACCAGAGTTTAATCTGTGGGCAGAAGGAAAGAACTGATTCTTGCAAATTGTCCTCTGATTTCCATATGCGGGACATGGCACATGCACTGCCAGCATATATGCACAAAAAATACATAGGTAGACAGACAGACAGACAGAGAGATGATAGATAAAATGTGATACATACACCCATCTCTGATCATGCCTTCTGATTTAGGCGTGTACCTATACAGCAGCATCTACTTTATTGACCCTCCCCTCATATCTTTTGATGAGATGCTTGAGAATGCACCTTCTTTACAGATGACAGCTTGGATGAATTCTGTTGGACAGAACTAAAAGTCTGATTTTCAGTCCTTGACTGATCGCTTGTTGTAGCAAAGCTGTATAAAACCACATTAGACTTTTCTGTATTCGGACCTAGAGATATTACCTGATTGGACACAATCAATTCTCTTGGACCGCATAGAGATATTTGAGCATCCTTATGCTTGTTTCCTACTAGAAAGATGTGTATGCCTGTGCATATGTGTGTGTCCATGTATGTGTATGTGTGTGTGTGTATGTGTGTGTGTCTGTGTGTGTGTCTGTGTGTGTCCATGTGTGTGTTTGTCCGTGTGTGTGTGTGTGTGTGTGTGTGTGTGTGTTGTTCCTCAGACAACAGCGAGCTTGGTTTATGAGACAGGGTTTCTCATTGGCCGGTTACTCACTAATTAGGCTTGCCTGACTGGCCAATGAGCCCCAGGGATCCACCTTTCTCGGTCTCCCCATTGCTCGGTTTATGAGTTCACAGCCTCACACCCAGCTTTGGGTATAGGTTTTCATATTCACCTCTGGGCCTTATGGTTGTGAGACAAACACTACTGGCTGAACCATTGCATGGTTTACATAGTGGAGACCTTATATTGAGAAAAAAAAAGATGGACGTTTCAGTGAGTGGGTGACTGAGGACTCCTGTCTTTCAGCACTGTTCCTGTGGTCTAGAGGCATATTCTCAGCTGGACGATTCACAGGAGTGAGTCTCATTTATTATTTTCAAGTCAGTAAGCATCTCATATATTCCAAGACCCCAAATACCCTCTTTGTCAAACACCATAACTTTAAGTGAAGAATTAAGCAAAAGAAAATCTTTAGGTCTTACATTGGATTTATTTGAAAGGGAAGGAGAAACCAAAAAACCCATTTTGATGATCAGGCATTTAAAAAAAATGCCAAAATTACATTAGCCCAACTTTTAAAAGTGACTTCATTAACTCCCTGAAATTGCACACACATTAATAGGGTTTTTATTATTAATTCTTCTCATTTGTTTATACTCGGCTTTGAAAGGGGTCTTATTATTTGCCAGAGTCTAGCTATGCATTGATGAGTCTCATTAGGCGTAATGGAATCTGGCAATTTATCACTAAGATGAAAAGCATTTTCCATGTAACCTTCATTTAGCCTGTATATCGGGAGGCACCTCCTTGGCATCAGTCAAAGGCACAGTGCAGTTCCCCAGATTTCAGTAACAGAATCTCAGTGTGGAGAAGCACTTCCTTTCTGTAACCTATGTATCCATGAAGACTCTTTGGCTTCAAGGTAAGTTGTTAACAGTGTGTAGAGTCCAGTTGCTTCCCTAAATGTACCCTGACCTTTTCTATCTTTCCTTTCCCAAGCCTTCTCTGGTCATGTTTCCAAACTGGAGCCTCGTTCTGTTGGGGGAACTCTCAGAAATCAATGCCCTTTGAGAATGCTAAGTAGCTTTCTTGTTGTGAATGGAACATTAGCCACCTATGGTCTCCCGGGCTTCTCCCTTCATGACTAATAGGATTTGAAATCTCATCAAGGTCCGCAGAGCTATCACAAAAGCATAGCAGTTAAGCCTGAAGTGGATCTGGGTGTCCCTGATCTACAGATGACGTTCAGAATGCGGTCTGTTTAACGGTTTCATGCAGAGACACCACTGAGCGGGTTACGTTTGACCCAACCAACCTGTCTCTGCTAAAGGCAGATGAAATAGGAATGAGTTTGAGCAAACATTTTAGTTTTAAATTTGGAAAGATCTATGGTATTATTATTGTGTGCGTATGATGTATGAGGGAAAGGTGCATGTGTCATGGCGCACCCATGGAGGTCAGACGACAATTTGGCAGACACAGTTCTTTCCATCTGCCATGTGGGTCCCAGGTTTTGAGGTCGTCAGCCTTGGCGGTAGGTGCCTTTACCCACTGAGCCATTTCTTAACCTTTTACAGACATTTTGTTTTTAAAAGGTTCGTTTATCTTATGTATGTGAATGCTCATCTGCTTGTTTGTATATGCAGTGTACCTGGTTTCCACAGTGACCAGGAAATGGTTTTGGATCCCTGGATCTAGAGTTATAGGTGGTTGTGAACTGTTCTATGTGTGCTGGGACTGAACCCAGGTCCTCTGTAGGCACAGGAAGTGCCTGTAACCATTGAGCCACCTTTTCAGCCTTTACACACAAAAAGGTGAAGGAAGACACAGACAGTAGAATTCTCTGTGATTTGTCTAGGTATATAGAAATCTCATATCTCATTCAAAAATAAATCAAAAGAAAACTTTTTAATTCTGTGTAAGCCACTCAAGGGATTGGAAGGCCTATGTATAAAGAGCCATTGATCTGGAGTGCACAGCCGGAGGCCTTGTGTTAACTCTCTGTTTTTGGTTTTAAGGCTGAACCATCTCTCAGTCTGACTTTGTCTTCTCTTGAAGATTGTTTTATTTTCATTGGAATTCACTTCTACTTCTTCCATACGTTAGACTGGCCTGTGTTTGGGAGCTTAATGGAAGAGGTTGGGAGCAGGGCTGATGCTTCGGAAGTCTTTGCATGCCCTTGTTTCTTTCACACTCCAGTCCAGTAGGCCAGCCAGAGATGTTCCTTAACTAGAGGACTATTCTCTTTTCCACTCTCATCTCTTTCCTGAGCAACGAGCATCACTTACACTGTCTGCTGTTGAGGGATTGCAGTTTCAGAGCTATCCTTTCAAAACCTTGGAAGCTGCACTGGAATTCAGCTTTTTCTTTTTTTTTTCTCTCTTTTTAAAAATTTATTTATTTACAATCCAGACATTGCCCCCCTCTGATACCCGCTCCCATAATATCTTTTTTTTCTTTTTTTTAAATTTTATAAGTTTTTTTTATTTACATTCAAAATCATTTCCCCTTTCCTGTTTCCTCCCTCCCCAAAAGTCCCATAAGCCTCCTTTCCTCCCTCTGTTCCCCATTCAACCACCTCTCACTTCTCTGTCCTGGCATTCCCCTACATCCAGTCTTTCCAGGACCAGGGGTCTCTCTTTCCATCTTCTTGGAAATCTATTAATATGCAAATTGTGTCTAGGGTATTCCGAGATTCTGGGTTAATATCCCCTTATCAGTGACTGCATACTATGTGTGTTCTTTTGTGATTGGGTTACCTCACTAAGGATTACATTTTCAAGTTCTGACCATTTGCCTAGGAATTTCGTGAATTCATTGTTTTTAATTGCAGAGTAGTATTCCATTGTGTAAATATACCACATCTTCTGAATCCATTTCTCTGTTGAGAGACATCTGGGTTCTTTCCAGCTTCTGGTTATTATAAATAAGGCTGCTATGAACATAGTGGAGCATGTGTCCTTGTTGCATGCAGGTAAAGCCTCTGGGTATATGCCCAGGAGTGGTATAGCCGGATCCTCCGGGAGTGTCATGCCCAGTTTTCTGAGGAACCGCCAGACTGCTTTCCAGAGTGGTTGTACCAGCTTGCAATTCCACCAGCAGTGGAGGAGTGTTCCTCTTTCTCCACATCCTCACCAACAACTGCTGTCTCCTGTGTTTTTGATCTTAGCCATTCTGACTGGTGTGAGATGGAATCTCAGGGTTGTTTTGATTTGCATTTCCCTAATGACTAAGGATGATGAATATCTCTTTAGGTGCTTCTCAGCCATTAGATATTCTTCAGGTGAGAACTCTTTGTTTAGCTCTGTACCCCATTTTTTAATAGGGTTACTTGCCTCTCTGGAGTTTAACTTCTTGAGTTCTTTGTATATATTGGATATTAGCCCCCTGTCGGATGTAGGGTTGGTAAAGATCATTTCCCAGTTAGTTGGTTGCCGCTTTGTCTTTTTGACAGTGTCTTTTGCCTTGCAAACACTTTGTAATTTAATGAGGTCCCATTTGTCAATTCTTGATCTTAGAGCATAAGCTATTGGAGTTCTATTCAGGAAACTCTCCCCTGTGCCCATATGTTCAAGGTTCTTCCCTAGTTTCCTTTCTATTAGTTTCAGTGTGTCTGGTTTTATGTGGAGGTCCTTGATCCACTTGGAATTGAGCTTAGTGCAAGGAGATAAGAATGGGTCAATTTACATTCTTCTGCATGTTGACCTCCAGTTGAGCCAGCACCATTTGTTGAAAAGGCTATCTTTTTTCCACTGGATGGTTTTAGCTCCTTTGTCAAAGATCAAGTGACCAAAGGAGTGTAGATTCATTTCTGGGTCTTCAGTTCTGTTCCATTGATCTACATGCCTGTCACTGTACCAATACCATGCAGTTTTTAACACTATTGCTCTGTAGTACAGCTTGAGGTCCGGGATACTGATTCCCCCAGAGGTTCTTTTACTCTTGAGAATAGTTTTAGCTATTCTGGGTTTTCTGTTATTCCAGATGAATTTTTGAATTGCTCTTTCTAACTCTATGAAGAATTGAGTTGGGATTTTGATGAGGATTGCATTGAATCTGTACATTGCTTTTGGCAAGATGGTCATTTTTACTATATTAATCCTGCCAATCCATGAGCAAGGCAGATTTTTCCATCTTCTGAGGTCTTCTTCAATTTCTTTCTTCAGAGACTTGAAGTTCTTGTCATACAGATCTTTCACTTGTTTGGTTAGAGTCACACCAAGATACTTTATATGGTTTGTGGCTATCGTGAAGGGTATCATTTCTCTTACTTCTTTCTCAGCCTGCTTATCCTTTGAGTATAGGAAGGCCACTGACTTGCTTGAGTTGATTTTATATCTGGCCACTTTGCTGAAGTTGTTTATCAGCTGTAGGAGTTCTCTGGTGGAGTTCTTTGGGTCGCTTAAGTATACTATCAGATCGTCTGCAAATAGTGATAGTTTGACTTCTTCCTTTCCAATTTGTATCCATTTGACTTCCTTTTGTTGTCTAATTGCTCTAGCTAGAACTTCAAGTACTATATTGAAAAGATATGGAGAGAGAGGGCAGCCTTGTCTAGTCCCTGATTTTAGTGGGATTGCTTCAAGTTTCTCTCCATTTAGATTGATTTTGGCTACCGGTTTGCTATAAATGGCTTTTACTATGTTTAGATATGGGCCTCGAATTCCTGATCTTTCCAAGACCTTTAGCATGAAAGGATGCTGAATTTTGTCAAATGCTTTCTCAGCATCTAATGAAATGACCATGTGGTTTTTTTCTTTGAGATTGTTTATGTAGTGGATTACATTGATGGACTTCCTTATATTGAACCATCCCTGCATCCCTGGGATGAAGCCTACTTGATCATAGTGAATGATCGTTTTGATGTGTTCTTGGATTCGGTTGGCAAAAATTTGAGTATTTTTGCATCGATATTCATAAGAGAGATTGGCCTGAGATTCTCTTTCTTTGTCGGATCTTTGTGTGATTTTGATATTAGCGTAATTGTGGCTTCATAGAACGGGAACTCAGCTTTTTCACATGTAACTCTTTTTCTTAATGTTTTGTTCTGTTTGTTGTGGTGGAGGTTGTTATGAGATATAGTTTCATTTAGTAGCTCAGGTTAGCCTCAAACTCACAGTAATCTCTCATGTAAAAACAAATTATCTGAGCGTGGTGGCACACTGTAATCTCAACACTCAGGAGGCAGAGGCAGGCGGATCTCTGTGTGTTCGAGGCCAGCCTGGTCTGCAGAGAGAGTTCCAGTACAGCGAGGACTGTTACACAGAAAAACCCTGTTTTGAAAAATAAATACCAAAATAAATATTTTTTTGTATATGAATGTCTTGCCTGCCTATACATCTGGGAACAGATACATGCAGTGCCCACAAAGGCCAGAAGAGGGAGTCACATCTTCCAGAACTGCAGTTACAAAAGGTTATAAGCCACCAGGTAGGTGCTTTGAATTGAATCTGGTTCAGTCAAGAGCAACAAGTACTCTTAAGCACCGAGCCACCTCTCCAGCTCCCACAGTGCTTCTTGTCATACACTTTACCACAGGAATGAGAACATGAACTGATGTGGGCATGCGCATTAGAACTCTCAGAACGCTACCAGATGCTTCTCTCAAAGCAAAGCACCAGCTATGCTCAGGAGACAAAATCCCTCACAATCTCATTTAAGAGTCAATAAGAAATATTTAGAGAGATGGCTAAGTGGTGAAGAATGCTTCCTGCTCTAGCAGAGTACCAACGTTCTGTTCCTAACACCCACACTGGGCAGTTCACAACCATGTAACTCCAACTCCAGGGGTCCAGTGCTTGTTTCTGACCTCCACAGACACCTGCACTCATGTGGTATGCATGCACATGTGTGCATAACATAAATATTAAATAGGAAGTAGTTAGCTGTTATTTTCCCATTAGCTGTTTGTCAATACTTAACTGCCATATTGTATTTTTAAGTGCTGAAGAAGTTTGTAGACCTGTGTTTATTTGTCGATATTTGATTCAAATCTGTATTGGACTGTAGCCACTGATATTGAGAAAGAGTTCTTGAACACACTTCTCACACTCATTCTCTTTGCTTTTCTGCTTTTGAGATGGGTCACAGGATGGTAGCTACACCTCAAAAAGGCCAACCAATTGAAAAGAAACTGAACATCACTGTTCAAAAGTATGCATGCTTAATTATTTCTTACTGTTCTGAGGTTCTCGTTTATGAGAGGAACTTCTTGTCTCCCCAATGTTCTCTGGGTATTTCTCTTACTCATGTCAGACAGGGAGGTGTCTATAAGTGAGATGAGAATATGCCTTTGAATACAGAATTTTTTTTGCAGAAACATTGCTGGTACACATCCTACAAGGGCGTCTTGGGACTGGCAGGTACACTTCAGACCTTTAATAATTAAAGCTTTTAGCGACGGTGACTAAAACTTAGAACAAATGCCTTTCCAAATTGAAAAAAAAAAAGCTGTAGTGTTCAGGCTGTATTTATATAATAAGAAAATTGAGAGGAAAAATGTAGGGATTTGCAAAATAAATTGAAATTAAATCAATCAATAAAATTGGAACCTTTATGGCCTCAGTCAGTACATCTGCATAAGAAGGGTAATTTTCCGAGGCTTCAGAAATAGCTCATTTTGTGTTTAGTTGCAAGTTTAGCTTTGGCTATTCCCTGAGCCACCTGCAAGAAAAACTTGCCTCAGCTTTTTGGCATTCACAACTTTCCATCAGGATGTAGAATTAAGATGTATTTTTTTTATACTGACTGAATATAAGATGAGAATCTAGAAGAAATTTCCCAAGTAGCCATCATGCAATGGACCTGGCTCATAGGTAGGCAACCATGGTCTGGCCTGATGCACAGTAGATCCTGACTCGGTATTAGGGGCATGAACCACCTTGCCATGGCCTCTGGGTGTTTAGATACACATGAAACAATGTATTTCCGCTACATGCTTCCCCAGTCAGGAAGGATGCAAGACCAAGAGCCTTAGAAAGTCTACTTCCAACAGAGTAGCCATTGGAGAGGCAGTCAGAATTAATGCCATTCTTTGGTAATAGTTAGTAACTGGAATGGTAAGTAGTTGGAAGTGATTTTAATGTATTTGCAACAGTTGCTGAGCTCTTTCTCGCCCTCTTCCTCACTCCATGTGTTTATTAGGACTAGTTTATCTAGAGCTTATTGATGTTTCAGTTGAATAAAGCAAACAGTAAGAAATATTTTCTTTATATCCTTCCTGCTATGGTGTACTGTCGTTACATCATTCCTGTGAAATAGCCAAAACACATAGTCTCAGCATGAGAAAATACTGAGCAAACCCAAATTGAGTGAACTACAAAATAACCAACATCCTCCCTCCCTCCCTCCCTCCCTCCCTCCCTCCCTCCCTTCCTTTCTTCCTTCCCTTTCTGCCCCTTCCATCCTCTTTCCTTCTCTTCATCCCCCCTTCCAATTCTGTTTCTTCCTTCTTCCTTTCTTCTTTGGCACTAATGGTTGAATCTAGGCCCTTGCTCATGCTCTGTTGAGTTAACGCACTCAGGCTCCAACATAGCATTAGTGTGAAGACCATAGACATTTGTCTTAGGGTAGAGAGAGCAATTCCAAGAGCTGCCTTATCCTTGTGTAGCACAGGGTAGTGTGTGAAGACCTTGTCCACCCATCATCTCTCTAAGTGCCTTCTGAGGCCCTTTGCTGTATTTACTGGTTCCTTTTATTGCAAATGAATGCAATTGGGAAGTCAGAAGGGTGGCAACACACTCTAGTTCATGTAACTCATGAAAGATTTGACAAAGTCTTCTGTAAACAGCCAAGCAGTAAATATTTTAGCTTTGTGTGCAATATAGTCTCTGTTCTCACTACTTAACTCTGCCATGAGAGTACAAAGAGAGGTACAGAAAATAAGTCAACAAATGTATGTGACTGTGTGCCAATAAAACTTTATTTAAGTGGGCAATGGGTTGAACTTATGGAATGATTTAACCAGACAATGACAGCATAATTTACCAGCAGGTTTCTGACTCCAAAACTAAGGATACTTTGTAGTGATGTTCCAGCTTTCCTGATGGGCACAGAATCCCAGGGTACGCCTTGCACCAAATTTGATCCCACGAATAGAATACATTTTTTAAAAAGTTAAGATACTAGTAAACAAAAATTAATTTATGAAATACCTAGCAGAATTGGAGGTTCACAATTTAGTCAAAACATATATCTAAGAGTCAGTCCAGTCCGTCTCTCTCTTTACTTGTGTGTATGTGTGTGTGTGCATATGCATCTGTGCATGTGTGCATGTGTGTGCACGCACACATTATTGTTCTCCATCTTGTTTTTTGATGAGTGCTCAACATTCTTAGAGCTCTAATTGGGCTGTGCGGCTGGCCAGGGAGCTCTGTGGATCCACCAGTCAGCTTCCCTGACATGAGGTTTCTGATGCACACCATTCTGCCTGATTTTTGTTTGACGGTTATTGTTGGTTGGTTGGTTTTTGTTGTTGTTGCTTCTGTTTTTGTAATGGGGACTAAGGGTGCAGACTCAGGTCTTCATGCGTGTATGACAGGTATTTTGTAGACTGAGCTGTCAGCCCAGTCCATCCTAGGAGCTTTTCTTAGTAAGCTTCTGTAACTCCAACTGACTATGAGTTTTTAGATATTCTTACATTCTTGCTTTAAAACATCTCCATCTATGTGTATTGTTTAAGGGCTAAGGCAATTAGACTAAAAACCAATTTGTAACATAAATACAGCTATTTACATTGATTTGGGAGGAAAAATCTCTAAAATATCCTTAAAAGAAAAACCCAGCAGGTTTGTCTGCTTTTCCTATGGGGCAGCAGTAACTCGTTCTGCTTCCCCAGAGACTGTGAACAAAGCTTCCCTGGGGGACCTCTGAGATCCTGCCATTGCCCTGGGTAGGATTTACTGCTGAGACCCAGATTATATAATGCAGCTTGCCGGGCTCCCTGGGGGGTCCCCCCCACTTATCTCAGATACCAAGTCCTCTTCATTTGGCCCAGAGATCGTTGGCCTTGATAGTCAGGGTGGATGCAATCCAGGACTTCAATGGCTGCTTGCCCTTCTGCTGGGCTGCCCAGCCCCGTGCCTTCTGGCAGTAAGTCAGCTCCAGCCTTGCTCTCTGTCTGGCTGCAAACACAGAGGCTTCATGGACCCCTCCTCAGAGATTTCACTGGGTTTTGTGAACCTGTGTTGCTCTGGTCTTTTTCACAGTGTTTGTTTGCCTACTTTATGCTTCTCTCTGTACCTTGATTATTGTCCTCCCTGTCAAATACCCTGTATCCTTACAGTCCAGAACCTAAAATAATATACTAATTCCAAAAGATAAAACCAGAAAAATCCAAACATATGATGTAGATTTCTTATAGCAGTTGCTGTTGTTTGTCAAGTTACTCCTAGACCTACATTATTTGTAATGTACATGTGTGTATATGTGTTTGTTTGTGTGAGTGGGGTGGGAATTTTTGCGTGTATATTTTAATTACTAGGAGTAGGTTTTCTGTATGTAGTAGTACTAAAATTATTATTATTATGTGTATTCACATAGATATATGTACATTTATTTACATATACAGAGTTAACATAGTACATTAACATAGTTACATTTTCAAGTTACAACATACAACATACTCAGTGTAATCAAATTATAGCGTGGCATAGTCTCTATATATTGTATAATTATAGCATGGCATGGTCTTTATATAATGTATATTTAGTGGTAGATTTTAGGGATGTTGGGACTTTCTTGTCTTTTCCTAGGTGATGAAGACAAGAGTTCAGTTGTCATCCTTTTTAAAAATGTCCTGTAGGAAGTTCAAGGCTGGAGATGGCTCAGCTGTTAAGAACACCTGTGTTCTTGAGCCACATGTGAGTCCCAGAGTCAACACTGGGTGGCTCACAGCTACTTGTAACTCCTGCTCCAAGGGGATCTGATGATCTCTTCTGGCCTCCAAGGGCACCTACAGTCATATGCAGGTACACATAGACACCTGTTTATATACATGGTTAAGAAAAGAAGAACTTTAAGTAGTTCTTTCTAAATCATGAGAAATGACACTGACCGCCACAAAATGTGTCACGATAGCAGAAATTTCAGATACTTTTCTGGTTAAATTACTTATGAAGTGACTTCTGTGCAAAGATATTCAAATAGATGCAGCTGGTTATTATCCCAGAGAACATACAGCCACACTCACATACAAAAAGTTTAAAAGGGATTCCTGAGTCATGAATGTGAATTATCTCAAGCACAATGAATTTTCCTCATGGTAGATCATGTAGAATCGCCATAGCAACCTTACATAATTATGCATAAAATTTCAGAAGAGTAACCAGACAGAATAGAAAAAAAATATAAAGAGCTGTGGGTAAGAGACATGTAGAAAGCCGGGCGGTGGTGGCGCACGCCTTTAATCCCAGCACTTGGGAGGCAGAGACAGGAGGATTTCTGAGTTCGAGGCTAGCCTGGTCTACAAAGTGAGTTCCAGGACAGCCAAGGCTACACAGAGAAACCCTGTCTCGAAAAACCAAAAAAAAAAAAAAAAAAGAAAAAAAAAAGAAAAACAAAGAGACATGTAGAGATTGACAGCACACGGAGAGGGGTGAGGGAAGCAGTTCTGGGATGAGAAAGATGGCGAAGGCAACAGATGGCTGGATTCTAGGGAGCTCTGATGGAGTCAGGGCATGATTCGGACCTGGGGCTGGAGAGCCGCCATACCTGGTAACACTTAGGTACCTTTTGGGGCCCCTATTGTTAAAGGAGCATCAAGCGTTAATTGTTTCATTTTGCAGTTTATGACAGCTGTAGGCAAGTCTGTCTACAAGAAATGTTGGTATAGGATATTGAAATAGAAATATTACTTTATATTTTCGGTTTTTGAAATTACAAAACTGCTAGAACTCCTAAGTTTTAATTAAAAAAAAAAGAAGTACTTCCAAATATACACGTATCAACTTCAATTATTGTTGAACACCTCGGATGCTTTAAAACAAATAGTACTGCAGTTTAGATAACTTTGCACGCATGCACAGGCATGTCACCGAATGCATATGGAGGTCAGAGAACAGTTGTCCGGGAGGTAGTTCTCCCTTCCCTTCTTGATGAGTCAAGGCCTCTCTTGTTTCTGTTGAGGTGCTGTATACTGCAGGCTAGCTGGCCTGTGAGCCTTCAACTGAGTCTCCTGTTTGTGCTGCCAAGCTCTCTGTAGCAGTGCGGGATTACAGATTTATTCTGTCTCATGTGGCACTTTAAATGTAGATTGAGGCATCTTCCTGACCCCCTTAAATAAATACTTTTTATACATGTTTGCACACCAACTTAACTCATGCCTAAATATTTTCCCAAGATGAATTCCCAACTTAGTATAATTTGTTACTGGCTAGATGTCAATAATACAGATTTGGTGACAGGTGCTGTGGATAAGATCTGGAGTTGCTCCCCAAAGTTCATGTGTTGAAAGCTTGGACCCCAGCTTACAGCACCGTTGGGAGATGGTCAGATCTTTCAGAAGCAGAGACCGATCTGAGGGAAAGAAGTTAGGTCATCGGAGGTGTGCTCTTGAATGGTGAACCCTGGCTTCTTGTGCTTTTTCTCTTCTCTGCTTCCTGGCCATCAAGACTTGAGCAGTTTTCCATGTCATATGCTTCTACCAGGATGGAGTTCCTCATCGCTGTCCTGGAAGCAACTAAAGCAGGTGACCCTGGACTGAAGTCTCCGACACTGTTAGGCAAAGCACACCTCTCCACCTTTATGATTTCTCTCAAGAGTTTATTACAATGCCAGCAAATTAACTAACAAGATCTTAGTGTCCTTTCTACTGTGACAAATACCCTGGCAAGGGACAACATAGAGAGGAAGACAGATGGGTTTGATTTACTTTTCAATTATTGTCCATCATTGTGGAATAACCAAGACAAGGACTTGAAGCATCACACCCACAGTGGAGAGGAGAGAGGGGATGCGTGCTGGGACCCTTGCCTGTCTGCCATGACTTGCCGTGTTTTCTCCCTTACAATCCAGGGCCCATGAAATGGTGCCACCTGCACTCAGCTGGGACTTCTCTGCACAGTTAACATTCCAGACAAGCCCCGCAGGCCCACCTGACACAGATGGTTGCTCAACGGAGTCTTTCTTCTTAGATGAAACTAAACATCCTAAGCCACTGCCCAGACCCAGACATTCTCGAAACATCCAAAACCATCACACATACCCAGACATTCTTGAAAGGCATTCCTGACCTCTTAATTTGAGAGAGTATTAGTAGTAACTTATTTGATAATTCCTGTGAGAAAAAGAGGATAATAATTTTTTGGAAATTTCAAGACCACAACACAAAACACAACATTGAGTGACTAAGTAGTGTTGATGGCTAAGGAAACAGTAGTGTTACATACTTGGATTCAATACACACACACACACACACACACACACACACACACACACAGGTGGTTGTAATCGTGTGTGTGTGCATGCATGCATGCGTGTATGTATGTATGTATATACCAAATACTAACAGCAGTTTGATGTTGGATCATAGCAGAGAGACTTTCTGTGTGTGTGACAGGTCTCATGTAGCCCACGCTGGTCCAATCTTTCTATGTAGGTGAGGATGTCTTTGATCTCCTGATCCCCGCACCTCTACCTCCCAAGTCCTGGGATTATAGCCATGTTGCAGTTGACTAGTTTATGCTGTGTTGGTGATGGAGCCCAGGGCTTGATTCATGTTAGCCAAGTACTTGGCCAACTCCCACAGAGGGTCATTGCAGCGAAATTTAAGGCAAGGCTCACTAAATTTTTTTTTTAAAGATTTATTTATTTATTATATGTAAGTACACTGTAGCTATCTTCAGACACCAGAAGAGGGCGTCAGATCTCTTTACAGATGGTTGTGAGCCACCATGTGGGTGCTGGGATTTGAACTCACGACCTTTGGAAGAGCAGTCGGTGCTCTTACCCACTGAGCCATCTCTCCAGGCCCCATCACTAAATTTTTTATTTGTAATTCAGTTTTACCTGAGAAATTTTATAAAATCCTGGGTGTATATACATATAAAATAGGTATAAATTAAACATTTTTGATAATAATCATAAAGCAAATTATTTTATTTTTAAAATAAAAACATTTTATTTTATTTATAATTTTTGAATAAATATAATTTAAGTAAAATTAATCTAACCTTACTGTTTATGAAAGTGAAATAAAATTTCATCCTATTGAGATTGGATGTGTTGTTTTATTTTACATGGAGAATTGAACCTTGGATGGATACTTGATATCACAGCACAGAGGAGAACATGCTCAGTGCTTTTCAGAGTTATCTACATTTCAATTTTGTAGCTGAGAATGCCACGTAGCATACAAACATAGGATGAAGTAGCAGAAGTACGTTTAGGACCATTTCAGAAATACACAGAAACCCTGTCTTAATCCCAGTTCAAGGTACACTAAGCATTTATAATGAAACACAAGTCAGTAACTTAAATGGCAATTAAAAATGTTAAACACTCTCACACAGTGTAATTCAGAAAAGTCATAATTTGACCCCTTACTACTGAGGAATGACATGGGGAAAGTATTAAGAATGCCTTGGTTTTCTGTTATCACTCCGCCATGTTTCAGTAAGAGCAGGGCATGCAGACACACAGTAAAGACGCCTTGAAGCACAGTATACAGCAGTCTCAGACGTGAGGGAAGGAGTGGCAGGCTGCATTCTCTGGTGCTATGTGGTACGAAGGCATTTACAGTGCAGCGTGCACATGTGGTTTCAGAACCAAGGCTGCAGTGAAATCGCACAGTAGAACATGGGACCACACTGCCAGCTACACCTAGAATTCATGAGCTTGACTTTTTAATTAATTTTTGGTTGTATGTTCAGAAACCCTTTACTGTTGCCAGCTGTTGTGATTTCCAGATTCAGTTACACAGCCCCATATGAGATAGGATCCTCATTTAAGATCTGTGTTCTAGAGAAAGCTTAAGGAAAGTCAGTCCTTCCTTCCTTCCTTCCTTCCTTCCTTCCTTCCTTCCTTCCTTCCTTCCTTCAGTCAGTCTGTCAGTCTGTCTGCCAGTCTGTGTGCGTGCGTGTGTGTGTGTGTGTGTGTGTGTGTAGTGCATGTATGAGAACAGAAGTCAATGAGGGGTGTCCCCTATTTGATAGCCATCTACCTTTAGCCTGCCTTGTAAGCCAGTGAGCTCTAGGAATCTCCCAGTTTCTATAGCCATCCAGTTCTAGGGTTACAGATGCCCGACACTATGTTTAGCTTTTAATATGTAAAAACTTCATGCAGATACATGCGTGCATGTGTTGTATCTATGCATGTATGTATTCTGGGGGAATCAAACTCCTGCTTGCTTGGCAGGTGGTTCATCAAGTGTACCATGTCCTATCTCCTGGAAGTCATACTTAAAGTTCAAATTTTCCCAGTGATCTCTGTTCTCTTCAATGTTAGGGGTGATTTTAAACCCTACAACCCTATTTTTACCCTCTGTAACTATAAAAACCCTTACTTCAATTTATTGTTCTGAGGATTATCTTAACTGTGTTAAAATATTGTCTTGGTTTAATTTTGTAGATATTACTATTGTTTTTAGGACATTTTAGAGCATTGCTTTCAAACAGATGAAAAAGTATTCATTCTTTTTTTATTTATTCATTTGTGTGTGTACATGTGTATATGTGTGTATGTGTGCATACATAAGCATGTGTGCATGTAATTGTATCATGACTCATGTGTGGAAGTCACAGACAACTTGTGTGAATCAGTTTTCTTTTTCACGCTGGGAATTGAATATTTAGGATATCATGCCTCATGGCAAGTGCCTTTTCCTGCTAAGTTGTTGTTCTGTTAATATCTATAACAAAAGGCTATTTTTATATATCTTCTCTCTCGTGTGCATGTGTGTGTATGTATGTACTAAAGGGATAAATATTAGGTGACTTTAGCTTTGGAAGAATATAGAATAAAAAGGAAAATCAGACCACAAAGGTATCTTTTCATTTTTTTATTTCCTAAGTCATTTTCCTAACAAGCAATTTTTGAGAGCTTGTTGGTATAAAGGACTCTTCTAATCTGGACTAAAACAGTGATATGCAAATTTGGCATGAGTCTTCACCTTGTAGAAATCACAGTCAGGCAGGAGAACAGATATTAGAGCAATGAATGTTCCTGTCTTTAACCAATTAGTGCAAATATATCACCCAGTTCCATTAAACTGGTTCTTGCTCTGCAAGATGTTCAAGAATCTTTGTTCCTTCTGAGGGAGAGATGGCTCAGTAGCTAAGAGCACTGCTGTTCTTCTGATTCCAGGCCCCTATGTGGTAGCTGACAACCCTCTGTGACCCCAGTCCCAAGGGGATCCAGTGCCCTTTGCTGGCCTCTTTGAGACATGCATACACATGGTGCACATATATATAAGCAGGAAAAATGCTATACGTATTTTTTAAAAATCTCAAAAATGAGCAAAAGAAAGAAAAAGGAAGGAAGGAAGGAAGGAAGAAAGGAAGGAAGAGGAATTTTAGCTCTAGGGGATTTCCCAGCTTCCCACCTGCCCAGCTGTCTTTGAATTCCTGACAGAGATTGCTGAGAATGATTCTTTCTTTCTGAGTTCCCTACATTATAATTTAAAAACCTTGTTGGTGTAATATACACATTGAGTTATTCTTTGACACATCAAATGTACATCATCATATAAAATTATAATATTCAAACCCTAATTTCAATCATGAAACCTTATATCTACAGAAGTATAAATATAAGCTCTCTGTCCTAAATGGATGACTTTCTAGTTTATTTGGTTTAGGACTCACTGAAAATGCCAATTTAGGGCTAAGAAGATGGCTCAGGGAGTTAAGCATGTACAACCATGAAAGACCTGAATTTGGATCCCCAGAACCTATGTCAAAAGTTCAAGTATGGCTGCATTCACCTGTGATCCCAGGTCAGGGGAGATAAACTATGAGGATCTAAGGGCCTCACTCAGCAACAGCCTTAGATGAATCAGTGCGTTGAAGCTTCAGGGAGAGACCCTGTCTCAAAGAATAATACATAGTACTTGGAAATACATTACTAAGGCTCTGGCAACTTGAACCTTCAATCCCACGAACCCAGTTAAAGATGGAAGGAGAGAACTGACTCTATGAGGTTGTCCTGTGACCACATAATTGTGTTGTGGCATATGCCCATGCATACACACAAACACACACACACACAGAGGCACACATACACACACAGAGACACATAAACACACAGACACATGCACACACACACACACACACACACACCACACTTAATCAACTCATGCCATGAAACTCCCTAGGTTGCAACATCTTGGTTGGGCATCATGGTCCCAATATGTTCTCCTCTGCATCCTAATCTTGATGTCCTCTCCTGTCAGATCCTTTGCCCCTGGGGAAGTAAATGCACAGGCAGAGAAACCAGAGTTCAGTTTTTCTTATTGCACGAAATCTCCTGCATTTATCTGATTGTCTGGAAACTTAGCAGAGCAAGGGGAAAGTGCTGGAAACGGAGATTAGATGCTTTACATCATCTCTCTATCCTACCTAGCCGAGTCAGTGCTTATCTGATATTGTTAACTCTGCACAGACAGCCACTAAATTTGAATAGCATGCTCTGATTTTGAATAGTTGTTCTGCAGCACTAATCTATGATCTCATTAAGAAAAAAGTTTGAGGTGCTGGTCTGTTGTGGGACTTGAGGTGTAGGAACATAGTCTTGTCCCTTGGGGTGAAGAAATTCATGCATTTTACAGTGATGTTTTTGTACAATCATGACTTCAAAGAAGGCTGAGGAAAAGAGGACACAAATACAAACTATATGACTCGTATCCCATGTGTGTTTGTGAAGTCATCTTGGAAAAGCAAGACTCAGGTGTCCTTGGCAATAGCATGCCTGAGAAGGCAAGGGTTCCAAGTAGGTGGTCATGTGGGAAGAGCACTGGTGACAAGTCAAGATCAGAGAGAAACATACAATTAAAAGCGGGTTTGAGGGCCAAGGTGGTTGCTTAGTTGGAAGGCTTGATGTGCAAGTAAGAGAACATGAGTTGGAGTTCCAGAGCTGTGGAGGCAGACACAGGCAGATCCCTGATGCTTACTGTCAAGCTAACCTAGTCTGTTCTTCCATTTCTAGAGAAATGGGAGATCCTGTCCAAAACCAAAAAACAGACAAAAACAAAACAAACCGAGACAAGCAAACAGAAACCCCAACCAACCAACCAATGACAACAATAACAACAAAAACAAAAAAAACTATCCGAAGCATGGGTGATATCTAAGGAATGGCAGCTAAAGCCATCTTCTGGTTTCCATAACACATGTGTACATGTGCACTAACTCAGTCAGACACATGTACCTTCATATCCATGATCATGCACACCACACCCTATACTTTTAGCAATAGGAACTGCAAAACTATAAAATCTGTAACTCAGAACGTGTGTCCTGAATCTGTCTTGGCTGTGAGGAGAGACAGTTTTCTCTGCTGTATCTAGACACGTTGAAAACAAAAATTACAGGAAAGAATTCCCTCGCTGTGTACTCCGGGGTGAAGGTCTGATGCTACGCAGATCTTAATAAGATGATTTGTCAGTAGATATGTGTGGAACTTTCAATTCAAATCTCAGTGCATTTTATTTGCATATAAAGTGGCACATTTGCACTCAACAGTAACCAGCCCTGAAGGAGGGATATTTAATAGGAATCTGCAATTATCCTAGGCATACCATGACATTTTCTTTAGGGCAACGGCTACCATTTCAGATAGCCTCATAATCTCTTGTGTGAAGCACAGGCCACTCTCGAACTAAGCTGGAGAGAACTCAAGCTACCAAAAGATTACCGTTGCATTTGAACTAAATAATCTCTTTTCACGCACTCACTAGTTGAAGGGGCAGAAGGAAAACAGTCAATGGAGTGTTAAATTCTTAGTTTTGATTCAGTGTCAAGGCTTCAAACAACTACTTTAAGTTTAGATATTAAGAACTGTAAATATTGAATCCCACACTCTGTGAACTGGCCGGGATGAGGCAGTGACACGATACAGGAAACAGGATGTATTTAGTTAGTGAGCGTGCTCTTTAAGGAAGCTTCTTCAGAATGTCTTATTGCCTGCTATATATATTTGTGCTTGTATTAGTCATGTGTCTCCTCATTGTGACAAAATGTTTGAAAAAATGCGACATAAAATGTGCAGTCTGTCAGGAGTGGGAGGCGGCCAGTCACATTGCATCTGTATCTGGGAAGCGAGAGCGATGGAGGCTGGAGCTCAGTGCACTTTTCTCAGTCCAGGAGGCCAGCATATGGGATGCTGCTGCCAGTGCTTAGAGTATGACATTTTCATGTGTGTATGTATTGTCACTATACTCACATTATCTCTTGTTACCCTCTTCTTGTCCCATCCTTCCAATTCCCACTGAGAACTTCCACTTTCTTTTTTCATGTCTTGCTTGCCACTGACACCCTCTTCTGGCTTCTTTACACTCCCTACATATGTTGTAAGAGCACACATGCACACATACATACTACATACATACACACACACACACATACACTCATTCACACACACAAACATGCATGTATGTGCCCCTATACAGCTACATACACATTTAAAAGGTAAATGGGAAGCCAACAGCTCTGGCCCACAGGGCTAAGCAAAGGAACGATGTGCACCAATATCTCTAAGCTTCATTAAGAAGCTAATCTTAATCTGTTGGCTTTCCTTTACAGTCTCCAGTGCTCTCGGGGAGAATGCTGGAGAAGTCCCAGGAAGAGGGCAGCCTTGGCCTTTCTGCATAAAGGTTGGGACACTCAGGAAGTGGCACTGTGTGTGTGTGTGTGTGTGTGTGTGTGTGTGTGTGTGTGTGTGTGTTTTTCCCCGATGCTGTCAAGGAAGATGACAGGAGGCATGGACTGTCTTTTCCCACACTCTGTGGATGCAGACTCTTTTCAATCATACAGTGACTAGGACACTTATACTCACTCACTATGCTCCCAAAGTCAACCCTACAGAATGTGGGGAAGGATGGCTCAGTGGTTAGAAGGACCATAAATCATCCCCACATCTCACACTCTTTTGGAGGGATGACAAAAAGAAAAGGGCTGGACCGACACAGCATTTTCAGATCATTAGGAAATGAAAACAGGGCTTCTAGAAGAATACAGGCTGGAGAGTTGCCTCAGAGGTTAAGAATATGTACTGCTCTTACAGAGGACTTGAGTTTGCCTCCTAACACTATATCTGATGGCTCACAACCACCTGTAACCCCAGCGCCCGGGGAACTGATGCCCTCTTTTGGATTCTGTAAGCATCATACTCATACATGCACATACCCCATTCATTTACATCATTAATTTTTTTAATTAAAAACAGTGCCTGAGAGCTATCTTGCAAAGAGCCATTTAAAAAAATAAAGAATCTTACTCAGCATGAGAGAGATGTCAGCACTGGAAGACCTCTTCGGATAAGATTTTGATATTTGCTTATTTTTACCTATGTATTTGCATGCTTGGGGACTTCTGAAGTCTAAATTAGTATTAGTCTTTATCATTTCTTGTCAATTGTTTCCCATCATGCAGCAGGTTGGAGTACTGATTAAATAAATCACCCCGACAATGATGGTAAACTAATTGCCCTCCAGTTATCAGCTATCATGGGGAAAATGTTTGTATGTTATAGCATGGATACAGCAGGACGTAGGGCAGAGTCTCCTTCTGGTTTGATCCGTTCTTAAAACTAAATTTCTAGAGTTGGGGAGATGACCCAGTTGGTGATGTATTTGGCAGGCAAGCATGAAAACCTGAGATCTATCCCCAGAACCCACATCAAAAAGCTGGGTGAGGCCGATGCCTGTAATCCCAGAGCTCGGGATTTGGAGACATGAGAATCCCTGTTGCCTGCCAGCCTCACCAAATCAGTGTGCTCCAGCTTCAGAGAGAGACCCCGCCTCCAAAACTAAGATGCAGAGCAACTGAGGAAGGACTGGACACTGATGTCAGCCTCTGACGTGTATGTCCATGTGCACACACACTCGCACGCATTCCTCCTGCCAAAATGAGGTGGGTATTTTATCCACACTAGACAGAGAATAAAATAAATGAATAGAGGATTATAATATTAGAGTAATTGTAAGGTCAGTTTCTCCAAATAAAACTTTTCAAAGGTTTCTGGAATTGCTCCTTGCTTAGTTAGTGGTTACATTCCAGAAGTTGCTTGAGTGGAATTTTCCTTTATTATTGATTTATGATAATTGATTTTGAAGTCAGGGTCACATTGTATACCCTGGGCTAGCCTGGAACACACAATCCTCTTGCCTTAGCTTTGCCAAGATTGATTGAGGTTGCTCATGTGTTTCACCACACAAGCTCATTACTGATATTTTAATTCATGTGATTCTTTTCCCACCCATACTCTGCGCACGTGTGTGTGTGTGTGTGTGTGTGTGTGTGTGTGTGTGTGTGTGTGTGTCTATGGGCTTGTCTTTCCATATTATTCAGGGTTGTCTTTGTGACTCTGCATTGATATTTCTCCACCTTACTTTTTGAGGTAAGGTCTCTTACTGAACCTGGAGGTCACCAGTTTGAATAAACTGACTAGCCAAATCCCAGATCTTCTCTCTGCCTCCCCAGTGCCAGGATTACAGATGTGTGCCACTGTGCCCCACTTTTTATGTTGGTGCAAGTGATTCGGACTCAGACTCTGATGCTTGTGGGACAAGCTCCCTACTGACTGAAGCATCTCCCCAGCCTGCAGCCTGCAGTATTTTTAGCCAGGTGATTTGTTAGTATACACAGAGTGATTTCCACTCAGTGGGAACATGGTAGCCTATCCCATTGCTATGAGCAGGATGGAACCTGGATGTGGTTCTGGACACTCAGTCACAAATCCTCATGCTTGTGAAGAAGGAGCCCCTACCTGATGACCCCTTTATCCCATGGTCTGTGAACAGGCTACCTTTCCATTATCACATGCTTCAAGAGGGACAGTAGCCCTGGAAGCTGTCAGGTGACTAAGTAGAACATTTCAGATCATCACCTGATATTCTCTAAAAGGCTATGAGCCTGATTTCATCTAGTGATGCATCCTTTGCCATTGTTGGTTCCAGAAATTTAAGCATCACAGCAAACCTGTTAATACCCAGGCTTCTTAACCTCACACACTGCAGCAAATCTTTATATTGGCCAGTTTCTTCTTCCATCTCATCCTCTATGCATCTCCTCGAACTCACAGTCTGCCTCCATCAAGACCTCTTCTTCTGGGAACATTCTGCTTGATGGCCTTCCTCTGATCAGACTCCATCTTGGCATCTTTGAATACTCTGTAGCTTCTCAAATAAAGAGCTTTTGCATCCTTCTCTGTGTTTGTGGAATCTCATGGCTTGGGTTTGGGATTTATTATATTTGTGTGTGTGTGTGTCTGTGTGTGTGTGTGTGTGTGTGTGTGTGTAGTTGCAGGTATTTGCAAGCCATCAGGAGGGTCCTTTGCAAGATCAGACTGAGCTAATCACCAATGAGGCATCTCCCCAATCCATGCCCATGCTCACTAAAGCCTTGTATAAGGAGAAGAAAAGAGGCTCAGGGGTCTGATGCTAGAGACCCTTGTGGTCAAACTTAGTTTGATAAGGCTTTTGGGATGAAAATGAGCTCCATGAACATTTTTTAAGGTAAATCAACCAGGAGCTGTTGTTCATTCCTAAAGTGATTGCTAGAATTCATTATCCTTAGATTAAATAACACAACACTGTACTGTACAGTTAAAAAACAAACAAGCAAGTTGACTTCAGAGAGCTTTAGGACACTGAATATCTTTTCTAATCTGACACAGATCTCCTGTTTTGATACTTATAGCCTTACTTACTTTTTTTAATCTGTCCGTCTATCTGTATCTATCTACTTATCTAAGTCTGGGTGTATGCATGTACACACACATGTAGTCCTATGGGCATGTGTCATGGCATATGTGTGGAGGTCAGAGAACTAAGTACAAGAGTTGATCCTCTCCTTCTTATGTGTGGCCAGGGGTCCATGCAGGTAGTCAGGCTTGGCAGCAAACACCTTTATCTGATGGCCATCTAACCAGCTCCTGCTGTAGTTAAAACAAGGACCATGTTGAGCTTTGTAGAACTGTAACTGATAAACCATCATGTTCTTTTACATTGTTTTCAGTTAAGTTCTATGATTTGGTTATAGAATGGGGTAAAGAGAGAAGGTGTCAATGAAAGACCATTTCAAAAGACAATGGGATTAGTGTTTTAATGAATGAGCTGAACCATTCAAAGTTAGCATGCACAGCACTTTATCAGTTGCTAATTACAAACTGAAGAATCACCGTGTCAAAAGACAGCCTATCTCTTTCACTCCGGCTCCAACTTTTTCCAATTATTTCTCCCCATGGTCTCAAGGATAAGGCCATTTGTCTTGGTAGAAATAAATTAATGGCTGCCATTGAGTATATTAGGATGTTTGGTTAAAATATGGCTACTCCATCTCTGTTTCTAGCAGTACAGTCGACTGGTTCAATTATCTCCCCTCCACAGCAGGACGAGTCTTATATGTTAGGTGATGGACTTTCCCCCTCCTTGTCCTATAGTCAAGGCTTGTGACGGCCAAAGCAACCCACTGTTTATATATGTCACTAAAAATAGTTCAGAAGGCTGAGTCTTCAGCCCATACTTTATCACCCCTGCCCCAGTGACTGGAGCCTTGTGTCCTTTTTATGGATCAAAAGAGGAAAAGTTCTATAAGCTTCTCATTAGTTCTAGGAGGTTCTTTCTTCTGCCAGCTTCAGTTTTAAATAATGTATGCAACCTTTACTTTGCATTGGTGGAGGAGCAGGAGGGCAGAGAGAGAGATGATGAAGATGAACATCGAATCCCCAGAAGCTTAGGTCACAGAGGTTTTGTTGAAATTCTTCCCGTTGTTTCCTCCACAGCAGGGCCATAGTGAAAATACCCCTAACTACTGATTCTCCTGCCTGCCCCTTCCCCATACTGGGATTACTGGTTTGCATCACCAGACCCAGTTCCTGTGGCAATGGGGATTGAACAGTGCTTCGTCTATGAGTGCTATGTAAACTGTCTGCCAACTGGACCTGGTACCGTCTTGTAGGACCTCTGCCTTTGTGAACATTCCTCAGCTCAAGGTCTAGTC
Source organism: Tokudaia tokunoshimensis (assembly GCA_036184795.1). Lineage (NCBI taxonomy): Eukaryota > Metazoa > Chordata > Mammalia > Rodentia > Muridae > Tokudaia > Tokudaia tokunoshimensis. The sequence continues at coordinate 67,838,253 of BTHU01000013.1, forward strand.
TTGAAAGAACATACTTGGGCTTCAAAACTCAATTATGGAAGAGTCATTTGTGAGGTTGTTGAAAGCAAAATATTTGGTATGACCTAAACAGCAGAGAGACTTAGCGAATAGTTCTGGCTGGGTCTATTGGGTTGCATGCAGGGACATATTTGACTGTGAAGATATGTGGTTGAGAGATAGATTAGTGATAACAAGTGCTTTCTGCACAATGACATGGCCTGGAGGGTGGATCCCAGCACTCACAGAGCAAACTGGACACCAGACACATGCCTTGTGACCACAGCTTTGATGGAGGTAGAACCTAGAGGCTTGCTGGACCTTGCTGGCCCTCACAGAGGAAATGTAAGCCGCGAATTTAGAGAGATACCTCAAGGTAAAAAATAGACAGAGAGTGATAGGAAGAGACACTTGATGCCCTCTTCTGGCATCCATGCATGCAAATGGTCGAACATCCAATTGTGAACACGCATGCACTTGTGCGAGCATGCACACACACACACACACACACACAAATATATGCACACACATGTGCACACAAAGACAGACTTGGAATAGAGCCCAAACTGGCCTCAAACTTCTTATGTAATCAAGGTTGAACTTGAACTCCTCATTTTCCTCTACCTGCCTCCCAACTGTTAGGATTACAGGTATGCACCACCGTGCCCAGTGTATGAGGTCCAAAAAACCAAACCCAGCACTTGTTTATGCTAGACAAGTGCTTGACACACTGAGCTATGTTCCTGGCGCTGTGTGTGTTTGTGTGTGTGTGTGTGTATGTATGTGTCTTGGTGATATTTTACCTTTGGCGGGTCTAATGGACAGGAAAGACAGTAGTCTTCTGAACCAGTTTTCTAGAGCTCAGTCACTTCAGAACTGTTTGACAAGTAACCAATTAAATGATTTTGTGATATTGATTCAACAACAATAGAAATAACAACAACAACAATCCTCACTAGGTAGCATCAAGGAATAAGCAAAATGTGCATTTTTTTTTTGATTTTCATGAAGGCACACCCGAGACTGTCAGTTATAAGTGCCTGTGTTTTCTCTTGAGCCCTAAGACATGATGGTAATTTTAATGGGCAGCAGGGGTGGTTTTCCAACCCTCTGGACTGATTGAGGGTCCACATATCTCCCTAGAATTTCAGACACCAGAGACTTTAAAATGGAGAAACCTCTACTGTTCACCAATCAGACATATACAGTGATCAGTGATGTGTTCTAGGAGCAAGAGCCTTAAAACCTGCGGAATGTTGTACACAGGGTTGGATAGAAACCAGGCTAGCCATTCCTTTCACTCATGTCAGAGCTGAAGTTTTTTTAATACTATGATTAATGTAGAAAAATCACTGTTCAGAACATAAGCAGAAAATACAATTTCATTTCTAATTACTTCACTTAGAAAAGCGATTCGTAAGGAGAGCAGTGACTTCACAATGGGCAGCTGATCACTAGCTCTGTGTGAAGAGAATAATTACTTAAACTCAGCTTTTCACAGGCCTTTTAACGGCAGCACAGAATTTGTGAGCATGAAGGTATGTATCATTATGCTAAATTGTTTAACATTTTGTGGTTTCCTATTCGCCTTTTTCTGTGGCACAAATGACAGGTTGAAGAGGAAGGTTTGTGGCACAGGTGAGACATTGGCAGGATCCAAGGGCCTTTGTGTGTGATGTGCTGAGACCGAAAACTGACTTCTAGAGCTCTCTGTGTTGAATGGCAATACCTTCCATCCTTGAGCCCTGAAGGTGGTTGAGCCGGCTTAAGTGCTTGCCATGAAAGCATGGGGTCAATTCTTCAAAAACTAGTCCTGTGCTTCTGACCCCATGGCTGGAGACAGAAACAGAAAGGTGTTAAGACAAGATACAGAAATGCTGTTTTAATTCAGAGAGACTCAGCTTACATACATGTTAGAGCTTGCTTCTTAAGTCTTCTTCCAAAGGAATGTGTGTTGGGGGTCTGGCCTCATGGGAGGGGCTATTAAAAGGTACTGGGCTGGAGAGACGGCTTGATGGCTCAGTTGGTAAAGTGCTTGCCTTGCAATTAGGAAGACCCAAGTTCAATCCCCAGAATGCAGATAAAAAAGCTGGACCTGATGGCACATGCCTATAGTCCCATCATGGTGGAGGTGGAAGCAAATGGATCCTTGGGGTTTCACTGACCAGCCAGCCTGGCCAAATAGATGAAATCCAGGTTGAATGGACAACCATGCTTCAAAAACCAAGATGAGTGACACCCAAGGTTGTCCTTTTGCTTCCACATGCATGCACACACCTGTGTATCGACACACAGGAATGCGACACACAACACCTTTCATCTTTGCCTGCATGTGTTTCTGCAGCTGAATGAAGAGGCATGTATCCTCACTCAGCCAGAGCCCTGTTAACCAACCAGAAGGAAGAATCACTGGCTTAGGTCTTCATAGTGAAGAAGAGAAATGTGCTTACTTCAGTCTGCCTTTCCAGCTTTGATGAAGAATGGCAGGAGAGGGGCTAGAGAGATGGTGTGGTGGTTAAGAATATTTCTGTTCTTTTAGAAGACATGAACTGAGTTCCCAGCGTCTGGGTTCGGTAGCTCACATCATCCTGTAACTCCACCTATAGGCATCTGATATCCTCTTCAGGCTTCTATACTCTTGCACACACACACACACACACACACACACACACACACACACATACTCATACTCTCACAAACAGACATGTACACACACACTGACAGACTGACAGACAGGTACACACACAGAGACACACTCAAAGACACACATACAAACACACAGAGACACACATACACACAAACACAGACAGACATACACAGAAACACACAGAGATGCACACAGAGTAATACAGATACAAAGATGTGTGCACTTGTACACACATACACACACACACACACACACACACACACACTATGATAAAATAGTGACAGGGGAAGGAACTAATACCCACAAAAGAGAGTGCGCACATAGGTATCCCAGATTCTCTGCCACCTTTTGAGGATTTCATAGCAAGCTGCTTGAGTCACTGACAGCTCTATGCTTAATTTGACATCTATAAGTCAGATTGACAGCATGCTTGCATCTCAGGCCACATGGTGCTGAGGGGAGGTACTTTGTGTAAACTAGTTTGCTCAGCACACACTGTATTATCAGCCCTTCTCAGATATTTGCCACTATTAAAAAAGGTTGTGAGTGACCATGGGTAGATGGACCTGTTAGTGGCTTCTTATTCCCTTCTCCAGCTGTACCAGATAATTGAAAGAATTTGGTAGGACAGCTATTTCCAAGATGCAAATAGTAATAGGAAAGTATTTACTGCACCCACCAGTAAGAAGGGCACCTTCTTTCATGATTTTGCTTTGCAGACAGAGTCTCTAGCCAGGACTAGCCTTGAACTCTTTATATAGCCAGGGATGCCCTTGAACTGATCTTTCTACCTCCACCTCCCATTGCTGGGATTAAAGGCATGTGCAACCATACCATGTTTACTATGTGCTGGGGCTTAAGTCAAGGGTTTTGTGGATGCTGAACGATTACTGTCCCTGAAACATCTCCTCAGCACGATTCATGACTTTTGCAAATGGTTTCTGGGAGTGTTTGTGGTGATCTGCAGATTAAGTGAGTATGCACTCCTTCCCGCAGATAGAAACAGCCCAAAAAGTGTGTGGTTCTAACTGGGGAACAGCATGCTAACAAATTTTAGGCTAAGGGCTCAAGGAAACTGATTTTTTTTTATGTCTACATAATGTGGAGGGGTGAAAGAAACACACACGCAGGAGCTAGACTGTCATGGACTTGCTCCTTGACACCTATGGGAGGTCAGAGAAGCACAATTCTAAAATTTTTTGTCACCTAAGCCTGGGAACTTGAATTTAATCCCTCAGAAAACCAACTAAAGAAACCAAGGCATGGCAGTGCATACCTGTAAACCCAGTGTTGGGAATGGTAGAGACAGGATAGGGTGGCCCTGAGCCAGACAGACAGCCTTTCTGAATCAACAAGCTCTAGGTGCTAATGAGTGACCCTGTCTTAAAATATAATGTAGCTTTCGCCCGGGAAACAACATCAGACCTCTTACCTGAACATACATGTGCGAAACACATGTGAACATGCATACCTTCACATACAAATAGATAAGCAAACAAGTAAGTAAATAAGTAATTATAAATAAATAAGAAGAAATGGAGGCAAAAGGGCTTTTGCAGGTATCTCTAAGGGCTGATCTGCAGCATGCCGTTGAGCATTGTGGTCTGGCTGGCTCTCAGTACATCTTCAGGACTTCAGATGTGGTTGTAGGAAACATTGGCAGGCCACAGAAGGGGACTGGATCTCCTCACTCCCAGCAGGCTCCCACAGTAATGATGTGATTGCTAAGGTCTGGCTCCTGTGCATCACTGCCTTAGAAATGGATGGCATGACTTCACCTCCACATGCTGTCATTTGAAGCCACAAGTCTCTGGGTTGGACTCAGGAAGGAAGCAGAAATGAGTACCTCTTCACTGGGAATGTATTTAGGGTCCAGAGCAGGGATTCAGACTCAGCACTGCGTAACTCCAAGTGATGAGGATCAGACCTCTCAAAACTGCAAGATTCGGGATTTACCTGACAGAGAGGAAGGGAAAGCACCCACATATCTGAGCATGACCGCTTGCTTTGATTGCTTGGAGCAAAAGCTAGTGCTTTCCTTCTCCCGTGGGTTCCAGGGAACAAACTCAAGTCTTAAGCCCTTTATGGCAAGCACAATTTAACATGCTAAACAATGTCACAGGCCAAACCATGTCACAAACTGTATTGTTTGTTATTACCAAAGAAGAGTTGCAAGGGGTTCCATTCTTCGGCAATAGAAGTTCTGGTTTTGAAGCTAGAATCATGCTACCCCCACAAAACAAACAAACAGACGGACTAATAAAGAATCTTTGAGATAGTTGGCTGCAGGTACTCCAACTCTGTAGTTATGGGCTGACTCCTTGAGTTCTCAGCCCAAGCCCTTGCATCTCAAATGTGTTATGGACCCACATGCTCTCACTTGGCACCCTGGCCAAGTCTTCTCCTGCCTCTGTCCACCCATCTGTGGTAAGGGGGAAGGAAAACACATAGTCTTCCTTTGAAGGCTGAGCAATAACAGGGAACTAGAATCCATGGTGAATTTTGCTCTGCAATTTCAAAACCCAAGGTCTACATATGGATGCATATGCTACCTATATATAATATTATCATTAACCTTAAAATTCTTATGAAGTTTAAATATAGTAGAATTATTTTTTAAGTACAACCATGGTAGTAAGAGTCCTCTTATCTTTATAAGATGGAGGAGCTAGGAATATGGCTCAGTCAATGAAGCTCTTTGTTCACACAGGTATGAGATTCTGAGTTCAGATACCCAGACCCCAAATAGAAGCTGGGCTTGGGGCTTGCATCTGTCATTGTGCTTGGAGAAGCAAGGAGATGAAGATACCTTGGACTCATTGGCCGGCCAGCATAGGAATCAGTGAGGTCTAAGTCAACAAGAGACCATGTCTCAAAACAGGAAGATGGTCTCTGTAACTTGCATACATGTTACACTACACTGCAGTATAAAATGTGTGCTCTCTCTCTCTCTCTCTCTCTCTCTCTCTCTCTCTCTCTCTCTCTCTCTCTCTGTGTGTGTGTGTGTGTGTGTGTGTGTGTAGGTGAAAACTACTCCTTGGTAGGAGTGACTCCACAGAAAGCTATGAGGGTAACATATAACTAAAGTAATTCTACACACTACAATCTTGTTCTTCTTCAACTGGATTCTAGTTAACTGGGTATGTTAGCTGGATTCTGGTTAATCTACACTTTTCATATTTATTTAGTGTGAGATGCAACATTTTGGTGCTTGATGATATATTTTTGGTGATTTACTTAACCACCATAAAGCCAACGTGAATTAGAGAATAATAATACAGGAGAAAATGTTAAATTGAGTACATATGTCAGGGCACTTGAATCCAAAGCTGGGAATAATTGAGGTGTCCCCATCTGATGCAAGGCTTAAGGGGAGGCTCTGAGGTGACCCTGGGATATCCTTCAATTGATCAGCTGGAATCTCCTCTTTTGATTCTTCAGAGAGGACTGTCTTGAGCAGGGACTAACCTCAGTACCACAGGAGGGGAACAGGGATTGCCTAGCATCTGTAAAGATAGTCTTGGCTTAAGCAGCAGAAAATGCATCTGAGAAACAGCTCAACATGCCTGAGGCACTGTCCTGAAACCAAGGGACCCATAGTCATTGTGGCAGAATGTCAATGCAGTGTCTTCTCTGCCACAGCTTGTCATTTCACGTGTGTGGGAATGAAGCATGCTCCCCTAACTGGGGAGTTGCAGATACTGGCAGGCACTCTTGTCTGGCAGCCCCTCGCCCTTTAATGGGCACCTCAGGTGACATCAACCTGCAGCGCAACTTCTGTTGCTAAGATTCAGCCTCTTAAAGCCTGTCCTGGATCGGCTATTTATGCACTTAAGTGGAACAGCAAGACCCAAGCTGCCCCTGAGATTTAGCGTGGACACAGTAATTGCTTTCCTTTCCTGGCCGGTGATGCATCTGCCTCAGTGGACCAGAGCACACCACCTCATTCAGTCAGAGCAGGAGCAACAGCAGGAAAGCACAGGAGGAAATGGAAAATGTCAGAGAGCTCCGGGTTAGAAATTGTATTTCACAGGTGCCATTAGGCTCTGCCAGGAGGGAAGATGAAAATGCTAATTGACAGGTTTAGTTATGTTTTATTGTCTTCCAGTTGCTGAGTAAGTCATCAGATGGTACCCTTTAATCATTAATGGAAAGCTTTGGAGGGACCCACTAGTTGTCTGCGATTCATCTTTTACCCTCTTTACCAAGGTGTCTTAAACTATTATATTCTGCCAGTACGAAGGGGGGGGAAGACTATAAATATTTGTATTCAGCCTAAGAACTGACACAAGTTGTCGTTGACAGGACACAGGGGCATCTTTCTTTCATGCGAAGTATCTATAGAACTCAGGTCGTCATGCTTGCAAATAAAACATTACAGAGTGCTCCACCTCCACAGTCCCCTCTTTCAGAAAGCTTAGTGGAGAGTGAGAGGTCCTTACTCTTGGTTGAAGGGAACATTTAAAGGAGACTCTAAATGTAATCAGATTCCTTTCTATTGTCTCCTCCTTTTTAATAGGAGGCTTGTAGTTACCAGAAGCTCTTCCCACATACAGTCCATATTCCATCATTTGTCCCTGGCTTATGGGTTTCCTATGGGAAAAGAATTCTCGTGTTAAAGGATCACTGCGAGTTACTCTTGCCTTGAAAGTTCCCAGCACTTAATGATATCTCAGAACTGTTCATATGAGACTGAAATGGCAGCTCATTTAAAAGGTGATCTGAGCCCCTGTATCTAGTCTACCCTTCGGATAATGTTTATACACACATCTGTCATTTGTAGATGTGTCGGTGGACCGCCCCAGATGAATTTGTAGCTTTCGTTCCTTGTTACCAACGTACTGTAATTGAGGTCAATGTGATTTTCCCAGATCTCCATTATGTGTTCATTATTTAAAACTTTTAAATATTTAACACCTTAACTGCCAGAGTTTGTCAAAGACAATCCAGGCCATGGAGACTCCAGGAGCCCTATCTGTAGCAGGACAAATATAAAGTAGTCACTGTCAAACTTTTGGGTCTGTGTGTATAGGTAAATTTCAAGTAATTTTTTTCCTTAAAATACATTGCTGGGGAGGTTGCCCAGAAGAAGCTCAGTGGAGGAACAATTTCTGAAAAGATCTGAGTTTAAATCCCCAGCACCAATGTAAAAAGCTAGACAGGGCGAGCATCCCTTTAACTCCAATGCCAAGGGTGGGGGACAGACAACAGTGTGTCCAGAGTCTTCCTAGCTTCAGGTTCAGTGAGAGATCCGGTCTTGAGGAAATAAGGCCGAGTGACAGAGCAGGACGCCAGACATTGTCCTCTGTTCTCTACAGATATATACACAGGCACATGCAACACCTACACATGTGCATATACATACACACATATGCTACATGTATAAACACAACGTTTAAATAAAGTTATATTGCCTCAAGTTTCCTGATTCTCATAAGAGCTGATCTTATCTGTTGTGTGTTGTGATTGTGTGTCCTCCGTTTCCTTCACTTCCATTCGTTGCTCCATTTATCTTCCTGAAACTGGCACCAGACAAGCAGATGCTCAGGGAGCTTGGATGGAGAATGGGATGTGGAGTTCACAAGAAGTCCTGGAAATCAACTTGATGAGATCAGTGCAGTTTCCTGGGCAGTGGGAGGGGGTGTCGGGGGATGGAAAGAATTCAGCCTTAAAAGGAGACAGGCACTTTAAATCTGCTTCTACCAAGTGGGCAACATTGCTCCATATGCCTTTAGATGAGATTTATTTTATGTTGTCTAATCTGTATATATGATTATGTACATATCTGCAATCTGTATATGTTCTATACACATAAAACCTGTTATACTTATATAATCTATATGTTACATATAAAATCTCATATATAAAATCTACATGTTACATATAAAATCTGTTATATGCATGTATAAATCTATATGCCATAAACACTTAAGATCTATATGTTATGTATAATCTATATATGTAATAGACATATATTCATATAAAATCTGTTATGTAGATATAAATATAAAATATATGCTTTAGATAAATATAAATCTGTATATTTTATATATAATATATATGCAGTCTATACATTTATAAAATTCACCTCATCGATAAAATCTGTTATATGCATACATAAAAGATATTTATATACATGTATAAAATCCTTTATATACATATCTGATACCTATGTGTGTTATATAACATATATATATACACAAATATGTTATAAACACATGATGTATATATGTTTGTATGTTCTTACCTTTACAAACATGTGTTTGACTCTCTCCTTTCTCAAAGGTAGGTACATACACCTGAAGACACAAAGCTCCTATTCACTTTCCCTGGCCCTTCTCCTTACTGACTTTATGACTGGTCAAGAGACTGGCATGTGTTAAAACTATGGGTCTGCATGGGGGGAGGAAGCTGGCCTAGCTCCCTGCCTCCCAAGGTCAGAGATGAACTAGGGCCATGAAGGAGTCAGAACCAGCCCAGGTGCTCAGCAGCTTACAGAGAGACAGTGCTAACATGGAGGCCTTGCTTTGTCACACATTTTCTCATTGTGGTTGCTTGAGTACAGGCTCCGTAACTCTGTAGGAAATTCTTCTTTGTCTAAATTCAGGCCAATTCAGCAAAGCTTTAGTGGAAACCCTAAGCAGTTTCCCTCCTGTTTGATCCGCTTGCCTTAGCTTCAGACATGGGAGAATCAGAGGGGCTAAAGGATTTCCAGAAGTTTTCCTTCTTGCTCAGAGTGACTCAGCTGCCGGTGAAAAGGACTTTTGTATACAAGTTCTGAAGAGGAGAGACCTGATTTTAAAATATTTGTTGTCTAAATCCAAGTAAAACTTTTGAAAGGTTTCCGTGGTGACCCTGAGAGAAAAACAAGCTTTAGGGAAAGATGGCGCCATATGGGCCTCTTACTTTCTCAAAGGGGGTAGCCTTAGCTATTCCCCAGAGCTGCCCTTGAAGGAGATTATCTGTGCAGGAAGCTTTTAGTGCTCCTCCTCCACTTCCGGTTTGAAGAGCGAAGTTCCTTAAAGCTGTCTTTTCTTTTCAGCTTGGGCTGCATTGTTCTTTGGAAGCCTCTTGGGGCTGAGGCCATATGCAAACAAGGACTGGAATGTTTGAAGCTTAGAAGCTAGGATTTCCATTTGCAGCTGTTGAATCTGTCTTTCTGTGCTCAGCAACTTCTTGCCATCACCCAGAGGAATTCTGGGCTTTTCCTCTTCCACATAATTTCCCCCTTGGACTCAGCAGCTGAGCTCAAAGAAGCATTGGGGATTGATTAATGGTTGACTGATTAAATGTGCGCATACAATTTGAGCCCTTTAAAAATGTCTTCAGTAGTGTAGCCCAGGCCCCTTCAGTGCTTCACCCATGATCTTGTGAGCAGTGATCAGGAAGCCAATGGATTCACCAAATAAATAAGTGAACGCATGAGATATGGAATTCCAAAGGGAAGTGGTTCTGAAGACGAAGGGTGGAAATAAAACGTAGGAAAGAGCAGATAATGGGGTGGATATGATAAAATGCATTATATACATGAGTTAACACATGCTAATGAAGACTAAAGAATGTCATTAATTAAGTAAATGGATGTTATTTACAGATGGTCTAAATGTTAAGGATATTCAGTCTTTCCTTTTGTATTTAAACTCTTAGAGGTATTTGGGGTGATTTCAGTCTCTTGGTTCTGAAAATGAGTCCCTGAGCAGAAAGCCTGAGCTTCCTGGTCCCCCAGGTATATGTCAGAATGCAAATGTTCACGTCCTCTTCCAAGCTCTGAATCAGGGCTCTGGGGGCAAGATGCAATCTGTTTCAACAAGCCTTCCAGGTAATTCCTGGGACTCACTGTCTAAGGCACATCTGATCTGGACACCCTTCCTCATCTTAAGAGGAAGCCAGCAGAGCTCTGAGGCCAAAGGTTTTCTTAGATGGAAGGTATCCCAGAGTCTGATCCCAGAACAGATTCTATAGTTCGTGCGAGACTATATTCCGAGTGAACATCAAACGCTGTGGGGAAAGGTAAGCTTACACCTTTGGTTTTGGGGACTTGAAAGCCTTGCTTTCTGCTTACTACCGGATCTGACCTTATTACCTGGGCTAACTCAGCTTTCTCATCTGTAAAACAGATGTAGAAACTCATGTCAGTGGCATGTGGTAAACAAGAAGCTCCTTTTCTGATGGAGAGTAGACAGGACAGTGTTATGTAAAATGTAACCTACAAATCACCTTCCTCCCAGCTCATTCCTAAGTAGCCTTGTCTTCTGAGCCTGGGTCTAAGTGACAGTGGGATGCCGATGCCAGGGCAGATGTCTCTATAAGTTACTGGGTTGGCCTTTTCTAGCTACAGACTAGTGTTTTTGCCAGGATCCTTTGCATACAGTATTAAAATTTTCATCAACTTAACCAGTAGTGTATTTAAAGATTAGAAGGAGTGTGTTTATTCAAACCTATTGACTTTTCTCTTAATCCTTATATATATATAATTGGCTCCTCAGAAATGAGGACTTAGGGACTAATACAATACTCACTTTACACACTGATTTATGAGAGACAGTAGGAGATGTATGGTGTTTAGAAATTATTACACACAGAGACAACTTTTAGAGAAACTCTGTGTGTGTGTGTGTGTGTGTGTGTGTATGTTTAGAATCAATTGTAAAAACACAGACCTTTAAAGCTTTAGTTAATTAGGTTTAATATTGGCCTTAGATGAGGTATATTATTAAGCTACCGACTGTACAGACTGTGCTAAGGTAAATGTTTTGCTGCAGAACTGGGACTTGTTCCTGAGTTCCTTTTTGGCCAAAGTGGGATACTGATGAGAGCCAAACATGATGCCTTTGTATAGGCCTTTATGCTGAGCTTGAGAAGGAACAAGAATACAGTCACCTTAAAAAGATACTTTAATAGCCAGCCCAATAGGAAATTAGATGTTTCCATGTGTGGAGAGCCAGGCCTGTTGTACACCCCTAAGCCCCAACTCCTTTTTTTATTTTACCCTGTCAGTCTCCTGTTTTACCCGCTCAGATGGTGTAGCATGCAGATGTAAAGTTTTCTCTCATCCTCAGTGCACATTGACTTCTCATTTACTAAAGATATCTCTGGAAGCTCTCATCGTTCTGTATGATCTGAGAGCTCAAATACAACCCTGGATCCTCTAGCAACAGTATGTAGCCCAGTGCCCTTTGGGCCTCTTAGACAACATGAATGTTCAAAAAGTGTACTGTTCACATCTCAGAGTTTGTTACTGCCTGCCGTTCACAGTTATCAGGAAGTAGTGAATCTACTTTATTCAGAGAGCTGGCAATCTGAGTCAATAGGATTAATGTCGCCCAAACCTGTCTTCCATCTCCTCTCTAACCGGAAGATTTTGTAGGATAGGGGAAGAGATGGCATATACAGCCAATTATACTGGAATGGGGACTCAGCGTCTGGTCAGGTGGCCAGCACAGCATGTATCTGAAGACTGGCTATCCCGATATCTCTCATTACTATCCCTCATATGCTCACTGTTTCTCATTCCTTGCATGTCCGGGCTCATGCACTTTTGGAAATGTTGAGTCTAGTTCGTGTCTTCTGGTATCTCCCTGTACTCCTCTTGGGGCTGGGAGGGGATAAGTCAGAACAAACCAACCATTAACAATGAGCCCGTGCAGAGCTGGCGATGACATGTGGGTGCTCATTCCTTTCTGTGGGATGGAGCATGAGATCATCTTCGTAATACAAAATGCAATGTGTTTAGGACTTTCACAAAGCTGCAACCTCCACAGTGCCCGTGTGTTGTTACACCAAGGTATAAACCTTGGCTGTGACTGAACTTCACCTGGTTGAAGGGCTGGGCTGTCCCTGACCAAGTTTCTGGAAAGAAATTAATGGGTAAAGGATGAGTAAAACTATTCCTTGGTCTTAGGGGTAGTCACTGGCTTGAGAGTTTACAGCTGAACTGGTGTGGGGACCGAACACTTTAGCCAGTTTACCCAGGACGTGTCCAGGGTAAACCTTGGGAGGGTCAGTCTTGAACAAACAATGGTGGCTTATAGCTCAAGAGGGGGGGGGGGGGCTTCAGGGACAATTTCTATATTTTCCAGAGAAGCAAAGATAGCATTTAGTTAGCAGAGACTGGGGCCAAAACGCAACCATTACAAAGAGTCTTGGAAACTGAACTGCAATTCTCTCCAGTCTTTCTGGCTGGCTGACTGGGACAGAGAGGCAGAGTGGCCTTTACAAGTCAGAGAGATTTCAAGATTTCAAGAGAGGTTTGGCTTTGTTCTGTTAAGTGGTAGAGTCTCTGCATAACAATCAGAGGCTAATTTGACTATCCTGTTTGTGATGGTTGAAAAAGTCCAGTCCTCCAAACAGACTGGCAACTCTAGCTCTTGGCATCCACACAAAGGTCTTCCAGAGTCTGGGAACCCTATGCTCTTTCCCCACCCCCACTCCAGAAACAAATGACAATATTGATAGCTGAATTAGGGTCACCTGAAGTTTACCCTGATCTCCAGGCTTTCAGTTCTAGAAATGAGAGTTCTTTCCATGTTAACTAGCCTTATTCTTGTGTGTGATTCCTTATTGCAGCTAATTTAATTTTGCATGAAAAGCCCTGATAACTAATTATCTGACATTTGCATACTCTGAACAAATCCCCCAAAATATTTGCATAAATTTTGTGATGTTCCCCACGACTCTTTAACAACCCTCATCATAGAAAACTGCCTTCCTAAATTGATTTAGCACATCTGCACTGTCTGAATGTGGCTGATTTCTGTGTGTGTTGGGGGCGGGGAGGGGCAGGGGCCAGAGGGATTAGGGTAGGTAAACTCCACTGTAAGTGAAAGGTCTGAGTTGTTGCCCTAAGAATGAGCATTTAAAACTAGAGCTGCATGCGGCCTCGGTGCACAGCCTTTTCGTGGAATTGGCTTAGTTAGCAGCTTAGGTCCTTACAAAGAGATGTACGCACATAACAGCAAGGACAGCTATGGGACTGGTGAGGTGGCTCAGCCAAGCCTGAGGGCCTAAGTGATGTGCAGAGCCCTCATGGTAGGAAGAGAACTGACTCTTGCTAGTTGTCCTCTGACCCACATGTATGCTCTGGCACATGCCTGTCCTCACATTATGAACGAATGCTCCTGAGACTTAAAAAATGTGATAAAGGGAAAGTCCTAGTCCAGGTGGGTCTGTGTAGTGTTGTCCCAGATGCTGCTCTTCTGCCCATTTTTTTCCTGAAGATGAACTTGGGCCACATAGAACTGTAGCTGTTGCTCATTTTGTATTACTCTAATTAAGCCTGCTTTCTTTGTTTCTTTCTTTTTACCTAATGCAAAGGCGCAAGGTTACCACTTCCAGTTTCCCATATCCTGTTCTAAAAACAAGCTTTTTAAAAAGAAACGTGGCATGGTTGGTTATTGAATGGTGTTAGGTGTTGTCTGTAGCCTCCGATGGATTGTGCCTCTTAAGGGGTGGTGGGTGGTTTGGGCATGGGGAGGAAGGGATGTATTGATGATGGATGTAGAGTGAGCTTGGCATCACTGGATGTGCTAGCTAAGCAAAGATTTCAAGGGCTCCCCATATCCACAGATAGGGATTGGGGTGAAAACCCAGAGAGTGGGGAGGATGGTTCGAAGAAGTTTTCTGGGGATGGTAATTGCACAGGCCAGCAGAGCACACTGGGAAATCCACTGGAACTGATGCTGACAAGTAGAAGAACGCTCTTCTGACGTAGGCATTTAGCTGCAGCTCAGGGTACCATTTTCATCAGGCATGACAGAATGGACAAGTCAAGCCAAGGCCAGATGGCAGGAAGAAGGAAGCAATGCCCTGGCACCATCTTCCTTCTGGGGAAGGCTCAGAACCCGGACTACGGCTCTACATACAAGATCTCCCCCAGAAAGTATGTGCTATAGTACACATAAATACATAGGGTGCCTCTTAAACACCACTGGCAAACTAGTTAGAAACGTAAATGCTCAGTGTTTTCTTCAGACCTAGTAATCTCCAAAGGTGGAAGAACCAAGCAGCATGTAGTTCTCAGAAAACACGCCAGGTAACTCTGACCTCATTAAACTCCAGGAGGCCTCATTTGGCAAAGGCTAGAGTAATGCATTATCACTGGGCATTCACTCTCCACGTTATATGGAAACTTCATACCTAGCACTTTCCCCTCAGCTCTCTCCAGTGGGAGATTCCTACAAATTCTATCACACATTTAATTCATCTTGTCCTTCAGCAGATAAGAAACCCCTTTCCTTCTGAGTCAGAAAGACTTCCCACAGTAAGAACAAAATGGCTTTCTAATTACCTTTCAAACAGGAGCAGGGCTATTTACTTCTGGTGGCATCCGCCCTCCAGGGACCCGCCAATAAAAGCTCTTTTTAATCAGAAGAGTGGTAATCACTTCAGACCACAAGACACTTGGGGCTTTTCTAAGGGTAATCTTAAATTGCTCTGCATGTAACAAGCCTCGGAGTTCTGGGCAGAAGATGCTGGGAACAGATCGTATTTACCTTGGTCTCCTTTGGTAAAGGGAAGTGCTTGGTATTGAGTTTCCATGTAACATGGGTGTGTGTATGTGTGTGTGTGTGAATGCACAGTAATCGTGAATAAGTCCAGCCTTTACCAAACATTGTCTCCTGAAGTTTCATGAGGTTAGAGTTACCTGGAGTGTTTTCTAAGAACCACACACTGCTGGGTTTCTACACCTCTGAAGATGAACAAAACACCAAACAGTCACATTTCTAATAAGTTTGCCAGTGGTGTTTATGGGGCATCCATATGGATCCTAAACCCTTTGTAAGGAACCATGCTAGAATGATTCTGTATGGCAGGCATTGCATTCTCCTAGAAGCTATTTGGTCCTCATCCTAAGATGTCAACCCAGGCCTAGGTGTATTCCCAGAAAGCTAAGCAGAAGGAGAAAACACTCTAGTGTTAAAGGCAAGGCTAGTTCCCCACAACTGTCTTTGACAGAGGAGGCTAAGCCTGTAAGTTAGAATGAAGGCTGCTCTATGGAACAGGTACCAAGCACCTTAATGGGGGTCTGTTCCTATTGGGGAGAGAACATTACTAAAAGTGGGCTCTCTCTCTCTCTCTCTCTCTCTCTCTCTCTCTCTCTCTCTCTCTCTCTCTCTCTCTCTCTCTCCCTCCCTCCCTCCCTCCCTCCCTCTGTCCCTCTCTCTTTCCCCTTCTGTCCCATTTCTGGTGTTCATTTCCATTGTTGAAGTCATTGGAAAAGGTCTCATGATTAATTCTGATGTCAACTTGGCAAGATCTAGAAGGAGACAAACCTCTGGTCATGTCTATAAGGGAGTGATTGGACTGTGTTAGTTGAGGTGGGAAGACCTGTTCTGAACACACAAGAGGACAGATATGAGTGTTTACACACACACACACTCACACACACACACACACACACACACACAATTTAATCAGAACAAGAACAAACAAAGTTTTAGGTTATTCTTGTTAATAATCCCGAGAACCCAGAACATGTTGGACTGTAACCAAATACCAACATTTGTATTGTGATGGATTCTGGCCATATTTACATTACCATTCATCTTCTGGAGAGGACAGTGATATGTAATAAGGATAATGATGAATTAGTCACTGCTCTATAAGCTGGTGATCTGCAGAGATGGGTCTTCAGAACAGCAACAGTATCTCCTAGAGACTGTTGGATGTATAGCCTCCCTGACTCTGGTAACATTTACTGAACCAAATTCTGGTGCCTGCTGGGACAGTCTGTGTTAGCCAGTTGAATAAATGAGAATCTTAATAGAAACAATTCAATACTGTGCTCCCAAGGGGGGTGATCTAGTGCAAGCCCTGTGTGGGAGTATCTAAAATACCTTCAGACTGGGACAATGAATATCAACTTTGGCTACCACATCCTCGGTTTCAGTCTCATTGTAGACACTGGTATTGTAAAGGCTAAGAAAAAATGTGTTTGGCTTTACCATGGCGAGAGATGATTTTGGGGAGTCACGGGAGATAAAATTGGAACATAACTGGCTGTATTTTGAAGAACAGCAATAATGATAAACTTAAAGGTCATGGTCAGTAGTTATGAGGGAAGTGGCGTTTTGTGATCCAATATTCAGGTGAACAGAGTGTCCATGGAGCCATAGTGCAGCCATGCAATGGCCTGCTGTGACATGCTATTGGTATTTATATGTGTCCTTGAACTTTCCATGAACAATTTAGTCCATGTAGAGTGGCTGGGGAATCAAAGCAAGCTTTCTGATTATAGAAAGCTCTGGAAGTGCTTCCCATCAAGACTGGGGTGGATGTTGGATGAAGACTCTGTTAGCTGCACCATTTATTTCCTTCTGGTGACTTTTTTGTACACACAACCTACTGCCATGCTGAGAAATGACATGCTACTGACTTGCAGAACTCATTAATCCACTCACTCGCTTATTTAATCAGCTCTGAATGACTGATGTTCTAAGCGCTATAGTGGATGTTGAAGCCTATAGAAATGGAGGCCACTGAACTTTGCCGAGTTGGAAGCACACACAGGGGGCCTTGTTCAGGGTTACAGTTTGTACTTTCAGAAGGTAGTCTAGCATGGGATAAATGTCTGAGTGTCTGGATCATTGATATTTAACTAAGTCATTGGGATTTTTCTACTAGAAACTGAAAGAGGACCTAGAATTGAATCTTGCTTCTGATACAGGGTGAGCACAGGGAACAAAAGAGACTTCAAATCTCAGAGGGCAGAGGCTTCCAGAGAATATCAAGGTGAGAGAACCTGAGTTCAAACATCAGCAGAAATCAGCCTTAAGATAGAGACTGAAGGGGCAGTACGAGAGCCCTTCCTGCAGAAGTCCTCTGTGGCTTAGGTAAAGAGGCTGTGCTGACAAGTCTGCTGTCCGCTGCAGCAAGCTTGTGATTGCTTGAGTGGGAAAGAAATTAGAGGCAGCAAGTAACGAGATAATGAAGGAGGAATTAATCCGCCAAAGCTGGGGTTCCTGAATTGATTTGTTTGTGGTGATCAACACACAGAGACCTCCTTGGAAGAATGTGCATTGCTACAGATTCCAGTTACTATTGAGATACCCGTGTGTGTGTGTGTGTGTGTGTGTGTGTGTGTGTGTGTGTGTGTAAATGTAGACGGTATCTACACGTGTATATGAATGTATATGGTATATGTATGTGTATGCACTTGTAAGAGTATACTACTCATCCCCTTGTGTGTGTGTGGAGGGCAGATGTCTATGCTGAGTGTCATCTATCACTCTCCACCTTATGATTTGAGACAGGGTCTGTTACTGAACCTGTCTCCGCCCGCCCCCCCCCGCCCCGCCCCGCCTGTGTCATTTTAGCCCATCTGACTGGGCTGTAAGCCCTAAAGATCTACTTATCTCTATCACTAGCACTAGGATTACAGGAGTGCTCTGTCAGGCCTGGCTTTTTATATGGGCAGTAAGATTAAACCTCAGGCCTGATGCTACACAGCAGGTACCTTGCACACTGAACCATCTTCCTAGCTGTGACTCTGCTCATCCAAACAGTCCCAAGATGAAGATATTTAACATTTAATATTTGCTGTACAGATGTACCTTTCCATTAAGATGACAAAATATTTTTTGTTCAAGGGAAATATCTCCTGTTATAGTAGTTAGTCATCTCCTAAGTGTGGAAATTCTTGCATTTACAAAATTTCCATTGCCTCCAACATCTGGCCTCCTTGGTGGTTGCATCTCTGCCTGGAGGTAGATTGGGAATTCCACTGGCAGGATTTCACATACTCTGAAGCCATAAATTATGCTAATTAAAATAGAGAGATCGTCGGGAGTGCTTTTGGAGTTTGCAAGCTTTAATAGACAGTTACATTTTGAACCCCACTCAAGTGAGTGATACCCTAGAGTTTCATGTCCTTGGAATTCAGCTCTAATGGACCGCCCTCAGAATTGACCTATTTCCAATAATAACAAGTTTCATCAAAGGCGACACAGATACACCACGCCACCAAGTGTATCTCTAATCCTCTAATCCATTTCAGTGTCTCATACTGATTGCTCCAAAATGTTTGAATTAAGTGAAAGGCAAACTTCCTGAAATACATCTTTAAAATGATTCAAATTTGCATAAGTTTTAGCCAAGGAACAGATGTCTCTTTAATGCTGCACCTTTGAAAAATTTAAAGAACGTATTATATAAATCCAACTTGCTGTGACACGGTTCTCCTTGTCTTCTTAATCCTTTCTTCAGTGAATGTTTTCATCAGAACCCCGACAAGGACAGGGAGAAAGGAGGCTTGTGGTCTGAGACTATGCTAGAGGAAATTGTTTCACTGAAGGGTTTTTAATCTCATCTTCTCAAAAGCAATGGCAGTTTCCTCATTGTGGACCATATTCTAAGTCTACATTAGAAAGAGACACATTCGGGGGAAATTGAGCTCATTTGAGGTGTTGTCCCACCCCACTCAGTTTTTAAAATCTATTCATTTTTCATTCCTGTAGTTTTATAATTGTCCCAAATATCTTGACTCCCATTTTATTTAGCGTAATTGCTTCTTCAAGGTCAGGGTGACCTGATTGTCGTCTATATATGTAGATTGAAATTATCCTGTATGACATACTTTAATATGACTGAAGACACATGAAATGCTACAGATATCAAATAAAATATGTCACAGACAAAATTTACATACACACAAACACACATGTATGCCTGCATATGGAAAATGTCAGTACATACATGTGCACATATTACATGTCACTACACACATCACAGGTTAGCATACACATGTGTCCAAGGTCAGTACATACCCAACACACACATACACGCATGCACACACATTACAGGTCAGTACACAGAGGTGTGTATGCTTATAGGTCATAGGTCAACACAGTACACCCTCATGAGGAAATCTCTATTTCTGATGACTTCTTACCATTTCCAGCTTTAGAATTGGTGTAGTCTGTTGAGCTTAATGAGATAGTCCAAGAAGTTTATCTAATAGTTCCAAATGTTATGTTAGGTCTGATAAATTAGTTGAGGTAAATGGCAATTGCAAGGCCAAGGTTTCCCAAGATAACCTTGGCTCTCTGCTAGTTCATCTTTGCAGAGTCATTGTAGTCTAATCAGCCGAGGTCGATCCATCTACAGGAGCTTCGATACTGATCAGCTTCTCCAGAAAACTTTAGTTTATAAGCTCTATGAACAGAAAAATGTTGAGGCTCTGGAAGGGAAGTCACCAAGTGATTGCTTTTCTGAGAGGAGGCAGGCAGTGCTCTGAGATCTCTGTCTTATGTGGCATACATGATGGTATATACTTACTTAAACCATCTAATCCTTATAACACCGCTACAAGCTAATTATCACTTGCCTTTCTGACAAAGACCAAGAAGCTAAATCATAGAAAGGCTAAATAATTTATCCAGGAGAACACAGCAAATAAGATCAAAACCAGGATTTGAACTTAAATCTTTGAGCCAGGAAGTGTTTGTCATTACTGGTGTTTTTGTTTTTGTTTTTGTTTGTTTTGTTTTTCTCTTTATTAAAGGTTAATTCTTTTAATTAAAGGTTAATTAATTTTAATTAACCTTTAATTTTATTAAAGGTTAACCGGGTGTTTGGCCTACATGTATGTATGTATACTTCATGCCTGCCTAGTGTTCCCAGAGACCAGAAGAGGCTGTTGGATCCCTGGGGACTCGAGTTACTTATTGGTTCTGGGAACTGAAACCAGGTCTTCTGCAGGTGTTCTTAAATACTGCACCATCCTTCCAGTTCCATTACTGTACTTCTCAACTTGCAACCCTGTGTATGGATCAGAACAAGACCACCCCGTGTAGGATTCGCTCCAAATTGTTTTCCAGGATGTATGCATCCAGTTCTGCCTGAACCTGACTTCACTGGGGACTGTACTCTCATTCCCAGATCTCACTGTCCTCTGTTCTCTTCTTCAGGTAACACCTCTGGACCTTTGTGGCAGGTAGCTTTATTGACTGTAGTGTTCAGACCCCCTTTTCTTCTGGATCCTTTCTCTTCCATTTCTCAGCATCTTCTTAAAATGATTTCATGAGGCTAGTGTGGATGGTGCCTTTAAGACGAGGACTCAGGAGGCAGGTGGATCTCTGTAAGACTAACTAGGCTTTCAAAGGGAGTTTGAAGCCAGCAGTAGCCACATAGATATTGTCAAGGAGTATACATACAGACATATAAAGGGAGAAAAACATGTCTTACTTTTTAATAAAATGCCTTTTTGTCTCAGCTGCTTTTCCCTTTTCTCTGGTAGCACACCTGCCAAAAATAAGCTAAGGGTGAAAGGTTATATTTTGGCTTATGGTTCAGGGGTGCAGTCCTTTGTGGCAGGGGATCATGGCAGCAGGAGGGTGAGGTGTCTGGTCACATTGCTTCTGCAGTCAGGGATCAGAGAGGGCTGAGCACTGGGACTCAGTTTCCTCTCTCCTTCTCCTTCTTGTTCACTCTAGGATTCCAGCCAGGGGAAAGGTGTCTCCTAATTTTAGGAGGGTTGTCCCAATAAATTCATTAAATCTAAAGAATTCCTCATAGGCATGGCCAGAGTCTAACCTAATCTAGAAGCTCCCTCACAGATGTGTCTGAAGGCTTGTCTCCCAGAGGATTCTAAATCCTGTCAAAGTGACAATCAATGTTGACCAACAGTCTGCCTTCATTTTGGATCTTTTCTGTCATATGTTAATTTCCTCCATAGCATGTATGAACCTGGTTGAAATAACTGTTCATTTATTTATTTCTCCTTTGAAACAAAATAACCTCCCTGGGGGAGAGACATTAGCCTTTGAAGTGTTCTATCTGCACAGCTGGGCATACTACTTGGCACACCACTGTGTTTAAAGAATCACTGAATGAAAAAGGAAGAAGTTAAGGAAACAAGGTATTTCTGCTTGGATAAATGTTCAGGTTTATTTTTCAAGGTGGAAATATTTCAGGATTGATGTGTTTGATAATGTCCAACTCTTTTAATCATGGGGTCTATATTGATCAGAATGCTGGAAACTCTAGGCAACTTCCTACCTCAGTGAAAAGTTCTACTTTTAAAATTTATTATGAATGTTTCATTAGCATATAGAATATTGAATCTCATCTGACTGCATAGTCACATATATATCTAATAAGTCAAATGTACCTTATTATTCACCCCCCAGATGACTTCCCATGTGTGGTTTCCTTACCTCAGAAAGTTCCCTTTCTGCTTTTATGTCATACATAAACATACACACACATGCATAAGTAAATGCATACATAGATATGCATGTATATATGTATATTCATACATATGATAGGTTATTAAACCTATGTTGTATATAGAGAAGCAACATCTACTATCTTATATTTTGAATTTTTGTGTCTGTGTATGTATGTATGTATGTATGTATGCATGCATGTATGCATGCATGCATACAGGTATTCATAGGTTACATCACAGTAGTGGAGGTCAGGGCTCACTTTTGGAGCCAGTTTTCTCCTTGCATCTTGCAGAGGCATGCTCTCTCTTTGCTTTGTCACCGTACTAAGTGGCCATGTAATTCTAGACTACTTTTCTCTTTGCCCTCATCTTATTGTAAGGGTGCTGGGACTTCAGAAGCCCACCGCTGGATGTAGATTTTATGTAAGTTCCAGGGGTCAGCAAATGATGTAACCCACTGAGCAGTCTCATGGCCCTGTTTTGTCTGTCTTTGCCCCTCTTCTTGCTCATCTCCCCAACTCCCTTTAGTTTTCTTCATCCCCACTGATAGTCTTTCTACTTTTGTCCCCATAGTGTGTGTGTGTGTGTGTGTGTGTGTGTGTGTGTGTCTGTCTGTCTGTCTGTGTAACATTTTCTTTATCCACTCATCTAGTGGTATGCTGACTCCATATCTTAGGAGCAATAAACATGTTTAGGCAAGGATCTCTGGTCTTCTTCAATTTCAACAGGTCCAGTATTTTTACTGAAGGCAGTGGTTCTGAACCTCCCTAAATGCTCCTTTAATACAGTTCCTCATGTTGTGATGATCCCCAATGATAAAATTATTTCATTGCTACTTCATACCTGTAATTTTGTTACTGTTATAATCAAAATGTAAATATGTAAATATCTGATGTGTGACCTGTCTTAGGGTTTTATTGCTGTGAAGAGACATCATTGTGTAAATATACCACATCTCCTGAATCCATTCCTCTGTTGAGGGACATCTGGGTTCTTTCCAGCTTCTGGCTATTATAAATAAGGCTGCTATGAACATAGTGGAGCATGTGTCCTTATTGCATGCAGGGGAAGCCTCTGGGTATATTCCCAGGAGTGGTATAGTCGGATCCTCCAGGAATGTCATGCCCAGTTTTCTGAGAAACTGCCAGACTGCTTTCCAGAGTGGTTGTACCAGCTTGCAATCCCACCAGCAGTGGAGGAGTGTCCTTCTTTCTCCACATTCTCGCCAACAACTGCTGTCTCCTGTGTTTTTGATCTTAGTCATTCTGACTGGTGTGAGGTGGAATCTCAGGGTTGTTTTGATTTGCATTTCCCCAATGACTAAGGATGATGAACATCTCTTTAGGTGCTTCTCAGCCATTAGATGTTCTTCAGGTGAGAACTCTTTGTTTAGCTCTGCATCCCATTTTTTAATAGGGTTATTTGGCTCTCTAGAGTCTAACTTCTTGAGTTCTTTGTATATATTGGATATTAGCCCTCTGTCGGATGTAGGGTTGGTAAAGATCATTTCCCAATTAGTTGGTTGCCGCTTTGTCTTTTTGACAGTGTCTTTTGCCTTACAGAATCTTTGTAATTTTATGAGGTCCCATTTGTCAATTCTTGATCTTAGAGCATATGCTATTGGAGTTCTATTCAGGAAATTCTCCCCTGTGCCCATATGTTCAAGGTTCTTCCCTAATTTCCTTTCTATTAGTTTCAGTGTGTCTGGTTTTATGTGGAGGTCCTTGATCCACTTGGAATTGAGCTTAGTGCAAGGAGATAAGAATGGGTCAATTTGCATTCTTCTGCATGTTGACCTCCAGCTGAGCCAGCACCATTTGTTGAAAAGGCTATCTTTTTTTTCCACTGGATGGTTTTAGCTCCTTTGTCAAAGATCAAGTGACCATAGGAGTGTGGATTCATTTCTGGGTCTTCAATTCTGTTCCGTTGATCTACCAATACCATGCGGTTTTTAACACTATTGCTCTGTAGTACAGCTTGATGTCTGGGATATTGATTCCCCCAGAAGTTCTTTTGTTCTTGAGAATAGTTTTAGCTATCCTGGTTTTTCTGTTATTCCAGATGAATTTTTGAATTGCTCTTTCTAACTCTATGAAGAATTGAGTTTGGATTTTGATGGAATACTACTCTGCAATAAAAAACAATGAACTCACAAAATTCCTAGGCAAATGGTCAGAACTTGAAAATATCATCCTTAGTGAGGTAACCCAATCACAAAAGAACACACATGGTATGCAGTCACTGATAAGGGGATATTAACCCAGAATCTCGGAATACCCTAGACACAATTCACATATCAATAGATTTCCAAGAAGATGGAAGGAGAGACCCCTGGTCCTGGAAAGACTGGATGTAGGGGAACGCCAGGACAGAGAAGTGAGAGGGGGTTGAATGGGGAAAAGAGGGAGGGAAGGGGGCTTATGGGGCTTTTAGGGAGGGAGGAAACGGGAAAGGGGAAATGATTTGGAATGTAAATAAAAAAACCTAGAAAATAAAAAAAAAAGAGAGACATCATGACCACTGCAACTCTTATAAGGAAAACATTTAACTGGGGTTGGCTTACAAGTCAGAGATTTTTGTCCATTATCATCATGGTAGGAAATGGGTGACTGGTAGGTAGAAATGGTGCTGGAAAAGACGCTCAGAGTTCTACATCCTGAGCTGTAGGCAGCAGGAGAAGACTGAGTCACACTAGGCCTCAATTGAGCATCTTAGACCTCAAAGCCTGTCCCTAGTGGCCACTTTCTCCAAAGGCCACACCTACTCCAACAAGGCCACACCTCCTAATACTGCCACTCCCTTTGGGCCTCTGGCAGTCATTTTCATTAAGACTATCACATGACCCCCAAAGAGGTTATAACCCACAGGTTGAGAACTGGATTTAAGGACTTATTCTAAAATCACCTGAAAAAATGCATATCAATTCATCAGGCATATGACCCTGTAAGTGTTAGAGAATTTTAATATCTTAAGTAATAAATGTTTCGATAGAGGCTTATCACACCGTGAAAATGCATTATATTTATGTTCTAAAATGTTTTTGGAAATGTAGGAAGCTATCTTCATGTCTACCAGAGTAGATCCAAGGTCTGGCATTCTTTAATGGCTTCAGCTCAGCTCTGGGCTGCATCTTGTCTTCTCATTAAGTAAATATCCCTGTAGAAGCGATGGATCATGATAGATTATGTATACTGTTTAATAATGAATCTGTACTTCAGAAAGAGACATATCAATATTAACCAAAGCCCCCAGTGTATCTCATAATTTATATAATAAAGCATCAGGTTTCCCCACACCTTTAATATAAAAAAAAATCACTGTATACCATTCAGTCTCTGCCAGCTGTGAGGGAGGAGCAGGGAGTTTCAGGTTAGATCTTCAAGCAGGAAAGGAAAAAAAAAATATCCAGAGCGAAACGGTAACACGAGGTTTTATACACTATAATAGCACGTTAGCAACTGAAGCACTATCACCTATGGGCCATGTATTCCGAAATAACGTATTCAGAATGCCGGTTTCACAGTCAATAGACTTTTCTATAGGATTTTCATGTGTAAAATGAACTCTTCATTTTTTTTTTCAGATAGGGTTTTTGAAAACATGACTGTAGTCATACAAATAAGTCTATCTATAGTCTTTAAAATAGTTTTTAAAATAGCATGCAAAGTAATGGGTTCAGAGGTTGGAGAGAGGGCTCAGTGATGAAGAGCAGTTGCTTGTGTAGAGGCCCTGAGTTTGGTACCCAGCACCCACAACAGTTGAACCCATTGTTCTTTTCTGGCCTCTGCAGATACTGTGCTCAGCTGCACGTACTCATCCATACACATGCACATAATTAAAACTATAAATCCTTAAGTCCTCACAATAGCAGAGTAATGGGTTTCATTATGGCATTTCAAACATGTGTCTCCTTATACATAGTTAGTTCTGTGTGTTCTTCTCCCTCAACTTCCTCTACCATCCCCATGTCTTCTTGCTGTTCCTCTCTCTCTCTGCGAGTTTTCTGTCACGTCAAGTGTTCTCACATCCTTTCTCTCCACTTCTCTTTTAAGGTCTCTTCTTTTTCTCTCATGATCTTTGTTTCTAATTTAATTGCACACACACACACACACACACACACACACACACACACACACACACACAAATCAAAGGATTGAAAGACCTCTATGCTAAAATTTTAAGAGAAGAAAAATCCAAGAAACCACTAGAAGATTAAAAGACTTCACATGCTCCTGTATTGACAGAATTAACATGAAAATACCACATGACCAAAGTCTATAGATTCTATCCAGTTCCCACTAAAATCTCAAAATCTAGAAAAAGCAATCCTAAGATTCCTATGGAAGCACCTAAGACCTGAACATCCAAAGCAATCCACAGAGGAAACAGCCATGCTGGTGTCACACACTCAGTCTGAAATTGTGCCACAAAGCTGCAGTGACAGAAACAGAATGGCACTAGCACACAGAGAGACTCAGCTTTACTTACATACTTAAGTGATCCTCAACACCTGTATTCTTCATAGTTTAGGTAAACGACTGCCTCAACTGCATCACATCTCATAGAAGAGGCCACACTTTACTTCACTAAACCCACACAAACATAGCTACGAGTTACATTTATAGACGAGAAGATGAAGGAAAGTGAACACATCCATGGACTATTATACCCATATAAAATGGTCTGTGAGTTTATTCTTACTTGAAAACAACTACCCCAAGACCAGTAAAGCCAAGGCTACCACATGCACATAATATTTTTTCTAATTGTGTAGATTTCGCTTCCCTGTGTTTTGCAGTAAAATGCATGTTCATAGGTATGGAATGTTGGCTTTTTGAAAGTCAGAGGAGTTTCCCTCTGACTCAATAAACTCCAAATTCACTTTGGAAGTTTGTTTATAGAATCTATCACATGAGGTCAAGAAGTGCTACCATGTTCAAATGACTGGACATGTGGACCACAGAGGCCCAGGCTTCTAGCACAGGGGAAGGGCATCAAAGGGTTATCTTGTGGAAATAGTTCTTTGAGAGATAGAGATGTAGTCTTAGAGCATAGCAACGGTTGCAAAGAATTTACATGCACATGTGCACACACATGAATGCCAAAAGCCAACCTCAGTTATCTTCTTTTGGGACCATCATTGTGGTTTCAGGGACAGCATCTGTCATTTATCTAGAACTCATCAATTCTAGGTTGGCTGACCAGCAAGATCCTGTGATCTGTAGCCATCTCCCCAGAGGTAGGATTCTAAACACAGGTCACCACAACTGACTTTATTTCTTTAAACATGGGTTCTGGGAGTTGGAGTCAGGACCTCATTTACCCAGCAAACCTTCTCCCCATCTCTCCTACAAGGAATTGCTTTATATGGTGAATTGATGAAATAAGCTTATGTCACCAGAATAAATATTTCAATAATGTTTTGAAATTTCATGTGTAATTTTCAGTGAATAGGCATGAATCTGTAGTCTTTCTCTCTCATGTCTGTTTGTTCAGGAGTACATGGACTCTAACAAATGCATCGAACACCTGCTGGCACAACTCAGGGAGCAGCACAGAAGTCTCTGGCGGTAAGTTACTTCACACTCCGATCTTTCTTGACTCAGGTAGTAACCTCCATAGCTTTGGAATTTAAAAATTTGTGTCATTTGTACAGTGATGAGTTTTGAACCTAGTTCTTGGGTATTCAAGGCAAGCGTTTTAATTTGTGTGCTTCATTCTTGTAGCTGGCTTTGATCATGGGACAGGGAATTGGATTAAGTGGATCTCCTTCTACTTAGGTCCAGAACTGTCTGTGTGCTCAAGATCACCACCAGAGCGTAGGAGACCCCTGTTTCCAAAACTGCCAGTCCCGGTCCCGGTAGGGGTCATATTGTACAAACAGTTGGAAACAGGCACAGGTTTCTGAGTGTTCAGTGACCAGAAATCAATTCACTATGAAGTGGGCTATGATTTTCTGGCACTTCTGGCAACACGGCCCTATGCTGGAGGCCTTGTTCTGAGTACACTGCGTACTTTTCAGTGTGTCAAGCTATGCAGCGCTGCAGACTCCTGCCTGGACCATGGTTCAGGTCCCAGAGTGTGTCAGAGCAGCGTGTGTTAGAAGGCTTAGTGTCTTTATTTTACATTACGTTGTATGCTCTTAGAGAAACATGGTGGCTTTTTTCATGTTCTCAAGGAACAAAATTGTTTAATAGTTTTCTACTTCCCAGAGCATGGAAGCAACTAATTAATATATATCTAGACTATATCATGTTGGAATATTTGATTTTTAGACTGCTGTTTAAGTTGCTAACATGAGTTCCATAAAAATACTCTGCTAGATGAATTTTAGCATGTGATTTGGACAGAACTTTCAGCAGTTTCTCTAATAGTCTTCGACATACTTCTGTCGTTTTGCACAATGTGTTTATATGAATATATAATGCTATTCACAAAATTGACAGTTATGAAAATAAAGTATCAACCAATTATAAAAAATGTGGAAGATGCTTTGTTTCTTACAATGTCAAATAGTCAGCCGAGACTTAATTACTTATGTAAAAATTAAACACATCCATCACATCAGTTTTCAAATTTACTTTTGTATTTAATAAATGATAAAACTATACATCTATTGTGTTTTATAAAAATAGCTTTAAAGTTGATTTATGGTTTATTATTAGTAGATGTTTGATTTGGATACCAAATTTATACACCTGTGTATCTAGAGTTACATAAAAATTTTGACAGTATAAAGAGGCCACAAGAAAAAAAGAGATCAAATACATTGTATAAATTTAAAAAGAAATTTTAAAATATTTTATTTTTTAAATGAGGTACTAACTTAGAGAATGGCATTTTATAATTAAAGCAAAGGAACAGCTGAGAATTTGTCCTCAGGTCTAGGATTTGCCAGAGTAAGCAGGTGGGAATGCCACATGGCAAACTTAGAACATGTCAGAAAGTGGTCACAGATTCCCTACTAACTTCCCTACTCAAAGATCATTGTAGCTTTTCTTCGATAAAAAGTGGTCAGGTTTCTGCTTCTTCGATGGAGAAGATTTCCTGGAAGGCTTCCTGCAGTATTTTTTCATGCTGAGATTGTGTTTTACATGGCCAGCTCTGACGTAATCTGAACATCCTGGAATAGAAATTGGTAACATGTAATTGAACCTCCCAAGTCAGTCATTCCTGGGTCTCCTGGGAATAGACTGGAAGATGGCTGTGATATCATGCATTAGTTTTCTAGGGTCCTATGAGTGTGTTCTTTACAATTCAAGTTGATGTTTGAATTCCTTTTCTTATGATGTCAATAGCTCTTGAAGTTTGAAATACATTTGCTAGTCCATTATCACATATTGTATGCTACATGAGAGTTGTCCTGTTTGTTGTCCGTGTTCCAAGGGGGAAGGTACAGAAACTCCTATAGTCGTGTATTCATTTATGAATGTGTCCATTTTGACCTCTTGGAAGGCAGAACTTTCTCTGTACTAATCCTACAAAAGTAATTCTCCCTTTGGGAAAAAGTGCTATATATTTTCCTGTGTTCAGCGAATCCATGATCTTTGGTCATAGTAATATAAAAATCTGGTTCCATACATAAAAATACTACTGGGAGAATGTTTCAGTTGACCCCTAAGTTTTGGTTTTTTAAATATATTTTTATTAATTGGTAATTTGACATACACATACATTTATTTTGATCACATTCATTCTTCATCCAACTGTCTAGTTCCTCCAGATCCACCATTTACCTCTCCACCCACTCACAACTTTTTGTCCTCTTTTTCTTTTAAAAATATTTTTTGTAACTCACCACGGCCAAAGTGTGTTGCCTATATACTTGTGGGTGTGGGGGCACATACTGGAGCTTGTTGGACCTACCAGGGGCCACACCCTTAAAGGATATTGAGTCTCCCTCTCTCAGAAACCACCAGCTCTCCAGCTGGGGGTGGAACCTTGTAAGCCCCTTCCCCCACCCCATGTTGAAATGTTGACTGGCTTGATTATGTGTGGGTCTTGTGTAGGTAACCACAACTGCTTTGAGTTCATAAGTATGGCTGTCCTGTCATGTCCAGAGGACACTGGTAAATTTTAATCTGAATGGAGCCACGTGTGTGTGTGTGTGTGTGTGTGTGTGTGTGTGTGTGTGTGTGTGAATGTACATTTGCTTGCACATTCCTGGTTGTGCATGTGGAGTTCTACGGTTGATGTCAGGAAGCGTTCTCATTGCTCTTTTGTCTCATTCTTTGAGGCAGGGTCTTTCAGGCAAACCCAGAGCGTGCGGCTATGGCTGGTGTCATTAAACAGCTTGCTGTGTCTAGGCTGGAATTACAGGCAGACTGCTATACCCACTGGCATTTACACCCACTGGCATTTACATGGCCTTTCTGGAGATCTAAACCCTGATCCTCCTACTTGTAGAGCAAACACTAACCGTGGGATCCTGTCTCTAGTCCACCAGCAGTTTCCTTATTAGCTAATATGATATTAACAAGATTTGTTTGGGGGAGCTATAACCTTCATAATTATTTGGTTTTCGTTTGTTTTTGGTAAACTAGAGCATAAATAAAACTAGCAACTATGTACATAGCTGCAATTTTTAAGTTGTATTTTTCTATAGATCTATTTGAAAGCATATTTTAAAACTGATCTATGACATTTGTAAAATTACATTTAATCTCCTTGCATGGAGTATTCCCTTTGCTCTGTCTTTCAAGACAAAAATATACAGCGACAATAATGACTGCCTTCTGATGAAAGAAACTTTGAGTTTAATTTGGACAATAAGTATTAAAGTGTATCTTGTACACATCACTGTGGAGGAATATGGTTTGCCCTGTCTTTGAACCAATAACAACATGCATGGGAAAGGGAAAGCTAATAAAAATCATTGGTCTTAGATATGGTTGAGCTAAATCTCATTTCAGTCATGCTAAGAGAGCACAGTTTTGTGTGCACATTTTTCCACATTGCTCTTTTTGGAGCAGTAAAGCCTCAGGTATGATGTCAGAGGGTTCAATAATCTCCCTCTATATGAATAACAACTGAGGGTAATAATGGTATTTGAATGGTCAGAGTGAATATCAGTACGGAAATGGAAAAGGCTATCATGAAAAAAAAAATGAAGACCAAGAATAGGTTTCTACACTCTATACTAAGTCATGCAATTACAGTTGATTTTGTTTTGCAAACCGATCCTCACTTGACTGACTTGAATTGGGAGGATTTGTCATGGTCTATGGTGACATCAGAACTTCAAAGAATACATGAGTGTCAGGGATTGGTGGGTAAAGCCCTTTCTGGTGATGATCAGGTTTTGTGAACATTTTACTCACGAATCACGTAGACTCTATGCTGCATGGGAGATCTTGAGAATAACCTTGTGTCATGTACCTGAGCTTAACTAGAATGTCTGAAATTAGACATCTATCCTTTAAGTCATAGACTCATGTGTTTATTGTATCATTGATTGGTGACTGCTACAATGATCATAGGAGCATGGGCCCTTTATTGTGGCTCCTCACATGCCTGATGTACTAAAATTGTGTGTAAGAATGTTATAATTTTAGAGTCAAGTACTTGAATATATTTAACTGGAGTGAAACATATTTCCAGGCCAGTGAAAAACTCTTTCTCAAACAGTGAGTTGAAGGACCTCAACGGAATGGAACCTAAAGTTGTCATCTGGCCTTTATATATGTGTACATGCATCTGCACATATAAACGTTTACATAGGCATTTATACTCACTGAAGAATATTTTTAGTTTCCTTAGCTTCATGGAGGAAGTTAAGGTTTTACTTGTTTGGTTTTTTTTTTAAGCATCTGCAATGGCATGAAAATGTATTGTAATCATCCTCAAGGTAGCTGTGTTATTTTGGGATCCTGCTTGGTATATTATAGAAATAGTCCTATCATGGGTCTTTGAGAAGTGGAATTATAAGGGGATTTGTGGAGCTCAAATACAGCCATCTAACAATAACAGACATTTAGGTTCAATCTCTTTGGTACCAGCAAATTCTTTTTTAAAAGGCAAATATTTATGGATTTATATAAAGAAATGGATGGAATCAGAATCTACAACTAAATCTAAACCCTCTTAAATATATAATGAAGTCTTTTTTTCTTCTCTACCTTCCTACTTGACCTTAAAAAATGGATGGGGTATGGAGAAATTGCTCAGCAGTTAGAAGCACTTGCTGCTTATACATAGGATCTGGGTAAGGGTCCCAGCACCCATATTGAGCATCTCACAAGTGTCTATAACTCCAGCTTTAGGAGCTCCAACATCCTTTTCTGGTCTCTGTGGTTTCTATATTCATTGTACTTATGTGCATGCATCATCCTTGCACACACAGAATTAAAAATAAATTCTTAAAACACCCACACAAAATGTATATTAGTTAATGTCAAACCTCAATCTTGATTTCCTGTGTCTTAATTTGTTCTGATATGGAAAGTTAACATTAAGATGAAAGTATTTTTTGTATGTGATGATTTTTATAACCCCTACTATTTCTGATTTGACTGAATATCTTTGATTGACATGAAGAATCATAAGAAATAATAGTGGAAAATATCTCCAACGCTTGATAAAAATCTTTATCCATTTGTAGCCTCAAGTTAAGAGTTTAGAATTTATAGACAGTTGGAAACTACAAATTGAACTCATGAATATTCATGGCATGAAATTATTCTTTCATGCCACTTGTGAAATATGCATGGAACAGTGGCAGTGGCGTAGTTTCACAGCTATGGAAAGAGGAGGAGACTAAAGAATGGGAGACCTTTTGTTCCCACCTGTCATAAGTAGCAAATGAATAATATTCTGACTGAGTTCCTTCATTTGTAGAAAGAAGCTATCACTGTAGCTAGCATTCTAGCATTCTGTGACAAACACCTTGACAAGAAGCAACTTACAAGGGGAAGTAGTTTATTTGATTTACACTTCCATCACTGAGGGATGTTAGGGCAGAAACTCAGACAGGAACTGGAATATCAGAAATGGCAAAGGAACACTGTTGGTTGGCTGACTCGCAAGCTCTTGCTTAGCCAGCTTTCTTATCCAGCCCGCGGCTACCTGCTTACAGAATGGTGCTGCCCACAGTAACAATCAAGACAATTCCCCATAGAAATTCCCCTGGGCTAATCTGATGTAGGTAATCCCTCAATCTCAAGACTTGCCTCCTATATTTGTCTAGGTGGTGTTAAATAAAGGTTACTAGGGCAACTATTGTTTTAGAGTTTAAAGCATCACAAAACTACATGAATTGTGTGTAGTGTAGTATATTGTATTTATGGAAATCTATACTTAACAAATATCTTTTATTCTAGTCATTTGATAATCTCAAATACCATGTGATGGTACTATATAATATGGATCATACCAAACTTTAAAGAATTTCCTAGAAATAACTAATCAAAACAGATTTAAGAGGCTTCTAATAACTCACCAGACGATGTTTAAGTTATCCCCTTTGGATTTTATAAGTCACAATTAAGACACTCTAAATCTACTGTAAGAAATAAAAAGTTCAGGCTGAAGAATTGCTTGCTGCACAAACATAAGGACTTGAGTTTGATCCCTAACACCTACATAAAAATTGGGGCATGAATGTGTGCTTGTGATCCTAGTGCTGAGGAGGTGGAAATGGGTGGGCACGAGGAGCTCACTGAGGTCCTCTTTCCAGTAAGAGCTCCTGTCTCAAAATTCCAAGGTTGGCCTCCATCATTCTCTCTCTCTCTCTCTCTCTCTCTCTCTCTCTCTCTGTCTCTCTCTGTCTCTCTCTCTCTCTCTCTCACACACACACACACACACACACACACACACACACACACACACACACACATGAGGTCTGTATGACCATCATAAGACCGCCATATTTGGAGGGCCAGGGCATCCCACGCATGGACTTAAGTTCACTAAGCATGCTGGTTAGTTTTTTGTCACCTTGACACCAACAAGTGTCACCTGGGAAGAGGGAATCTCAACTAAGAAATTGCTTCCATCAGATTGGTCTGTGGGCATGTTCATAAAGTATTTTCTTAATTGTTAATTGCTATGAGAGGGCCACAACCACTATGGACATGCCACCACTGAATATTTGGGTGTCAGACATAAAAGAAAGGTGATTGAATGTGAGCCTGGAAGCAACCCGGAAAGCAGCACCCCTTCTTAGTCTCTGCTTCTGTCCCTGTCTGCAAGCTCCTGCTTTGAGTTTCCTGTCTTGATGTCCCTCACTGATGGACCACATGAAAGTGTACACTAAATAAGCTCTTTTGTCCCCATGTTGGTTTGGTCAATGTTTTTCACAGCAAGAAAAAGCACACTAGGACACCAAGTTCATAATCACTTAAGTATTTCAACAAACTACCACTGAAGGTAGATACTTCCTTGTCATAGGGATAAGGTTTTCTTTGGCATTTCATGGTGTTTAAGATAATCCTGTACTGTTACTCCCTATGTGCTGGGAACACACATACTGTGACAACTCAAAATATCTGCAGACATTTCCCTAGTATTTACCAGAGGACATTAATATCTCATCCCCTGTAGAGTGTTTTAAATAATCATACATGGAAACATTGTCCTAAATATAGACACAGTAACACCAACACCCTGGGTCACTACAGATAATTTAAGAAAATATGTTGTGTCCAAATAAATTGAAAACATTAGGTGACACCTACTTGTAAATTTGTCAATTGCCAACTTTCTCAGGGCATTATTAGCCTTGTTCATATGTTATACATATATAAGGGGGAAACAACGGAGAAAGATACTCCATACCAACCTCAAGCCTTCACATCCACATGTATCTCACACAAGCATATGCAAAAACTACTCCAAATTCAATCCATTTTGGAACATGTCCTATAACTATGATACTAAAAAGCATTTCTTAGGAACTGTGTGTTAGTGTTGATACCTAACAATATAACATATAAAACTTGAATCATCTTCCATATTTTTTACCCTGATGATAATGGACTAGAAGGTTAATAATGAGGCATAATGACAATGTGAGCTGTCTATATTGTTGACAAGAGAAAGGATGCTTCAGAACGCCAGAGCCAAGCTCTCTCCTGCTCTCTGTCTGTCTGTCTGTCTGTCTGTCTGTCTGTCTGTCCATATCTGTCTCTGTGTGTGTTTGTATGAGTGTGTGTGTGTGAGAGAAGTGTGTGTTCGTGTGAGTGTGTGTGTTTGTAGGCAGAAGGACATCTCAGCTGGTATTCCTTAGGTGCTGTCAATCTTGTTTTTCCAAACAGTCTCTCTCACTGGCTTGGAACGTCTCAATTGGGCTGGGCTGTTAAGCCAGTGAGCTCCCGGGATGTACTTCTCCCCACTTCCCTAGTGCTGAGGTTGCAGATGCATGCCACCATGCCTGGCTCCTCCTCATAGGTTCCGCTCATCCAGACTCAGGTTCTCATGCTTGCATGGGAAGGAGTTTATTGAATGAGTCATGTTCTCAGACTGAAACTTTAGGATATTTTGTTTTGTTTCCCTACCCTCACCTTTCCGAAGGGCGGCCAAAGACTCAATACCCGATTCCAAGAATCTATGAAGTATTGATTACGAGCTGTTTGCCTTGGGAAAGCACTTAACTTCTACTTCCCATGGGGCACAGTTCCTGCACTGCCAGAAAGATTGAAGCATTTAATTGATCAACATGTACAGAACCTGTTAGAAAAAGAGGCCTGAGGCTCCTCCCCTCTAGCCATCAAAAGATTTTAACAAAATTCTTGAAAAATAGAAGTTCTTCTTTGCTCTTTGGTTTTTCTGTGATCCCCACTCTAAAAGAAAAGGGTATTTAGAATGAATATAACTTGCTTTCATTCTGTGGATCTGTATGCTTTCTTTTTTTTTTTTTTTTTTTTAGGCTTTGATCAGAGGCTCTGATTTATTTCTTTTTTTTTTTTAATTTAATTTTATTTTATTTTTTTAATTTACATTCCAAATCACTTCCCCTTTCCCGTTTCCTCCCTCCCCGAAAGTCCCATAAGCCCCCTTCCCTCCCTCTTTTCTCCGTTCAACCCCCTCTCATTACTCTGTCCTGGCGTTCCCCTACATCCAGTCTTTCCAGGACCAGGGGTCTCTCCTTCCATCTTTTTAGAAATCTATTGATATGCTGATTGTGTCTAGGGTATTCTGAGATTCTGGGTCAATATCCCCTTATCAGTGACTTCATACCATGTGTGATCTTTTGTGATTGGGTTACCTCACTAAGGATGATATTTTCAAGTTCTGACCATTTGCCTAGGAATTTCGTGAATTCATTGTTTTTAATTGCAGAGTAGTATTCCATTGTGTAAATATACCACATCTTCTGAATCCATTCCTCCGTTGAGGGACATCTGGGTTCTTTCCAGCTTCTGGCTATTATAAATAAGGCTGCTATGAATATAGTGGAGCATGTGTCCTTATTGCATGCAGGTAAAGTCTCTGGGTATATGCCCAGGAGTGGTATAGCCGGATCCTCCGGAAGTGTCATGCCCAGTTTTCTGAGGAGCCGCCAGACTGCTTTCCAGAGTGGTTGTACCAGCCTGCAATTCCACCAGCAGTGGAGGAGTGTTCCTCTTTCTCCACATCCTCGCCAACAACTGCTGTCTCCTGTGTTTTTGATCTTAGCCATCCTGACTGGTGTGAGATGGAATCTCAGGGTTGTTTTGATTTGCATTTCCCTAATGACTAAGGATGATGAACATCTCTTTAGGTGCTTCTCAGCCATTAGATATTCTTCAGGTGAGAACTCTTTGTGGAGCTCTGTACCCCATTTTTTAATAGGGTTACTTGCCTCTCTGGAGTTTAACTTCTTGAGTTCTTTGTATATCTTGGATATTAGCCCTCTGTCGGATGTAAGGTTGGTAAAGATCATTTCCCAGTTAGTTGGTTGCCGCTTTGTCTTTTTGACGGTGTCTTTTGCCTTGCAAAAACTTTGTAATTTAATGAGGTCCCATTTGTCTATTCTTGATCTTAGAGTATAAGCTATTGGAGTTCTGTTCAGGAAATTCTCCCCTGTGCCCATATGTTCAAGGTTCTTCCCTAGTTTCCCTTCTATTAGTTTCAGTGTGTCTGGTTTTATGTGGAGATCTTTGATCCACTTAGAATTGAGCTTAGTGCAAGGAGATAAGGATGGGTCAATTTGCATTCTTCTGCATGTTGACCTCCAGCTGAGCCAGCACCATTTGTTGAAAAGGCTATCTTTTTTCCACTGGATGGTTTTAGCTCCTTTGTCAAAGATCAAGTGACCATAGGAGTGTGGATTCATTTCTGGGTCTTCAATTCTGTTCCATTGATCTACATGTCTGTTACTGTACCAATACCATGCAGTTTTTAACACTATTGCTCTGTAGTACAGCTTGAGGTCCGGGATACTGATTCCCCCAGAGGTTCTTTTACTCTTGAGAATAGTTTTAGCTATTCTGGGTTTTCTGTTATTCCAGATGAATTTTTGAATTGCTCTTTCTAACTCTATGAAGAATTGAGTTGGGATTTTGATGGGGATTGCATTGAATCTGTGTATTACTTTTGGTAAGATGCTCATTTTTACTATATTAATCCTGCCAATCCATGAGCATGGCAGATTTTTCCATCTTCCGAGGTCTTCTTCAATTTCTTTCTTCAGAGACTTGAAGTTCTTGTCATACAGATCTTTCACTTGTTTGGTTAGCGTCACGCCAAGATACTTAATATGGTTTGTGGCTATCGTAAAGGGTATTATTTCTCTTACTTCTTTCTCAGCCTGCTTATCCTTTGAGTATAGGAAGGCTTCTGACTTGCTTGAGTTGATTTTATATCCGGCCACTTTGCTGAAGTCGTTTATCAGCTGTAGGAGTTCTCTGGTGGAGTTCTTTGGGTCGCTTATGTATACTATCATATCGTCTGCAAATAGTGATAGTTTGACTTCTTCCTTTCCAATTTGTATCCCTTTGACCTCTTTTTCTTGTCTAATTGCTCTAGCTAGAACTTCAAGTACTATATTGAAAAGATATGGAGAGAGAGGGCAGCCTTGTCTAGTCCCTGATTTTAGTGGGATTGCTTCAAGTTTCTCTCCGTTTAGATTGATGCTGGCTACTGGTTTGCTGTAAATTGCTTTTACTATGTTTAGATATGGGCCTTGAATTCCTGATCTTTCCAAGACCTTTAGCATGAAAGGATGCTGAATTTTGTCAAATGCTTTCTCAGCATCTAATGAGATGACCATGTGGTTTTTTTCTTTGAGATTGTTTATGTAGTGGATTACATTGATGGATTTCCTTATATTGAACCATCCCTGCATCCCTGGGATGAAGCCTACTTGATCGTGGTGAATGATCGTTTTGATGTGTTCTTGGATTCGGTTGGCAAGAATTTTATTGAGTATTTTTGCATCGATATTCATAAGAGAGATTGGCCTGAGATTCTCTTTCTTTGTCGGATCTTTGTGTGCTTTTGGTATTAGTGTAATTGTGGCTTCATAGAACGAGTTGGGTAGTGTTCCTTCTGTTTCTATTTTGTGGAACAGTTTGAAGAGTATTGGTGTTAGGTCTTCTTTGAAGGTCTGATAGAATTCTGCACTAAAACCATCTGGACCTGTGCTTTTTTTGGTTGGAAGACTTCCAATGACAACTTCTATTTCTTCAGGGGTTATAGGACGGTTTAGATGGTCTATTTGATCCTGATTTAATTTTGGTACTTGGTATCTGTCAAGGAAATTGTCCATTTCCTCAAGATTTTCTAGTTGTGTTGAATACAGGTTTTTGTAGTAGGATCTGATGATTTTTTGAATTTCCTCAGTTTCTGTTGTTATCTCTCCCTTTTCGTTTCTGATTTTATTAATTTGGATACTATCTCTGTGCCCTCTGGTTAGTCTGGCTAAGGGCTTATCTATCTTGTTGATTTTCTCAAAGAACCAACTCCTCGTTTTGTTGATTCTTTGTATGGTTTTATTTGTTTCTACTTGATTGATTTCAGCCCTGAGTTTGATGATTTCCTGCCTTCTACTCCTCTTTGGTGTATTTGCTTCTTTTTGTTCCAGGGCTTTCAGGTGTGCCATTAAGCTGTTAGTGTATGCTGTCTCCCGTTTCTTTTTGGCGGCACTCAGGGCTATGAATTTTCCTCTTAGCACTGCTTTCATTGTGTCCCATAAGTTAGGGTATGTTGTGCCTTCATTTTCATTAACTTTCAAAAAGTCTTTGATTTCTTTCTTTATTTCCACCTTGACCAAGTTATCATTGAGTAGAGCATTGTTCAGCCTCCATGTGTATGTGGGTTTTCTTTTGTTTTTGTTGCCATTGAAGACCACCCTTATTCCATAGTGATCTGATAGGAGGCATGGGATTATTTCTATCTTCTTGTATCTGTTGAGGTCTGATTTGTGACCAATTATATGGTCAATTTTGGAGAAGGTACCATGAGGAGCTGAGAAGAAGGTGTATTCTTTAGCTCTAGGATGAAATGTTCTATATATTCTATATATATCAGTTAGTTCCATTTGGTCCAAGGCTTCAATTAGATTCACTGTGTCCCTGTTTAGTTTCTGCTTTCCTGAACGATCCATTTCAGAGAGCGGGGTGTTGAAGTCACCCACTATTATTGTGTGCGGTGCGATGTGTGCTTTGAGTTTTAGTAAAGTTTCTTTTACGAATGAGGGTGCCCTTGCATTTGGAGCATAGATATTCAGGATTGAGAGTTCTTGATGGTGGATTTTTCCCTTGATCAGTATGTAGTGTCCTTCTGTGTCTTTTTTGATGACTTTGGGTTGAAAATCAATTTTATCCGATATTAGGATGGCTACTCCACCTCGTTTCTTGGGGCCATTTGCTTGTAAAATTGTTTTCCAGCCTTTTACTCTGAGGTAGTGTTTGTCTTTGACACTGAGGTGCGTTTCCTGCATGCAGCAAAAAGCTGGGTCCTGTTTACGTATCCAGTCTGCTAGTCTATGTCTTTTAATTGGGGAATTGAGACCATTGATATTAAGAGAGATTAAGGCATAGTGATTATTGCCATCTGCCATTCTTGACGCTATCTTTATGTTTGAGTGGTTATCTACTTTTGGGTTTGATTCAAGAAGGTTATTATCTCATTTTTTCCAGGGTGTTGTTTCTCTCCCTGTATTGGAGGTTTCCACCTATTATCCGTTGCAGGGCTGGATTTGTGGAAAGATATTGTGAAAATTTGGTTTTATCATGGAATATCTTGGTCTCTCCATCTATGGTGATTGAGAGTTTTGCTGGGTATAGTAGTCTAGGCTGGCATTTGTGCTGTCTTAGTGTCTGCATGAGATCTGCCCAGGATCTTCTGGCTTTCATAGTCTCTGGTGAGAAGTCTGATGTGATTCGGATAGGTCTTCCTTTGTATGTTACTTGGCCCTTTTCTCTTACTGCATTTAGTATTCTTTCTTTGTTTAGAACATTCGGTGTTTTGATTATTATGTGACGGGAGGTATTTCTGTTCTGGTCCAGTCTGTTTGGAGTTCTGTAGGCTTCTTGTATGTTCATCGGCATCTCTCTCTTTAAGTTAGGGAAGTTTTCCTCCATAATTTTGTTGAAGATGTTTACTGGCCCTTTAAGTTGCAAATCTTCACTCTCATCTATGCCTATAATCCTTAGGTTTGGTCTTCTCATTGTGTCCTGGATTTCCTGGATGTTTTGGGTTACGCGTTTTTTGCATTTTGCATTTTCTTTGACTGTTGAGTCGATGCTTTCTATGGAATCTTCAGCACCTGAGATTCTTTCTTCCATCTCTTGTATTCTATTGTTGATGTTTGCATCTATGACTCCTGATTTCTTCCCAAGGTTTTCTATCTCCAAAGTTGTCTCCCTTTGTGATTTCTTAGTTGTTTCTACTTCCTTTTTTAGTTCCTGGATGGATTTGCTGAGATCCTTCACTTGTTTGTTTGTATTTTCCTGTATTTCTTTAAGGTATTTTTGCATTACCTCTTTCAGGATTTCTTCCTGATGACCCACGTTCTCCTGCATTTCTCTGAGCGATTTTTGTGTTTCCTCCTCATGGGATTCCATCTGTTGATCCATCGTCTCCTGCATTTCTTTAAGCAGTTCTCGTGTTTCCTTTGTAAGGGCATCTAACCGTTGATTCATTTCTTTAAGCAATTTTTGTGTTGCCTCCTTATGGGCATCCGTCTGTTGACCCATATTCTTCTGCATTTCTTTATGCAAATTTTGTGATTCCTTTGTGAGTGCATCTACCCGTTGATTCATCTCGTTAAGCGATTTTTGTGTTGTCTCCTTGTGCGCCTCCATCTTTTGATCCATGTTCTCCCGCATTTCTCTAAGCGATTTTTGTGTTTCCTTTGTAAGGGCTTCTAACCGTTGATTCATGGTCTCCTGTAACTCTTTATGAGATTTATTTGTGTCCTTCTTGTGATCCTCTAATAGCATCATGAGAAGTGATTTTAAATCCAGATCTTGTCTTTCGGGTGTGGTGGGGTATCCAGGACTTGCTGCTGTTGGAGAGTTGGGTTCGGATGGTCCCACATTACTTTGATTACTGTTAGTAACATTCCTACGTTTGCCTTTTGCCATCTGGATACCTCTGGTGTTAGTTGGTCCTGCTGCCACTGGCTGTTGGTTGGACCTCCTGTGAGCCTGCAAAGCTATTTCTGCCCCCCCTGGATTACCAGGATTCCCCTGGCACCGATTTCTGGGGCCTGCCTGCTCCTGAGTGACTTTGGAGCCCTAATGTGCTTTGCCCCAAGTGATCTTATATTGGGGAGGCCTTGCACATCTAAAGGCTCAGCCTAGTGGATTCCTGGAGCAGAGGTCGCCAAAGGGAGGCTGGCAGGCTCCTGCCCTGTGCAGGGGTGTGTGATCTCTCCTGGGGGGGGGAGGGGGCATCCCTCTGCCAGGCAGAAGTCCCACAGCAGATCTGGCGCGCTGGTCACTGCAGATCAGCCCAGCACCTGGGAGCAGGTTACACACAAGCTGCCTGAACCCGAAGCGATATTATGCCTGTCTGTCTCTGAGCCTGGTGGTCCCAACTACCTGGTCACTGGAGCAAAGATGGCGGAGGGCACTCTCCGTGGCGCTGCTCACCCTGTGGTCACGATGGCCCGCCGATCTGGCACCCAGACGACCACAGCGCCAACCCGCCCTCGGGCACAGAAGGAAGCCCCAACAGGCCGTGTCCCAAGTGATGTTATATTGGGGGGAGAGCCTGGGTACCGGTCTCTCCAGCGCAGTCCGCGGGAACAGAGGTCGCGGAAGGGAAGCTGGCGGGCTCCCTCCCTGTATGCTTTCCCAAAGGAAATGAAGACTGACATAAAATGACCCTCCTTCCAGATATTTATCCATGCACTCTGTAACAGTGATGTCAGTTTACATTTTACGGTAGAATTTCCCGCATCCATGCTTCTAAAGAAATTACTTCCGGGAAAAAATTCTTTGTGTAACAGACAGATTGCACTTTTAGATCATCTCAGTGGGTAAAGGTACTTGATGACATGAGTTCCATTTGTGGGACCCACATAGGAGAAAGAGAGACCTGATTCTCATAATTTGTCTTCAGACCTTCACAGATACAGAATGGTACATATACATACACACATACAGACTGTGTGAAAGTGGTATTTAAAAAAATGCTTTTAAATTTATTTATTTATTTATTTATTTATTTATTTATTTATTTATTTATTGTGTGTGTTTCTGTCTCTATGTCTAAAATAACATTAAAATTGCCTGCTGGAAGCCATGAGAAGAAGGGTCTTTGCAATGCCCTGTTGAAAAGGTTGGCTTGCACTTGCAAAGCATAGGTACAAAGGAGAGTTAATCCTGCTTAGCATCAGGCTCTGAGTCTCCCAGAGTCTGAGATTTTTTTTTTTTTTGAGATTTTCATCCCATGTACCTTGGCTCTCGGGATGTTAGTCAGCCTCTTCAAGTGTTAGTATGCTTCTTTCCTCACGGGGTTAATGGATGTAGACTAAGGAGCCATGAGTATTAAATGTCTTGCCTCTGCTCTAATCATGGACCTCCACTGGGGAGGGGGATTTTAATTGGCAACATGCAAACTTTCTCTGCATGAATCCTTAACAGTGGACACAGAATAAAATAAGAACTGTAGTTTGTTTAAATCCCTTCAGGAGATAAAGAGTCTATCT
This sequence comes from Tokudaia tokunoshimensis, assembly GCA_036184795.1. NCBI lineage: Eukaryota > Metazoa > Chordata > Mammalia > Rodentia > Muridae > Tokudaia > Tokudaia tokunoshimensis. The sequence goes on from BTHU01000013.1 coordinate 67,881,144, forward strand.
CTGGGGGGTTAGATGTGTAGCAGAGACAGACTTGCAGACTCTCTAACAGCAATGAGAGCAAACAGTACCTTATGCCAACTCTATAACGGCTCTTGGATTCCTCCCCGAAGCAACAGGACACCAGGGTATTGAGCTATCTATTGCCTCCTCCTCTAAACCCTTGTGCTAAATTTCTAAATCATAGCTATATTCTCAGCAGAGTGCAAGACCCATGCCTCCCCCTGGACAGCCATCAATGCCATTCCCCCAATTACCCACCAGGGATTGTTTTAGAGAGTGAGACTCTTCTGGTCCCCAACCAAGATAAGGGTCTGGCCTCTAAGCCACACCTTCTGCCCAGCACAAAGGATAATGAAGCCAGGCATTGGCTCATGCTTCAATAGTTATGTCAGCACTGGACTATCCTAAAGAAGATGACAGATAAAGCCATACATCCAGGGATTACTTAAAGTCCACTACAGAACCTGCTTTAAGGAGTAAGCGCATGTTCAGCTTCCATGTTTCTGAAGCTCCACAGGGATACACATCATTGCCTTCCTAGGCTCATAGCAAACTTTATTTGGGTGATTTGTGTGTATGCTTGCTTGTTTGTTTAGGGGGTACCTAGGGTATGAACAAAGGTCATCTAGGGCCAAGAAAGCATTTGAGGGTTCAACTATTCCAAGGATGATGAGAAAGTCAGATCTAGTTTCATTTATATTTAATTCAGTGAAGCACATTATAGAAAGAGTTGCTAGATTAACCTATGGAAGTATGAAGGTGCCTTCTACTATAACTAGGAAAATACACGTATTTTAATGATGGATGTTAGGTACCCAAAGCCTGTGTTGAAATACATTGTAGAAAAAGATTACAGATGACTTAAAGGTTGCACTGCTGGGGGGTGAAGAGATGATTCAGCTGGCAAAGAACTTGCCACCCAAGCTTGAGGACCTTGGCTCAGTCCCTGGAAGCCACATGAAAAGGCTTGGTTGGCAGCAGCATGCCCTTGTATGATGCCACTGCAGACCAGGCAGAGAGGATCACTGGGTCTCAGAGACAGGCCAGCTTAAACTACACGATGAGTTCCAGCCCACTGAGAGCCCACTTGTCTCCCCCCCAAAAAAGTGGATTGTAATTTAATCTCAGCAGGAGCATACATACATACACACACACACACACACACACACACACACACACACACACACACACAAACACCAACCATGTAAATGTACATTCATATACACATATACATGCAAGAAAAATACATATACTCTAAATAAATTTATATTCTTCAAAAATAGTCTCAGATACCTCAAACTCTGAAATGATAATGTTGGGGGGGGGTTACAACAGAGACTCTTGTAACCTTGTCACCAATTTGAAGACATTTGTCTTACTTGACCCTCGTCATGTGTAGAGCCACACTTATAAATGTAACAGCTAGAAACCTAATATAATTTGTTTGAAATTAAAGTAAAGAGCCCCAAGGAAAAGGCATCTTGTAGATTTATATGGGAAAATAAAGATTACAAACATTCCCTATGCAGTTGAAAGAAAAACTCTAAGCAGGGTGACCCAGTTGATATAAATGCATCTGAGGAACTCTGCAGTGTGCGTGCAGTAACAGCTGATAAAATGTCCCTTTTAATTTAGAAAGAGACATGAAATGGGTAATTTATAATGGATTTTCATTTAATTTTTTTTTTGCTCATGAATATAGGAGTTTTTTTTTAAACAAAATATTGTTAAGATCTAGCTCTGCATATTCCTGTGTAGGGTATATGACCTTGAAAGGAGTCACTTAGGTGTAGGGGGTGAATAGTAGAGATGTGTCAAGGTGTACTCAGTGATGTGTGCAAACAGGGAGACTATCAGTTGACAGTGGGTATCTTTATTAGCAGCTTTCTACCTGATTCATTGAGACTGAGTCTCACTAAACCTGGTTTGCTACTTAGACCAGACTGACTAGTCATGGAACCCCAGGAATGACCCTGTCTCTACATTCAGGTGCTGGAGACACAGGTGTATGTTCTGCTATGCCCAGCTTTTACGTGGACACTGGATTCTAACTCTGCTTCTAAAGCTGGTACTGCAAGCACATTCCCTGCTGAGCCAACTCTTAGCCCTAAAGGACTAGCTTTCTTTCCTTCCATTTTTCCACAGCTTCCTGTGCTCAGAGACCTGAGGCAGGTTTTTTTTTTTATTTTTTTTTTATTTTTTATGGTTTCCACTTTTACCCGAGGATCTAGGATATGTGTATTTGAATCTCTCAGGAAGAGAAAGTACAAAATAGAATTTCTTTCCTCCATAGATCGTACTGTGCCCCAGTGTGTATAACATGTACAATTTGATCTCATAAATAACTCTGGAGAAATGATCTGGGTGAAAGATTACAAAGACGTGAGTACATTTGTTCAGTTGTTGATAGAAGACACAAGCTACCAGGTTGACTGGAGGTTTTGTGTGAGGCTACAAAGAGTAGCTGAGTTCATGGGCAGACACCATCCAAGGTGCTTTCTGTGGACCCACATCTACTTTCTACTCAAGTGACACCTTCTCTGGATACCCAATAATGGTAAATCACAGATGTGGACTCCATGGTGAAACTCCGAGATTTTCTCCACATGTGATGTGCCTGAGTTATTAAGAATCCTGAAAGCTCCTGGCCTTGTGTGTTAGCAATCATCACATTGTAATACAGTGGTAAGGGATCTTGCAGAACCCTCAATCAAATAAAAACAGTTTAGAAGTGTTAATCTATTTTTTGCCAGTCACCGAGTAGGTCAATAGAAGCCAAAGAGAAACTTTAGGTACATAAAACCACTAGGAGTTGACAGTGGCAGTTTCTTATCTTGAAAGCAGCTACTATCTTCATAAACCTCCTTGGCTTGAAATTCTGACTCCCTGGCTGTCTCTTGGCCTGAACATTCCAGAGGTAATAAAGCAGTGCTCTGGCAGGCAGTGGGCTGCAGAGTGAGGTCAGAGTCCTGGGCCACTTTCAAAAGATTTTCCAGGAAACCATTCTATTGAATAATGTTTAAGTTTGCACAGGAGTTTTGAGCACAGCATGGGACAACAAAAATTCAGTCTCAGGACATTAACAAGGGCAGAACAATCATATTGAGGTTAGAATCCCTATGAAGGGAGACTGTCTGGTACTGAGCCTTCTCTGTCTTCTGGAAGTTGAGACTCACTGTCTAATCAGAAACCCAATATTTTCATCTAGACCAACTTCCTTGCATTATTTGACTCTGCTGTATCACTTCTGATCCAGTGAGGGGCTGGAGAGGTGGCTCAGTGTGCATAGGGTGCTTGTCTATTCTTCATGAGGTCCTGGGGTCTAGTCCCAGCACCATATAAATTTGATGGAATGATGTGTGCCTGTAATCCCACAGGAGGCAAAGGCAAGAAGATTGCAAGTTCAAGATAAGTCTTAGCTATGCAGTGAGTTTCAAGCCGGTCTAGGTGGGATGGATCTTGTGTCAAAAGAATAATGGAAGAGGAAGAAAGAAAGAAAGAAGAAAGAAACATGAGTGGAGTGAGCTGCAGCAGGTAAAAGAGAAATTCTTTGATGTCATGAATGAGTGCAAGTTCCCAATTTCGTTCAAACATGCACACAGTAATGTGTTTGCTTTAGGGAACATTTACTTCAAGATATTATTCAAGATGTATTCAAAGCCATGCCTAGTTGAAATAGACCTTTCTCCCCTTCAACTCTTTCACATTTCCATTTCCAGAAAAATGGAAATTGGCGATCTGGGAAAATCACCTGATGTTTGCAGTGTTGCTTGATGAGAATTGTTATTACATGACTCCTTAAGTCCGTGTTTGTGTGTGTGTGTGTACATGTGTGCAGGAATGTGTGAGAGAGTGTGTGTGGCCACAAGTGCACATGTGACAGCAAGCGATCAGCATCAGGTGTTTTCCACCAGTGTTCTGCAGTAAACCTTTTTTTTTTCTTTTCTTTTTTTGGTTTTTCGAGACAGGGTTTCTCTGTGTAGCCCTGGCTGTCCTGGAACTCACTCTGTAGACCAGGCTGGCCTCGAACTCAGAAATCCTCCTGCCTCTGCCTCCCAAGTGCTGGGATTAAAGGCGTGCTCCACCACCGCCCGTAAACCTATTTTTTAAGATAAAATCACTGTACTTGGAATTAGACTGGTTGACTTGCAAACTATAGTGATTGTATTCACATGCCCTCCAGTGCTGGGTTATAGGTACATGTGCCCATGTTTGGCTTTTATGTGGGTTGTGGAGACCTAAATTCAGGTCTTCTTGCTTGCACAGTAATTGTGATACAGAGCCTAATACTCTCCAGCCTCAACTCCTTCAGGTCTTTGTAACATCTCAGAGGATTAGCCTATCAAGTAAATCCTTGGGGAATTCTAAGTCCTGGAGATTTTCTAGCAAAAGCAAACATCTTTAGAACAGGATCAGAGGCTGACCATGTTACACTGAAAATCTTAACTGTTTCTCTTTTTAACCACGCTCTCTTCACACCACCCTCCTCAAGTTCACTCATGTTTCACATACTCACATCTGTTCTTACTGGTCTCCATACTGAAAGTCAACGAGTCCCATTCATTCTTCAAAGATCACCCAAGTCCCTTGCTCCTCATATCTTATATGGATTCTTTAGGATATCTGGGTTTCCATCCTCTCAACCTTGAGACTATATCTCATATATATACACCTATACATACACACATACATATATGGAGAGACATTTCTTTTCAAAACCCTACAATTATCCCATACAAAATTTGGATTTTGCAAATATTGTTTGCACCTGACTTTACTTTATTGTTATATAAATGATAGCCAGTATAGAGCTGAACATGACAGGTGTTGATGTCACATTTCATTGAAGACCTTTTCTTTTCTTTTGTAATGAACATGGTGAGTTTTTTTTGTGGTATTCTTGCAGTTTAGATGATATCAGGATTATTGAGTTCTGTTATCAGTTCTGGCCACTGCAAACTTGACAGCCTGCTGTTTGCCACCTAAGCTTGGCTGGCTGGCCAATTAGCCCCGTGGATCTGCCCGTCTCTGCCCACATTGATGAGATTAAAGGCATGCACTCTCATGCCTAGTGTTATTATTATACTTATTTATTTTTTTATTACATGGCTGCTGGAGATGGAACTCATGTTCTTTTGCTTGCTATACAACCATTGCTCTGAACTAACTTAACCTGTACTGTCAGTTTTGCAGGGGAGAAAGTATGGCACTAAGTAAGTAACAACTTGAGTGGGGTTTCAACATCTTATCATTTATCATAGAGAAGGATATCCTTGAGGGAGGACTGTCAAAGAGAACCCTGCGTGAGCGCCTTTCAGATCAGCATAGACGGGAGTCCTTCTGGCCTTCTTACTGGAGGATGTAATACTCCTACTACTGATTGGGGAAATGCTTCAGGGTAAAGAGTGCTAGCTGCTCATACAGTGTACTCACATCCGGTGGCTCACAGCTTTTAGTAACTCCACTTCCAGATCTCATATCCTCTTCTGGCTTCTGTGGACATGCTCACAGAGACACAGAGACACACAGATAGACACACACACACACACACAAATACACAAATAATAAAAATAAATCTTAAAAATCCAGCAACATGTCTTTCACGCCTTGGCTATAATATTGCCGTTGGGAACTATATGTTTATCTTTTCTATCTGTACCATCCTCTCTCTCTCTCTCTGTGTGTGTGTGTGTGTGTCTGTGTATGTGCATGTGTGTATGTATACATGTGTGTGCTAACATATCAGAAGTTCATGCTAGCTGTCTTAAATTTTTTTTTAAGAGGAAGTATTCTTTTTTTTTTTTTATTATATGTAAGTACACTATAGCTGTCTTCAGACGCCCCAGAAGAGGGCATCAGATCTCATTTCAGATGGATGTGAGCCACCATGTGGTTGCTGGGATTTGAACTCAGGACCTTCGGAGGAATAGTCAGTGCTTTTAACCCGTGAGCCACCTCTCCAGCCCGCTGTCTTAAATTTTTGAGATAGTCTCCCATTGAAGCTGTAGCTCCCTGATTCTGTTAGGCACCATGGCCACATCCAGGAGTTTCCTGTTTCTACAATGCTGAGTGCAGGCCCTTACCACTGCACCTGGCTTTTAAATGTGGTTCCAGGCTAAACCCCACGTCAGCATGCTTGCCCTGTAAGCATTCACAAGCAGAGCCATCTCACCAGGCCCTGGGATCACTTTAGCCCAGGATGTTTACTAATGTCTTCCTCCATCTTCAGTTTCCAGAGGCCTCTCTCTCCCATCACACAGCTTACCCACCTGACCCCACTTAATCATGGCCACCTACTGACAACTCTGCTCACTCAGTTTCCTTCTCCTGTTGTTATGGTGGTGCCGTGGCACTTGGGATCCACTGAGGGCTTCCCACGTGCTGCAAAGACAAACACCTTACCACTGAACTTCAAGCTAGCTCTTTGGTTCCAATCTTAGCATCTGTAGCTGTAATGTAAGTATGATAGATTTCATTATGACCAGATTACAAGTCCAGTTTTAGCCATCCCAGGAGCTAGGCCTGTTTTTCTAACTTTACAAGTCTTCCCTCAGTGGTACTAATTGTTAATAGCCTATAGGCAAAATACCTAAGATTCCAGCCTGAGTCACACATATCCAATTACTCTCTTGTGGACTCTAAGAATATAAATCATTATTTCAAGAAAGGGCAGGGGGTATTTTAAATTTAGAAAAATCCATTTCCACCCTAATCCTCCTTGTAAATTGCCTGGTCTCTTCCCCCCCCCCCCCCCGCCTTTTAGGGTTTCATTTCTCCAAAGCCAAGGCTTTATTTTGTGGGTAAGAGTTCACACTGGAGTTAATATTAACAAGGGGATGAGCACTCTTCATGTTGCTAGAACTTGGTTGGACAAATTCTCTGGCCTTCCGGGGAGAGTGGGGGAAGTAGTAAGTTTTAGAATGTTACTGAAAGGAACAATTGCTATAACTGGGCATTTCTTGGCCCAGTGTTCAGGAATCTTGGGAAGATGAGTGCTAGAGATGATATCTCTAATGCAGTAAGTATCTAGAGCCCAGCTGGGGAGAACGGAAGAGTCTACTAAAGGCAGAGGGTAGAACTGGGCTACGTGCTATTGTAATTTGCTTTAAAATTCTTCCAGTTTCCACAATGTGAGTACAAACATTTTATAAAACAAGACATGTCTAAAGGAAGTGATAAATTCAGAAATTCTCATTTTTAAAAAAAAATCAAATTCCACTGCCTCTTCCTGTGTCCCCATCCCCAATCCACAGGAAGTTTATTTCTGGCCCATTTATTGCATTATAACTTTATGTAGAAAGTTTCTTTCGTTCTTTATTTTTTTTTCCTGACTCTGGTAACTCATCCCTGTACTATAGAAATCCTGCTCCCTGAAAGCTCAAATGCAGGACAGTCTCCTTTGTCCTTCTACTTATGAAGTCAATATTTGAAAATAGTGTATATAGTTGGCTTACAGTTAAACATGACTGCATGAAGCTTTCCTTCTGAACTAGAGAGATGGCTCAGTGATTAACAGCCCGAACTGCTCTTTCAGAGAACCTTAACTCAGTTCCCAGCATGCATATCACAGCTTGTAATTCCAGCTCCAAGAGGCCTGATGTTCTCTTCTGATTTCCATGGGCACCAGGACACATATATGCACATGAACTTGAACATATACACATAAATAATAAAAATGTAGCTTCTTAAGCATGTTTTTAATTGAAATAGAATTACTTTCCCCTCTTTCCTCTTCCCAGTCCCTCCCAGCTACCTTCCCTTGAGCCTCTCCCATGTCCCCCTTGCCCCTCAAGTTCACAGCCTCTTTTTTGTCATTATGGTCACATACTTATATATGCATGTAGTAATATGCATGAGCAAATATACACACATACACATACAAGCTGATAAATCTTGGTTTTGTTTGTGTGTGTGTCTATGGTTTCAGGGCTAACCACTCTGCATTGGCCAACCAGTAAGGGACTCATCTCCCCCAGCAGTCATTAGTTGCCTGTAGTTCTTTGTACAGGTTTGAGACCCCATGAAACTTTTGCTCTTCCATGTTAATATGTTTTTTGAGATTAACAGTAGTATGGTCTTGTTTATACACCTGTTTCTAGAACAAACTGTTTCACAGCAGACTTTCTGATATTCTGTTCTTACAATCTTTCCTATCCTTCTTCCAAAATGGTCTCTGAGCCACTGATACAGGAGCAGTGATGTAGATGAGGTTTTTTTTGGGGGGGGCCAGACTCCCCACCATCTTTTGATCTCTGCATTGTGTCTAGTTGTGATTTTCTGTGATGCTCCCCATTTACTGGAAAGAGAGGATTCTTTGATGAGGGGTCATAACTGCCCTTATCTGTAGGTACAAAGATAAGATTTAGAATGTAGTAAGGAATATCTTTTTTTTTCAATCATACCTCTTTGTCTTCTTCACGATGATGAAGACTATGAGGTAGATATAGTGTAGATTATTTTTTTCTAGAAAGCTTTGCTAGATATTAGAGCACAATAATTAACTGGGACTGTTGTCAGAGGTAGGTGTCCTAATATTTTCAAAGAGCTAACACATGGAGGGGGAGAGATCAGCTAAGAAGGTCTGGGAAGATTTGGATAACTAGATAACATAATCAGGCTTTTTATATAAGTATTGTGTCTAATGTGAATGCAGTGTGTGTGTGTGTGTTCAAGTGCATTTATAGAGTGGAGGTCAGAGGTCAAGGTTGGGTGTTGGGCATCTTCCTCAGTCATTTTCCATTTTATATTTTTGAGCCTGGGTCTTTCAATAGCCTAGTGTTTATCAATCCAGATAAGCTAGTTGGCCAGTGAACCCCAGAGGTCTGTCTGTCTCCATCTCCCTGGCACTGGGATGGTTTTTGTGTCCCACCACACTGAGCTTTTGACATAGGCTCCGGTACCTCATTCCAGTCCTCAGCATTGAAGCACTTCACTGACTTCCTGGCCTCCTTCTTGGGTTTTTGATAACCAGATTTAATATAAAGATTGTCTAACACTTCTGAGGAAATGGAATCATTTAGTAAGCACAACTAAGCATATATATTCCACAATAGGCTGGGAACCCTGTGCTACAGACAGAGAAGTAACATAAGCATCTGCTGGAATGCAGTGAGAAGAGAATCTGGAATTGCCATGTCGAAGTCTGTGTGCTGACAGACAAACCACAAAAGATCTACAGATTCGGGGTGTCTGGGGGGATTCCTGTTTCTTGTCTGAGCATTCAGTGGAGACAGCCGTGCCAACTTCCTTATGCAGACTTCCTCGCAGACACCTGAGGCTACCGCACAGTTAGAACTGAAAAATGTCCTTCGTGCCTCCCTGTGAGAACAGGAAATGTTAGCGTTGTTGTCTGGGTTGTTGTGTAGCCAAAGCCTGGCTGGGGGGGGTATGATTGCCTCTACATCCATGTGAGGGCCAAGGATTAGCATCAAGCATTTTTTTCCATCAAGCTCCATCTCATTGAGTTGTTTGTTAATATAGGTATTTATTCATTTACTTATTTTTTAAGGCACTGTCTCACTGACTAGAGCTTGGCATTTTGGCTATGCTGTCTGGTGGATAAGCCTCAGAGACCTCCCTAAGTGTGCCTTACCAGTCCTGGAATTACAAGTTCTCATCCCTGGGCCTGGCCTTTTTAAATGTGGGTGCTGGGGATCTGGGCTCATGCCCTTCTGCTTGAGTAGCGAGTATTATATCCACTGAGCCATTTCCTTGGCCAATGACTTGATTCTTGAATATCCATTTTTCTATACCCTGTCCAAAAGCCTCACAGTTTGTAACATCACATAATATGGTGTTTGAAGATTTTCCTAACCGACATGAGAGTTGCCCTGGAGAATTGCAGGGTAGCCATCTGCCATCTCTGTGTCTGACAGTCTTAGCAAAGCCAGAATGCTTTGAGGTCAACTTCAAACCCTCATAGCATGATCCACACATACTGTTTTTACTCATTAACTGAGATGGGCCAGTCATTAATTTATATAAGCCATTTAAATCTGTTTCTGTTTCTAGCTTCTCCTACTTCTGGTTGGATAATGAGCTCCATCAACTTAATCCCTGCTCTGTGTTGTAGAGCGTCCTTGGATTTCATCTAAATACAGACAAGCTTGATGCTCTGACCCTTCAATTAGACATGTTAGAGTGTGCTGTGTATTCCCATATCTGCATACAGTGCCAGATACCACTTATTTCTTAAGAACAGAGGGGCAAAGGAACAATACCGGACTCACTGATGTTTCCTGCATTTTATTTTTAAAGTGTGTGTGTTTAGAATTAGTGTAAAAAAAATCAGTATTCTACAAATTAGACTTATTTTGTGATGTGAAGCGATGTGGTATGGTGTGTGTGTGGCGTGCGTGTGTACATGCAAATGCGTGCGTGTACAATGTGCAAGTGTTGCAATGTATTTGTGGAGGTCTGACAATAACTTACAGGGGTAGAGTCTCTCCAGTACTTCAGTACATGAAGGAGTACATGGATCTCTGTGATGTGTTGGCTTACGGGCCCCTGGAGAAATACTCAGGAATATAGCTAGGTCATGTGAAAGACCCATTTCTAATTGTTTGAGAAACATCTATGTTGATTGGCTGGTTTCTACGAAGACGTTTCTTATTTTTATTTTTATTTATTTTTTTTAAGAAAAAAAAGTCTCCTCTACATCCTCTAACTGGGCATTGTTATCCATGTTCATAACTATACACGAAAATATCCTGTTTTTATGCCATCTTCCTCCTCATCCCTCCCCATCATGTTGCATCAGAGTTCCTGTAGGATTGTACTGTGTATCTGTCTTTTCTATTGCTGTGATAAGACACCATGTACTAGGCTGCTAAGAGAAGCAGCAGTTTATGGGGGATTACAGTTTCAGGGAGTGAGCCTATAACCGTCATGGGGGGAGAACATGTTGGCAGGTAGGCAGGCATGGTGCTGAAACAGCAGCTGAGAGCTTATATCTGATGAGAGACGGAGACGGAGACGGAGACGGAGAGGGAGAGAGCGAGAGAGCGAGAGAGCGAGAGAGCGAGAGAGCGAGAGAGCGAGAGAGAGAGAGAGAGAGAGAGAGAGAGAGAGAGAGAGAGAGAGAGAGAGAACCAGAAATGGTGTGGGGTTTTGAACCTTCAAAGCCACCCTCAGTGACACATCTTTTCCAATATGGCCATACCTCCTAATTCTTCTCAAACAATTCTACTAGCTGGCCATCCATTATTCAAATATCTGAGCCTAGGGGGTCATTCTCATTCGAACCACCACAGTTTCTGTGGAGAGGCCAACATCAGGTGTCTTCCTCAGACACTCTTCACTTTAGTTGTTGAGATAAGGTCTCCCACTGAACCTAAAGCTTACAGTTTGGTGAAACTGGCTAGTCAGGAAGGCCCAGTGATCCTCCTGTCTTCTTTTTCCCAGTCACATTCAACAAGTTGCATCTTGATTTCCATGTGGTTCTGTGGGATCAAATTTGGGTACTCTTTTTTTAGGACAATCACTTTATCAACTGAGTCCTCTCTGCAGCCCCACAACCAGCAGTTCTTAAGATGCTGTTTTCTCTGAAGCCAGAGTCATAGTGTTTACCATGGGTAGGGCCTCCTGACAACATGTAACATGAAGAAGACGTGAGCCTTTAGCCTAAGACCTTTGAAAATAGGAGATTGTGATTCATAATAGTGAAATCTCTCCTGCTTCTATCAGGCTGACCCAGCATAAAGACAGAAAAAATTGTCTGTATACCAAGACTATATTTCCTAAAAGGTCACCACATTATGGTGAGAGTCTTCAGTGTCTCAGGTGTCTCACAGATTTATTTCTTTGCTTTTATCTTATTTTATATCTCTTTAGGGTGACTCTAAGAATTTTATTCTCCTCAAAGGGAACCCAGAGAAGTACAGTCTGCTACTGACCATAAGCGTGGTGTATGTGCATGTGTCTATGCATCTCCCATATGTGTGGGTATGTGGGTATGTGTGTGTGCATTTGTGTGGAATCTCAAAACTTACAAAAAAGTATTTCTCTATAGCTCTCCACCTTATTCATTGAAGTAGAGCTTCTCAATTGAATCCAGAGGATTCAATTAACATGTGGTTAATCTAGTTGACCAACTTGCTCTGAGATCCCTTTTCTTTGCCTTATTACCACCAGAATTGCAGGCAGGATTTCAACATCCACCTGATATTTAAGTGTGTTCTGGGAATCAGGACTCTGGTCCTCATGCATGTGTGGCAGGTGCTTGACCTTCTGAGCCATCCCCCAGTCCCAAGAAGTGTGCCCTTATAATTCTCAAGATTGCTATAACTGTTCAAAGATTATTTCTAAGGCAAATGGTCAGAACTGGAAAATATCATCCTTAGTGAGGTAAACCAATCACAAAAGAACACACATGGTATGCAGTCACTGATAAGGGGATATTAACCCAGAATCTCGGAATACCCTAGACACAATTCGCATATCAATTGATTTCCAAGAAGATGGAAGGAGAGACCCCTGGTCCTGGAAAGACTGGATGTAGGGGAATACCAGAACAGAGAAGTGAGAGGGGGTTGAATGGGGAACAAGGGGAGGGAAGAGGGCTTATGGGACTTTCAGGGAGGGAGGAATCAGGAAAGGGGAAATCATTGGGAATGTAAATTAAAAAAAATAGAAAATAAAAAATAAGAACTTATGACTTTAACTTAATAACAATTAAAAGGATTTTTACCAAATTAAAAAAAAAAGATTTTCTGAGGTTCTAGATGTTTTCTCTTGTGTTTATCTTCATAATTCATAAAACAGATTCAAGAAATTCACATTTACATATTGTGAAAATATAATCTTGCATGCTCAACAGACAATGTAAAACTATATAAATAACTAACTGTTAAAAAGCAACAGTGGGTATCAGTGCTGTCACTGAAGGGAAAGTCTTGTCACTAAACGCTTCAAGTTGTAGGTAATGAGCCTTTGCAGTAGTATTTTTAAAGTATGCCTTTGCTGAAACTTATAATAGCATGTATGAGGAAAATGAAGATGATATTTTAATTATCTAGAAGAAATCTTGGTGTAGTTATAGCTGGCTATCAAGAACTAATTTATGTTTAACTTTAAAAGTTAGTTAGCCCATTTCTACTATTAAACAAGGAACATCTCTGACAGTGTTATTTGTGAGTCTCAGGATAGCAGGTCAGAAATGCAGGCCCTGTCGGACTTCATGCTGTGCATTTAATACTGAGATGTGCCAGAGAGTGAACTGAATCTGGAGTCCTTATAGTTTGAGTATGTCTTGTCTGAAATGATAGACATCATGAGTGCTTTGGTTGTATACTATTTCAGAGTTTGGAACAATTATGTCTATAAAATGAGTTGGATCTGAGTCTAGACACAAGAATCCTGTCTGTTTCAAGTACAGGTTATAGGCATAAGGTGGGCATACTTTTAATACTTGCACGTGTATATGCGTGTATATCTGGTGTGCATGAGTGTGCAAATTCATGTGTGTACTTGTACATATGGAGGCAGGAGGACAGCCTTGTATGTCATTTCTCATGAGTCACTTGTTTTGATACAGTCTATCACTGGTCTGGAACTCACCAAGCAGTCTATTCTGGCTGACACTAAGCCTGAGGGGTCCTCTGGTGTCCATGTCTTGGATTTCAAGCGTGTGATCCCATCCTTGGTTTTCCACTCAGGTTTGGGGGCTGGAACTCAGGTCGTTCTGCCTGCACAGAAGGCACTTCACCAATCAGCTAATCCCCCAGTCCTTATGCCGTACCTCTACTGCACTGGTGTTTGGATCGACTCACCAAATAGAGTCAAGTTCAGAACTTTACACTTTGGAACCTCATCACAAAGTGATGCTCAGAAAGTTTCAGGTTTTAGAGAACTCTAGATGTCCGGATTAGGGAGGCTCCACTTGCAATGGTGTTTGAGAAGAATGCTGTTGGTGATACTTATAATCAGTTACATGAGGGCAATACTTTTGAGAACGTGGCTAACAAATATTCTCTGGTGGGGACCACATAGTGACAATTTCAGCCATATGCGCAGCACATATGTGACCATTGGTCACAACTACTCAGCTTGTTAATTGTACCCTAAATGCAGCCACGGATAGTCTGTAAGAAGGCAAGTCTAATTTGTAGCTAATGTGCAGCTTGGTCTTCATATGAGCCCTCTGACAAGTGGAGCAGGTCTGTCTCTGACACAGTTGCCTGCCATTGGATCCCCTTCCTCCTAACTGGACTGCCTGATTGGGTCTTAGTGGGAGAGGATGTGCCTAGCCCTGCTGGGTCCAGATGTCCCAGGGTTGGGTGGTACCCAAGGTGGGGTTCCCCCTCCTCCTAGGAGCAGGGGGGAGAGCAATGGGGGAAGGAACTTATAAGGGTGGGACTGGAAGGAGAGGAGGGAGTGGGCTGTGATTGGGACATAAAGTGAATTAAAAGTAAATTATTGGAGAAAATAACATGTAAAATTTTATTTTATACTACATTAATATTGTAAATTGTGTTTCAAAAACTGAGACTTCATAGTTACAATGTGACATTGGACTTCAATTTCTGTTCTCTGCTGACTTTCTTTTTTGTGATGATACACAGTGAACTCCAGGTCTCATACTTACTGGGAAGCAATGTAGCAGTAAGTGAAATTAGCATATGCTTTTAAAACATTTAGCAGTGATTAGATGAAGGTATTTTATTATTATACTTCCTTAAATTTAATAAATCAGAACTGCTTGCCTGGTCCAGGGACTCCAGCACACCAAGGTAGACAAGAAAACCTAAGGTAGCACTCAGTTCCATCTGAATATAGTTCTCTTGGCCCTGCTTCTTATTATATAACCTGATTTCTCTCTTTGTGGGGGTGGGTTGTGGGTGTGTTCACATTCATGTGGAGGCCAGAGGAGTATTTAAGGTGCTATTTGCCTTGCTTTTTAAGTCAGGGCCTCTTATTGGCCTGAAGCTTTCCGAATAACTGAGACTGGATGCCCCAAAACCTTTGGAAGTTCCCTTTCTTTGTCTCCCCGGTGCTGGATCACTGCCCTGTCCATCTCTGTATATGGTTTTTTTGCAGTCAGATTCCAGTCTTCCTTCCTGCTTGCGTGGCAAGCACTCCATTGACTGAGCCATCCACCCAGCTCTGTGTCTCCATATATAAAGCAAATAGGAATACTGATATGATATAATTTTTAAAGTCCTTTCATCCTCCACATTTATTCTTAGATAATTTTGAACATATAAACAATGAATATTTTCATCATATCCACTGTCTGTATCTCCTTGCCAGCTTCTCTCAGATCCCCTGCCCTGTCTTCTTCCCAACTTCATGTTGTCTTTGTTTTACCCATTGAGTCAAATTTGTGCTGCCAGTGTGTGCACGGGTCCATATTTTGGGAAACATTTTTTCTTACTTGGTAAGTGACGCAGGAGCCACTTGTTGGAGCTTTGTGAAGAACCAAAAGATGGTAAAGTTCAGCTGGTTCTTTCAAGAATGACATTTTTCTAACATGTCATCGAAAAGAAAAAATAACTTTTTAAATAGATATATCTTATTTTCATTCATGTATATTCATGAATGTCTCTGTATGTGCATGTGTTTGTGAGTTTAGTACCCATGGCGACCAGAAGAGGGCATTGGAGTTCCTTAAACTGGAGTTACAGGTACTTGAGCCATCTGATGCAAGTGCTGGGACCTGAACTCAGGTCCTCTGGAAGAGCAGCAAATGCTTAGCCCTACTGAGTCATCTTTCCAGTCTCCCCAAAGCACTTCTCAATAGATTGTCAACGCTGCTGCTGCTCCCTCCTCCTCCTCCTCCTCCTCCTCCTCCTCCTCCTCCTCTTCTTCTTCTTTTCTTCTTCTCCTCTTCCTCCTCTCCCTCCCCCTCCCCCTTCCCCCTTTCCCTCTACCTCTCCCTCTCCCTCTCTCTCCTCGTGTGTGTGTGTGTGTGTGTGTGTGTGTGTGTGTGTTTTGTAAAAGTGTATGTATGTAAAAGGGTGCATGCACCTGCACATGAGTGTGTGAAGCCAGAGGTTGACTTTGGGTGTCTTCTGCTTCTTTCCACCTAATATTTTCAGTCTGAACTGGCATTCACTATTTCAGTAAGGTTGGCTAGTGGGCTTCAGGGTTCTTCTCTCCCTGCCTCCAAGTGCCAGTGTTGCAGGCATGTACCAGACTTGCCAGCGAGTGTCATTTCCCTCTGAGTCCTGCCTTGCTGTTGCTTCTGTTGTAACTGGGTTGATTTTCCATAGCGCTAGGGTTGATTTTCCATAGCGCTAAGAAGGCACATCACAATAATGGTGGGCCACTCCGCAAGGCAGCAGCACACAGCTCCATTTGCCAAGCAGGGATTTGAAGGTTGCCTTCCAGGTTTTCTGCATTTCTGCTTACAGTTCTTCCTAGATATCTCTGTTCTTTCTTGATAATGCAAATGTTTGTTAAATGCAAACCTCAAGACCATTTCTGTTGGCACTAGTGAGGGTGCTTGATGACTTCCAAAGTTTAAATTTCAAGACTCTAAATTTCATTGAATTAATTTTGCATTGACTTCTGTCATTTTCCTAGGCATGCTAGTACATCCTCTAAAAAGAGTTTTCATTGCTCTTCCATTCTTATGCTTTTGTCTAGTACAGCCCACTGACTGGTTCTAATAAAATGTTCCATACTTGTGGAGTTTAGAATAACACTGGACTTGTCTTCGATTGAGTCAAATGCATCAAGTGTGTTCCTGTTTCAGTGAGGTGTTAGTGTGTGTGTGTGTGCATGTGTATGTATGCATGTGTGTGTGTGTGTGCGCGCGTGCATATATGTGTGTGTACTACATTAAAGAACAATATACCAATTCCCATTTTCTTGTATTTTTACTTGAGTGTTATATATTCTTCAACATTTCATATACCTATGCAGAGAATCATTTATTTTTTCATTTGACTTATTAATATGGTCTGTTATACCAATGAATTCATTAACAGGAACAAAACTTATACTCCTGGATGGACTACAGTGTGGTTAAAAGGCAGTTGCCCTGTTCCGATCTTATATTCACATGAATATCGGTTTATAATTGTCTCTCTTAAATATTGGGTTAAATTCTCATTTATAATTGCTTAATGGAAGAATTAAGTGTAGGGGTTGGGGAGATGGTTCCTGGGGGTATGAGAACTGGCTGCTCTTCCTGAGGATAGAGGTTTGGTTCTCAGCGCACACATGGTGACTCACAGCTGCCTGCGACTCCAGTTCCAGGGGATCCATGCCCTCTTCTGGCCTCCTCAGGTACTAGACATGTGGGATATGCTTCTGCAGGATTCCGTGGTCACGTGACTCTAATCACTTTTCATTTTAGGATAATGCCTACTGCCTGTTTTCCCATCTACTATCAGGAGGCTGTTCATTGTGAAGTAGTCTTAATATTTTTCAAACCCCATTACAGCCTTAATTTTGTTGTCTTCTTTTATTCCTTGCATATTGATTTCACTTAGTAAAATTTATTTAACTAGATGTGTTTGATCGATCCTGAATCAGTGCCCTATGTTCCCCTTTATTAGAATGAGTTCTCTTTTTTCTGTCTTAAAGTGTACCTTTTAGAAATTCTCCATAAGCCTTAAGCATTAATTTTCAGTTTTATTTCTATAATATACATTGAAATTATTAAATTTTCTCCATTTCGACTGTAGTCCCACCTAAAAATTAGTATTTAAAGACATCATGTTTCAAATGTTCTTAACTCCCTTATAAGTGGTTATTGATTCTTTTTTTATTGGTGTATTTTTTATTGAGAACATTCTCAAATGTACAGAAAAGTTCGAAGACCACAGTAACAGAACACTGTTCTCCCTGCAGTTTAAAATCAGTTAACATCTAACATGTAGTCATAAATTTGTAGCAGAGAATTGCATGATTCAGTTGGTGCATGCTGCACACATGGGTTGGATACCACACCGTATCTGACGTGTAGTCTTATCATGTGTTATCAAAGATTTCAAAAGAAAACCTAAGTTTACATAAGTTTTCCAAAATGAGTAGTAGATAGCAGTACACATTTGTCCTAAATAAATATGTTACATGTTTCATTTTGCCTGTCCTCCCTCCCTCCCCCACCTTCCTTCCCTTCCTATATGTATGTATGTACATGGGTGTATGGCAAGACACATCTGTTGCATCAGAGTCCAGCTTTCAGGGGTCAGTTCTCTCCTTCTGTCATGGATCTCAGACATTAAGCTCAGGCCTTCAGTTTGGGTCGCAAGTGCCTTTACCCATTGATCTATCTTGCCGACAATAAAACATGACTTTCCCCAAATCATTAGAAAACACACAGAACAGGTAAGACTCCTCCCTTGTCTAGTGTAATTATTTCCCTTGCAATTTACAAATGCAGCAAGGCACAGACAGTGGAGGTGCTTTTGCAACAGTGCTCGCCCATCAGTGTTTTACTTAGTGGCTTTTGCATATATCGATTTGGATCAGTAATTTCACTGAGGGCACAGGGTGATGATGTTTCTAAGCTGTTCCCAATAAGCCATCAACACGGGTGAAAATTCCCTCATTAACCACAGCTCAGCATTTGCTCATCTTCTGCTGCCCACTCTCTGCAAGCTGTGTCGTCAGCTCACCCTACTTTTCTCATTCCGCAGTTCTTACCTTCTGGCAGAAACTAAGTTCTTCTATTCTGTCTTTGTGAACACCCTCCTCTCCAGAATGAAAGCTACACAATATCAGTGTGTACATGCATATATGCGTGCACAGGTGTAATCCTGGTACATGTCTGAAGTCCCATCAGGTGGGAGGCAGACACAGGAGAGACCCTGAAAGCTCACAGGTCAGCTAGCCTGGTGTGCAGAGTAATGAACAACAAAGACCCTGTCTCAAACAAGATGGAAGGCAAGAATTGATACGTGAGGTTGTCCTCTGACCTTTATACACGCTCCACAGCAGATGCACTCTCATATACACATACTCACATGTATATCATATACACAAAAACGCATGCACAAAGATTCAAAAGAGGCAAATATTAGGAAAACTTTCTTAATATGGCACCAGTCTTTGCCCGTCACTTGCAGTATCTGCCACCTTGCTCTGAAATGATGTCTGCCATTTTGAATACTAACTTGAGAATCGAGAGTTGGAGCTTTCAATATTCAGAGTTGTGTGGCACTGTGGTAAGCACCACGGGGCTATAATAAATTGGGCAGAAGACACAGCCTCTGACCAGATGAGTAGGTGGGTGTTTAATGGAGCTTGTACGCATTTTCCCAGTACAGCATCGAGTAAGGGAATGACCTAGACTCTGATTTAAAACCCTTTTTAATTTTTAAAGTTACACATATTTACTTTTTCCTAGCTGTTTTTTTACCTTTATGAATAAATGGCTTAATTTTCTTTATTTTTAACTTTTCTGCTGGTGTTTTCTTTATCTATCAAGTTTCTTCAACAAACTTGGTCATTCCAGGTAATTGAATGTTTCCCAGAACTTGAAATAAATATACAAGATGAGGCATAATCCCTGTTTATATTCTTTCATGCTTCACGACTTTTTCATGTGTCTCTGGGAATACTATTATTTTTTATTAGATTTAAAAGGAAAAAAATAACTCTTGAGGTAATCCATGTGTCTATCATCTAGCACAAATTTATGTGCTCATGCTAAAGTATTATATTAAAATAAATCAAAGGACATTATTGGAAAGAATACCTCATTTCTCCCAAAGAAGAAACTGTTAGGTTTGTGAAATTCTCATCTTAGAAGTCGTTATTTGCTAATAAAACAACATTTCCTGGAAAGGATCATTTTCATGAGAAAATGGGAATTTATGAGAATTCTTTTAAGAAAAAGAATGAGTCTCAACTGAGTCCAACATTTTCTTGCCCCAAGTGGATTTCCCTTTCGTTCCAGAAATGCCAGCAGAAGGCAGAAGGTGTCTTTGCCAGTTTCACCCAGCCTTCCTCAGGAATACCCATCGCTTCCAGATGGACTTGGGGCAACTTCGGACTCCAGACGTGGGACTGCCAACTCCAGCTCTTTTTTTTTCCTTTTCTTAAATTTTTTTTTCATTAGATATTTTCTTTATTTACATTTCAAATGTTATCCCCTTTCCTGGTGTTCCCTCCAAAACCCCCTATCCCTTCCCCCTCCCCGATGCAGTTCCAGCTTTTACTTGCATGTTAACAATACTTTGGACAGCTGTGGCGGCCTCTGGGTCAGCTCCATCATAAGGTTAAGGAACCTGTTTGTTTAGCTCATTAGCAAAATTTGTTCCACCCAGGCAGGGTTAGGAGTGGGGCCATGGAGGGAGTTAGGGGCCTATTGGAATAATGGAGCTTTCTCTCTCTCTCTCTCTCTCTCTCTCTCTCTCTCTCTCTCTCTCTCTCTCTCTCTCTCTCTCTCTCTCTCTTTACTGGAAACTGGGAAGTGAAAGCAAGGTTTCCTCTTCTGGATATCCACTTCTCCTTTCTGTTCCTTGCTTTGGGGCAGACAGTCAAAGCTTCAAGCCTCCTCTCTGGGCATTCAGAGTCCCCATTTCCCCCTCTCCACTGCATCCCTTCTTTACCCCTCCCAAGGAGGGTCCCCAACTCCAACTCCAGGCAGAGATTGGCGGAACCATTGGGTTGAAACTGATTGTGATAGTAGCAGATGGGCTGGATTTGACAGGGTGGATTCTGAGCAGCTTCTGAGTGGGGGGCGGGGCAGGGAGGGAGAGGGTGGGGGTGGGAACCCAAGGGCCAGAGCGGACCCATAGGAGTGCGCGCCTGCTGCTGCCGCCGCGCCTGCCATACCACCGGTTTGGGGGCATCTCTTTAGCGCGAGATTCTCAGGGAAGTGGCACTGCTGTCCCCAGGCGGAGCGGGGAGAAAGGTCCTGTGGCCCAGATTACACTGGGACACCGGGAGGCAGACGCGAGCTGGGGACAGGAGGCGTGCGACACAACAAAAGCCTAGGTGCCCGGGCTGCGGAGCACGCGCGCGCGCCGACAGGCTTGACATGGCAAGTTTGTCAACTGTGGGCTCCGAAGCTAGCTCCTTGCTGCCCCCCAAGTGACGGCATTGCAGGGTCTGCCCTCCAAGGCGGGCAGCCCCCACTACGACCTGGGCCCTCTGCAAAATGCTCCCCCGCAGGCCAGGTAAGAGGACGCCAGCTCCCTGCACCCTCCCAGGCTTGTCCCCAGAGCTGTTTCCTATCCTCCATCCCTTGGGCATCCCCTTGTGCCTGCAGATCTGGTTGCTTTCAAGCGTTCCATTCTTCTTGGTCCACCTGCCCCCTGTCGCTGATGACACTGTTGCCCTCCCTGAATTCCTTATAGAATCCCAAAGCCACAGGGGTGTGGTAGAATTTCTGGGAGGTGGCACTAGGTTGAAGAATCTTTTTGCTCAGAAAATCAGCGCCAGGACAATCGAGGCAGGATATGCAGAGATTTAGCATTCACTATCTAGTCCCAAGCTGCTCAAGCCAAGCATCACGCACACCCCTTTCCACCTGTGGGACCTCGCTTTGTGCAGGAAGCGCTCATGGAAACACGCACACGTGCTCAATGTCCCTGTGCACACTGGCTCGCTTCCTAGAGAGGACTTTTTTTTTTTTTTTTAGTGGTACGGGGAGAGGAGGATGTGGATCTTAAGTAGCATGGTCTCCCAGAGCATCCAGGGTCTCATACTTCTGTGTGTCGCTTGGTCTCCATTGTAGTGATCAGATAGTAAAACATTTGGAGCGTGTGGGGAGGCGGCTGATTCTGGCATGGGCATCACCGTGCTCCTTCAGTCAATTATCTGTTTCTGGCTTTGCCCCTTCTTCCTCCTAAGATATTACATTGATGGTTTCCTCTCCTTGAAAGTCAATGTCCTAGTATAGAACGGGACTGTAAGGTCAGCAACCTGGACCACTCCCCAAAACCTGGCCCCAGAGGCCTATGAGGGACTTCAGATGGAACTGTTTCCCATCCTCTTATTCATAAGCACCAGGTCCCTGACCTGGTATGTCAGGCTCAGGGCCTTTTTCTCACTCCTTCACGTTCCCCCACCCCAGTGCAGGCTCCGCCCCAGTGCAGGCTCCGCCCTAGCTGAATTGGAGTATGTGCCCCGTTGCTACCAGCGACTGTCTACGCCTCCTAAGCCTCTTAATTCTGATTGATGGGCAGAAATGTGATATTATTTTGGAGTGAAGCCGAGCTGCATACTGCCTGGGAGGCAGACCCTCATGTAGCCCATCCCCACCCCAATCTTCAGAGACAAGGGGCTGTCAGGATATGCTCATTAAACACAGGTACCCACTCTTTTCATCCTTGTGGCTTTTGCCAATTTGGATCAAATAAACAAGGCGCCCATCTGTGACCTGTTGCTAGCTACTTTAATATTTATTCTCCTCCCTCCTAAACCTGTTTTAAAAAGAGATTCCCTTTGTAGTAGTTTCCAGGACTATTCTTGGAAATGTCTACACGGTCATTTTCTAGAAGTGTTTTTATAACCACAACCTCTTCTTAACTTCCTATTGGTGTCTCTGTGTGCGGGGTGACAGGTATGCGTAAGTGCCTTGCTGTTTATGCTCAGCCTGCTGGTCTCAGCCTCCCATTTCACTGTCATCAGGGTTATAGGAGGGGTACAGGATGCTTTGAGGTTTAAACTCAGGCCTCCCTCTATGGCAGGGCTTCTGTCATCTCACCCCTCCCCTACCCATTTCGTCCATTCTCTTTCCCACCCTGAAGTCTTTCCTCTTAAGACTCTGAGTTAGATATTCCTTTCTCCCAGGGAATATCCTTAGAAAAGAAAGGAAACAACCTCTATTTTTAATGCTACAGTTTGTGACTTTCATTCTAAAACCAAACCCCAGTTCCCCTCTGGGTGCCAGCCTGCTTCTCCAGGCTGGCAGAGCCAAACAGGTTTTCTGGACCTATATAAATCTCTGACCAGACTGTACACCTCCACCCCAAAGTGTGTGCAAAGGATGCTTTCATTCTCGCCACCAAAACTATCTTTACAAGAATGTTTTGTTCTTCATTTCTTTCTAACAACCCATTATGTTTGGCAGAATATTTTCATTATCTAAACCATCAGACTTAGCTTTTATTTTATTTTTTTCCTGTATGCACGTTGCTTTGGAAACCCATGGGCTATTTTTGAATCATTAATTTACTTGTATTAAACAAAACTTCCTGGAGGGGATTCCCAAAACTTTGGCATCAGTGTGGGCCCTTTGGGTGGGCAGGAAGCAGAGTTCCAAATGACTTTAAAGTTCCTAGTAAAGCTGTGTACAGCTCTGATGGTGAATATCATAATGGCATCATCCATTTGATTAGGACTTTACAGTTTACAAAGGGCTTCCTCAGGCATTATCTCTTTAATCCCAGCAGTAGGAATTTTAAATAGTAAGGATTCCTCAGAAAGGCCTAGTAATGCCTGCAGATCCTGCTTAACCAAAGAGAAAGGGAGCAATGGGAATTGAATGGGCAGCTGATGTGCCTTTAATGCATAGAATAAACACAGCAGAAACAGCTCCTGAGCTGAGCTCACTTCCCGGACTGACTCCAACTTGAGCAAAGAAGCAAAAGGGCAGGAACCACGTGTGCATCTGAGAGGAAACTCCATCCTGTGCTCTGGTAGCCCAGGAAGTTCTAATTCTTGCAGGACAGGGTTTCTTGGGGGATCTGGACTCTCCTTGACCCAGGAGTCAAATTTAGATGGAAGTGTTAGCTGGGGTTGCAGAGAGACTCTCAAATTTAGCAAAGTCAGTGGTCAGTGATGTCATACTCTTCAGCTACAAAGAATTCTGGGATAGTCTCAGGCTTCTGGTGTCTCTTTACTGCAGGCATGGGGTAGTTTTCTCTACTTGGACACACAGCAGAGTGTGGGCCTCCCTGGGCCATGATGAAGACAAACAGGGGTCCTGTCATGTTTGGCATTCACTCTGAAACCAGGGCATGTCTTCCATGGTGGTTTGTGTTCGTCTACAGGGATGGTGGACAGAAAGCCACCCTATAGTTTGTCTTTTTTAACCCCGGCTCCTTGAATAGAGAGCCCAACCCTTCTATAATGTACTGTGAACAGCCCTTGCAACTTTTCTCTAAAAATAATTCCTAGAATGCCAGCTAAAAGTCACTAACTTTAGTTGGTATTTTGGATCTCAAGCTCATCCTGTGTATCATTCTGTAAAGTTTTATTCAAAGCAATTTCGGGTGTCTAAGTTCTTGCTGAGGGTTGTCTTGTGTGAGGAATGTTAGATAGACTGCTCTTGGTTGTTGGTTTTTAATTTTTGCAGCAGTGTCTCCTGTAGCATAGGCTGGCCCTAACCTGACTTTGTAGTGGAGGATAATCTTGGACTTTGGCTCCCTTTCCCTGTCTCTCCAGTGCTAGCATTGCAGATTGCAACACCATGTCTGGTTTATATGCAATGCTGAGAATGGAACACAGGGCTTCATGCATGTTCAGCAAACACATTACTAACCAAATTACACTGTGTCCACCATTTACCACTAATGTAATTTGAGTAAGACTTTCTCCATAAAATATGAAAATTTCATGTTCTTTTTTAAGTTTTCAAGAGTAAAAAAAAAAGAGAGAGAGAGAGAGACTCTGAGAGAAAAACAGAAGTTATATAAACTAAGAACTTAAACTAGCTCCTAACTTAAGAAGGAAGTATCAACTGATACTGCCTTTTAATGACTTTTATATTTGCTGTTTCTACATCTCTTAGTACTAGATCAGACGGTCCTTTTCATGTAATAACTGTTGCTGAACCTCCTCTAGTACCCACCAGAGATCCCCATTATAAGGAAGTCATGGGGCGTGTGTGTGTGTGTGTGTGTGTGTGTGTGTGTGTGTGTGTGTGTGTGTACACCTCTAGAAGCCAGAAGTGAGCATCAGCTCTCCTGGATCTGGGATTAGAGACAGTTGGGTGCTGTGCTAGTGGGCTGGGAAGTGAATTAGAGTAAAGTGTATAAAGAAGAAACTTCTTTGGTAGGGATGGAGAGCTCTCTAATCCATGGACAGAGATAAGTATTTAGAAGATAGTGTGATACTATGTTATGCTTTACAAAAGTCACAGCTTCTCTTCTTGGACCCGTGAGCTCTGAGCTGTGGGTTCTTGGCCAGGTTTAGAGAGTACCAAGCCAGAGTTTTCTTCTGTGGAGTGGCTGCCTTAGTCACTGTTCTATTGCTATGAAGGGACACCATGACCAAGGCAATTCTTATAAAATAAATTATTTATCACAGGATTGATTACAGTTTCAAAGGCTGAAACCACTATCATCATGGTGGGGAGCATGGTGGCAGGCAGGAGTGTGTTGGAGAAGTTCCTACGAGCTACATTCTAATATGTAAGCAGAGAGAATGAGACTGGATATAGCCCAAAGCCGACCTCCAGTGCCATACTTCCTCTTAACAAAGTCATACCTCCTAATCCTTCTCAAATAATGCTATTCACCAAAAACTAAGCAATCAAATACATGAGCTTATGGGGGCTATTCTTCCTTAGATCACAACAGTTACCCAGCATATTAAATCTAACCAGAAAGCTGTTGGCTATACTCCTAATGTTCATACCTTGAGCGATACATGAGGAGAAGGGATCTGGTAGTCATTGAAGTGGGCATAAGGAGAGTGCAGAAGGTCAAAATACATTGTATTCATGTATGGAATTATAATAAAAGTTTTAAAATAGCAAAAATAAGATCAACACAGTGGAAGTCAACTGAGGAACACTGCCCAAGGTTGACCATTGGCCTCTACTTGCATGTACATGTCTGTAGACAAGCTTATACATGTCACTCAGACAAACCTGTATACATATATAAACAATTGTCAGATACAAATGTACTCTGAAAACTTATAGTTCAGGAGGGAAAAGGACATAATCAATTATACCAAGTCCTGAGTGTGGGGCCGATTTGAGAGAAACAGAGATCAGTTCAGAGGGTTAATGGGAGGTAAGTAATGGAGGATGTACCTTCTAGGGGAAGAGAAGGAGACATTCACTCCAGGGTCACATGCACATAAGGAGAGGGAACAGAGTCATTACATCAGCAAAAGGCTTCAGCTCGGGAGCTTGGTAGAAGCCTCAGTGGTTGGTATGCTTGCCACACAAGGGAGTTTAGATTCCCAGAATCCATGTTAAAAAAATACCAGGTGGTGTGACAGCCTTGGAAGGAAGGTGAAGTTCAGAGGTCCTTAGAGTGAACTGGAGAGTAAGAATAGCTGCGTCAGAGAGCTCTGGGTTTGATTGAGAGACCCTGCCTCAGTAAAAATGGTAGAAGAGTGATTGATGCTGATTTCTGACATCAAGCCTGAATCTCCAGATGCATATATATTCCGTTTCATATGCCCACGCAAATGAAAACATGCATATACTCATAAGAGTGGGACAAGAACAAGAGAAGAAGGAAGAAGAGGAGGAGGAAGAACACATGTCAAACTCTTACTGTGCTCTGTGGCTCCTGGGTTCTGAATTCAAGTCCTCACTCTTGTGCTACAGGTAATCAACCCTGGAGTCACCTCCTAGCCTAGAGATGTGTTCATTCTGTCTTCCATCTATTTCTTAACAAATATGCTATTGGCCCCAGTCAAATCCAGATCATATTTTGAGAAGTGTTGAGCTTTCTCGGTCCACTTTGTGTTATCAATGAATGGGAACGTGGAGATGGATTGCCCGGGTACCTAGCAGGAAGTGTGACACTCAGATCAGAGAGAGACAGCTTTGGCAAGTTTGGCATCTTGGCTCTGAAACTTTCCTGTTGCTTGATAAGAGAACTGTTAATAGTAATGAAGGCACCTAGCCTAGTCTGTGAGTCCCACTCACCACCACCCCCCCCATGCAGTGGGGATTATTTTAGGGAGACCCAACCTGATCCCTCTACCCGTTCAATGAGATGAGATGGGGTGCAGGCTTGCTTTGGTAAATGGCTGTTTCAGCAGATGGTTCTAGACATTGACTTCCACAGGCAACAAGTAAGACAAATTTCCATTTGTAGATAATTGTACACTAGGTTACTAGAATTCTTTACCCTGTTTAAAGCTGGCAGGGAGAGGCAGCTTCTGAGTTTTATGCTCTGGCCTTGGAAACCTGTGGTGTAAAATAAGGTGAATGAACTCACTTCCACAGAGGGGTAGGAAAATGTGTTTCATTTTTGGCCTAAATTGGTGACTGGGTGGAAGAAACATGTCACTAAAGGCCAAAGGAGACTACTCTCAGGAGAAATGCTTCCTGCAAAACCCCTGTGGCCTGACAGTTCCCGAGCAGCAGCAGAGGTGGCCCTGCCTCAGTGGGGGTTGGGGTTGGGGTTGGGGGGGTTGGGAGGGTGGGGGTAGGCAGACGTATGGCTTGCCAGTGTCCTTGCTGTGGTGACTGCTTGGTGGTGACAGAAAGAGATCCCTGAAAATGGAAGTGCAGCATCTCTCCTTCTTGCCTTGCTCTCTGGCATGGTCACATTAGCACAGATGAGAGCGGTGGGTGTACACGTCTGTGTGTATCTGAGAGCAGAGGAGGACATCAGGTGGTCTGCTCCATCACATTCCAACCATCTTACTGAATCTGGGGCTAGGCTGTTGGCTAGCAAACCTTAGCAGTAATCCTCCTGTCTCTACCCTGCAAGACAGACACTGGGATTCCAGCTGTGAGGGCACTTCCACCTGGCTTTGTACATACACGGTGGGTACCACGCACTGGTCCCATGATTGCACACCAGTAGTTTTCCCCACTGAGCCAACTCTCTGACCCCAGGGCCCATCAAATATCTTCTCCCTAAATAAAACATTTTACTGGATTATGGCTAGACATTATGCGGCTTGCTGAGCCTTTAATCTGGACATGAGAGAACTATTCAAACACAGGAAGTGCAGTTTATTGTTTATGGAGCCAGAATACACATGCCTGGTCTTTATTGAATGGAAAAGCAATGGTCTCTAAAAACAGCAAGTTAAACATCCGTCTTTCAGAGCTGGGGAGATGGCTCAGCTTGCTGCACAAACCTGCGGACGTAAGTTCAGATGCTCAGTGCCCAGGTAAAGCAGCACATCTCTGTAATCACGGGCTGCAGGGGAGAGAGGCACAATCCTCTTGCTGACTGGCCATTCATTCTCGCCTAAGAAAAAATGTGCTTTAGCTTAAGGCTCAGTGAAAGACACCATTCATAAAACAAACAAACAGGGTGGAGGGCAGTTGATTAAGATATCTGACAGAGAACTCTGGACTCTATAGATATGTGTATATAGGTGTGTGCTCACTCACTCACACTTGTATACACACACACACACACACACACACACACACACACATAGCTCTGTCCTCCAACTCTCCCTAATCTTTAGAAGTATGTATTAATGTATATATGTATGAATGTATGTATGTATTAATGTGTATATGTATTAATGTATGCATGCATGTATTAATGTATGTGTTAATGTATGTATTTGTGTGTGTATGTATTTGTGTATGTATTAATGTATATATGTATGTATTAATGTGTGTATGTATGTATGTACATATGTATCTGCATCATACCTGAGGCTAACCTCTGGCTTCCACACACAAACACTTGTCCTTGTACTCACGTGTACACACAAACACACAAAACAGTGTTAGAGACCACATACATGTGTCATCTTTCTGTCCCCCTGTTTGATGGGGCCTAGGAACAGATGCTTGCCATCAGGCTTCTAAAAGTCCATGTGAGAGGGTGTGTTTCCAATTCAGTGCTTTTCCACTGAGGAAGTGCCCAGCAGAGCCATCTGTCCTTAGTGCCCAAGGAGCCTGTGGCCTCGTCCTCAGCTGCCCCTTTAAGTTTCAGCAGGCGTGCCTGGCACAGTTTCTCACATGCCTGAAGTGGTGTTGATGCCCAGGCTGTTGGCATGGTGGGTGCCAGGGATAAGTAAGGCAGAGGGTTCAGCCATCCAGAGACCCATCTAGTGGTCACTGTGATGTGGCTATCCTGCCTTGCCTGTTCTGCCTACTTCTGGGCTTTTGGCCAGCTGCTTCTGTCCTAGGTCAAGGCCCTGCTATGCTTAGGCCCTGGCAGCTGTCTCTGGGTGACTGCCTCTTGTGTTTACATGAGATATTTCTTTGTTTTAATTTTTCTCCCTTGAAGTGCTGCTCAATGGTTAGATTCTCTCTCTGTGTGTATAATAATATATATTGTATATACACACAGAATTCTGTATGGAATTTGATATATACACAGTCCCTCCTTTCAACTATACCAAGACCCATCCCCTGTACTTCTCTACCAGTGTACTGCCTTTCTTTTTAACCTATTGAGTCTAATTAATATAACCGGTATGCACCTGAGTCTTGGGTCATCCACTGGAACATGGTTGACCTACCAGAAGCTACATCTGGAAAAAAATGACTTCCTGCTTCCCTTCCCTCCCCTTCCCTGTGCTCCCCTCCCCTCCCCTGTCCTACCCTTCCCTTCCTCAGTAGCCCTCAACTCTCAATTTCAACTCACCTAGGAGTGGGGTCTTATGAGTTCTTTCATGTTTCACTGTACCAGCATGTATGGTGAATCTTGCACAGTTCTTGTGCCGCCCAACAACAGCCTGTGTGAGCCCTCATGTGCAACCCGTTGTCATGTGCAGAAGCTGCTGTTTCACAGCAGCAGTCCTTCCCAACTGCTGACTCTCACAACCTTTCTTCCCCTTCCATCAAAATTTTTGGAGGGAAGTGTGACTATGATATCACGTATAGGGCTGAGCCCATGGAGACAGTGTCCAGCTAGTCCCGACTTGTCACTGATTGCAGAGCATGTGATTGAGGGAATCCTCCCTAAATATTTGCTAGGGAAGACTGGAGAGAGATGAGGAAGGAATGCTGGGATGGAGGCTGCCTGGGGGAGGGGAGTATTCAGAACTCTATGAGAGGACACGGGGACTTTCAGTGCAGGTTCCAGCAATTTGTTACAAATTCTGTGCATCTGAGCAACACATCGGCGTTATCTCACTTTTAGAGATCAGAAGGCCAAGCATAAAGTTGTGGGCAGGACCACATTCTTTCTGAAAGTTTCAGGGACACGGGAGCCTTTCCCACAGTTAATAGGCTGCTCCAGTGCCTTGCTGTGTGGCTCTTCCAGCAATAATGTCCCTCTGATCTCTGCCTCTGTCTGAACAGCTTCTGTGGTTGGGACTCATCTGATCCCCTCTAAAGACTCTGCTGATGACATCAGGCCAACCCAGGTAACCCATACTAAGCTCTGTCTTGAAATTCTTCATTATGCTTGTCAAGCCTTTCTTGCTATGTGGGGTTCTAAACCCATAGGTGCAGGGGAATAGGATACAGGCATGTGGGGTGCAGGAGAAGGGAGGAAGCATCCTGATACATTATTTTGATGGATGAGAATAAATCATAGAGCATAATATATGAAAGTGGATTAGTTGAGATGAGCCCTTGAAAGCTGAGTTAGTCTATGACAAATACATTTAGAGGCTGATTCCAAGGAGAGGAGGAGGGAAAGGAGAGGGAAAGAAAATGGGGGAAATGAAAGAGGGGAGAAGAGAGAAAGAAGAAAGAGAAAGGTGGAAGAAAGGATGGGAAAAAAGAGGAGGAGAGGGAGAAATACAAGGAGAGTGGAAAAAGGGAAATGGATTAAGATGTGGGGTAGAGAGGTCAAGAGGAGAGAGAACAGGAGGGGAAGGTGGCAAGAAGAGGGGGAGAGGCAAGAGGGAGAGAAAGGAGCCAGAGGAAAGAAGAGGGGGAGGAAGAAAGGGAGGGAAGGAGGGGGAAAAGAACAAATAAGAGTCTAAGGAGGTAAGGCGAGAAGGTGGAGGGAGAGAGGGGAGGAAAGAATGCACTCCAGGACCACTGTCAGCCTCAGACTTAGCAGCAAGAAGAGAGCTGTGTCTGTCAGGCCAGAGAAACTGTGAACTGGAAATTAGGAAGGAACAGATAGCAATTGCTCATGGTCAGAGCTAACTCTGGTGGCCAACTGGTAGGAAATAAAGAGGAATCTTGTGTTGGGTGTGCAGTTGAGCTAGCTCAGGGCTAAAGGTCATTGCTATGAACCTGTGGATCTCCCAACTGTGTCCAGAAGACATGTCAAGCAGCAGTATGGCTCACCGGAATCTTTGGTCTTCTTCAAATAGGTTTAATAAGGACACCTGGGACAATAGTGTTGAAATTTGGACTGGAGACCACAGCACCTGTCTCCAGTCCTGTGTTCTTTCCAGTAGCAAGGTCCTCCCCTCTTTCCTGATCTCCTGATGTGTTTGTGTGTAGGTGCACTTGTGTATATGGCTATATGTGCATCCTGTTAGGAGGTCAAAAAGCAGCCTCAACTACCTATTCTTAGTCGATGCCTGCCTCTGCTTTTTGAGATGGCATCTCTCCCTGGCTGGGTATTATAGGCTGACCATGTCAATGAGCCATAGGTAAGCTCCTGCTTCAGATTCCCCATTTCTGGGATCACAAGTGTGTACCACCTTACCTGGCCTCCTTACTTGGGTTCTAAAGATCAGCTAGGTTCTTGTCCCTGAGCTATCTTATCTATTCAGTCCATACTCCTATGTAGGATGACTTTTGATAGAAAGAGACTGTCTGAGGGAGATTGTGTTGAGGTCACAGAATTATGGAGGATGGGAGACATGACTTCCTTCATAGAGCAGAAGGGAGTGAACATGGGTGATATCCCAGACACTTTAGGCCTGCTCAATTCAGTCTGCCAGGGTATGTGATTGGATAGAGGTCTTCCTCCCTCCTTTCTGAGTTGCATACATCAAGGGGTGGGACATGCATCACTCTGTAAAACTAGATGTAAGTTGAGGAAGAAATAGTGAGAAGAGACACTTGGTCAACAGAGCATTGAACCGAAGGATGGTTTGTGACTGACTGGTCCATGGGAAAGCAGCTACACTGTGGTTTAGATCCTTGTGGCTTCCTCTTCCCCTAAGAGTCTGTTTACTTCCTGGTCAGCAACAGATGTATCGAATATCCACAGAGCTTTTTAGGATGAATTCCTCAGCTGCCTTCAACACTTCATCAATAATGTGATCTGCCTATTAGTAAGTAATTAACACATGACCTTATTGGCAGACAGACCACACATTCCTTGACAGGGTTTCAAATACCCATTTCCTGTTTCCTCACAGAAGAAGACGTTTGAACGTATTTCAGAGAAATTCTGGAACAAGTATGTGGAGATAAAGAGCTGCAGCAGAAATGGTTGCTGTGGTGACTGGGGAGATGGCTCAATAGTTTAAAAAGCTTATAGTGAGAGCATGGTGATGCAAGTTCAAATCTCCAGAAACCATATAACGAAGATGCATGTGGTCATAGTCGGGGGCAGAGACGGGCTGGGGCTTGCTGGTTAGGACCCAAGCCCTAGGTTCAGTGAGAAACCCTGTTTCAAGGGAACAAGGTATGGAGTGAAGAGCAAGACATCCAGTGTCTTCTTCTGGCCTTAGAAAACATGTATGCATGCTACACACATTCTCTCCCCGACCCTGTAATGCAAACAATCAAAAGAAGTGCTCAAGGTTAAAAAGAGGGTGTGGGAAGTCACTGGGTTTCCAAATGGATAGCAGCTTTGCTCTATTCTTTGGATGCATTCCTTTCAAGAAAATTCCAGTGCATCTTTAACCACTTAGGAAAGTGCAGTGCCCGCATTCAGTGCTGTGTCTGACTTGAATGCTTGTTTCCACATGAGACTCTGAGTCTCCGGAAGTTTTTTTACTATTATTATTATTAGTAGTAGTATCGTCATTATTATTATCGTTATTATTACTATTACTATTGTTATTTAAGATGATATTTGTGCATGCGCAGAAATTTCTTATGTGATTTTTGTTGCAAGCTGTACAATTTGGGGGGGTTGGGAAATAAAATTCAATCAATAAAATCAAATCTAACAAATTTTAAAGAAGTAAAGAGTTAACATGGAATAAAATTGTTGTGTGTTATAACTATATTTTCACCATTTCTCATCTTTTGTATCAGCATCATTAAGGAGCTGGTCATAAAACAGCCATTAGTCTTACTAGAGCAAGGTTTGTGTAATGAAAATTATGCAGGTCCCTGGCAACCATTAAGATAATTGATTCATTTAAAAAACCCCTTTTATACAAATATAAGAGGTCCAGGGTGAGCCTTCAGTGTGCATAGAGAGTGGGTAATGACCACATAGAAATAGTTAAGCATTTCTATCTCTTCAGATGTTTAATTTACATGTAATGAACACTTGTACATGCATATGGGGTACAGTATGATGCCTCAGTGCATGGGCATGGACAGAGCATGTGCTGGTCCTGCCAAGGTAGTCATGTTCCTGTCTCCTCTGCATTAATTTGTCTGGAACCTTCAAACTCTTCAGTTCTTCCTCAGGTTGTAAGCGGTGCCTGAACACAATCCCACTGCATTGTAGAGCTCCAAAATCTAGGGCTGAGCATAGTAGTATTTGCATTAATGCTGTGATAGTGGCCCTGCTCATTGCTCTGGCAAAATACTTCATAAGAAGAAATGGAAAGGACGAGGGGTTTGCTTTGACTTGTGCTGTGAGGATAGTGTTTGTCATGAGAGAGAAGGCATGGTGCAGGAGTGGGAGGCAACTTGTCACATTGCATCCACAGTCAGGAAGCAGAGAGTGAACAAGAGGAAGGGTCGGACTATAAATAATACCAGTCCCCACTGACTTTGTCACCACCTCCCAAACATCGCTGCCATGTGAGGACCAAGTGTTCAAACAAGTCATCCTGTGGGGGACATTTCACACCCAAACCATTAGCCAGTATCCCTCTTCCCATCTCTCCAAGGTTCTGCCCTTCATTTTTGCACATTTTCATTGCTTTTTTTTAAATACCCACATTTGAGGAAGAAAATGAAAAAACGATTAATATTCTCACCTCTCTCTCTCTCTCTCTCTCTCTCTCTCTCTCTCTCTCTCTCTCTCTCTCTCTCTCTTTCATATGTGTGCCTGTGTCTGTGTACCTGTCAATCTGTCTGTCCTTGTGCTTTATGGCAGCCAGAGGACAATTTGAAAGAGTCAATACTCCTATCATGTGAGTCCTGGACATTAAACTTAGGTGTTTAGGCTTGATGGCAAGACCCCTTACTTATAGAGATATCTCCCTAGCATCCTTGATAGGACGATTTAAAAGAAAACAACCTATAGTCCTGTTCCACATTGTATTTTTGTTCCTCCTTAAACATAGCTAAACACATTAAATGTTCATACACAGAGCACAATTTTAAAAAAAACACATAATCATAAATAGTATGTGGGCAATGAATGATTTCATTTGGAAAAATGTCAAAATTTGTACACTAAATCAAGCAGGAGAAATCAGACTTAGAGAAAATGATAACAATCCCAGTCTCATTTGAGGCTATTGAAAGCTATGCTGGACTGAGGAACTTTTAAAAATAGATATACAAAAGAGTAAAACCCCCTAAAGTTCCATTCTGTGGAAGGCCTCGTGCCTCCCGGGGACAGACTCAGTACTGTCTTGCTGTTCACTCTTCTGTTCTGAATCCCCACTTCCTTTAGTTCCGGGCAAGAATTTATAAATAGAAAGGCATTTTAAGGAAGGCATGAAGCTGTGGAACACTGTCTTCCCGGCATGACATGGTGGCGGCACCGTTGAGCCCCCAATAGCTGTAATTCCTGCTGGTCTAAGTAGGCCTGTCAACATTATACCACTGGAAGAGGGGGGGACTCACTGAGGAGTTCTCTGTAGTCTATGAATCGTAATATTGAATAGCTAGTAGGGGAAGGACTCAGGAATCTTATTCCATCTTTAAGGATCTAGAGAGAGTTCATGGTTGCTAGAGGGGAGATAGAGGGGCATTTTCTCTAGTGGCACAGCTACTGGTAAGTTGTCCAGAGTTCTGTAAACACCCTCTCACCCAAGAGTCATCAGTAACACTAAGTAAACTCATTGAGTCACCAAGAAACCAAAGCAAAGCAAAACAAAAGCACAATTAGGATAGTGGCGTGAAAGCAGAGAGAAGAGGGACTCATTGGAAGAGGAAAGTAATGGATGAGAGTGAGACAGGAAGATGTGAGTGTGCAACTGGGCGGATATGAACAAGTCATAGTGCATACATTTGCAAATTAAACTCTTAGTGTATTTAACTCCGATGTGCTAATAAACTTTCACAAAGGACTGCATTTTATGTTTCAGTCCTGTGCTCATTCAGATACCCACAGGTCACAGAATCCATGGTTCCATGAAGCACTACCGTAGTGCAGAATGGAACCTGGGGAAGCCTGGTTATCCAGCCACTGTGGCATCCCTGACCTCCACGAGTCATTGCCCCAGACCCCAGCTCGTGGCTGCAGGATCTCTTACAAGTATACTTTCTTGGTAAGATCGCCAGTGCTCTCAGGTTGTTTCTGGTCTAACTCCTTTTACCGTCAGTGGGTTGCAATGTTTGGTTTGAATTGTCAACTTGACACACAATCTAGAAGTACCTAGAAGAGGATTCTCAATGAAGAAATCTCTAGATTTGGTTGGCCTATAGGCATTCTTGGGGTTTATTTTTCTTAATTAGGTTCACTTAGGTGGGAGATTTACCCTGGATATAGTCAACCTAGTTTGGAATCTGGGGTCTATGGCTGAAGGAAGAGGCAAGAAAAAGCTGATCACTAACATGTATGCCTCAGACCACTGCTCTCTGCTCTCCATTGTGATATGATTTGATCTGTGGCTTCAGGTTCCTTCTGCATTGATTGCCAGAAATGACAGGACTGTGAGCCAAACTTTAGCTGGGGTATTTTACCACAGAAGCAGTATTTTAGTTAGAATTTCTGTTGCTGTGATGAAACATCATGACCAAAATCAACGTGAAGTGGAAAGGGTTTATATCAGCTTACACTTCCAGGTGTCAGTCCATCACCAAGGGCAGATAAGGCAGGAATTCAAACAGAGCAGGGACCTGGGGCCATGGAGGAGTGATGCTTAGAGCTTACTTCTCATGACTTATTCAACCTGCTTCTTATTGAACCCAGGACCACAGTCCAGGAATGGCACAGCCTGCCATGAGGTAGGTCCACCTCTCTTGATCAGTAATTAAGAAAATGCCAAACAGCTCGATCTTATGGTTGTATTCCACCCCTCGACAACCTCCCCCACCCCACACTGAGACTCCCTCCGTACTGACGACTCTAGCTTATGTCAGGTAGACATAAAAAGAGAAAATATAAGCAGGAAACAAAATTGAGACATAGGAAATGGATATAGCCCAGGAAAATTGTTTTATTCCTTGCTAATGTACTATAACTAGAAATTTGAAGATTACCCCTAAAACAATAGAAGCTATTGAAGGATACATGCATTTGCTAACTAGCTTGGTAAGTGTCTGTGGAGAGGCTGTGATTGCTTTTCTGTGAACAGACAGCTTGGTCTTCAAGCCATCTCCCTCCCCAGTGACTTTCCTTTATCCCCTTCCTCAGGGTGGTGTAGTCTTGCCTGTCCTTACATCATTCTAGCACCTAGTTCCCCCTCGCCTGCTCATCACCCAGGCTTTCTCCTAAGGGGCTGAATTCCCACACCACTCCTGTCTCCGTTGTTCTGTCCACAGTCTCACCTCTTCCATGAGGCCTGCCTTGATAACTCCAGGCCCAGACCGCCATTCTCTGTCTCTGAAGCACATCTGTTGAAACACTACAGAGCTGACTATGCTGGCACAGTAACCACTTAGTGTCTGCTGGCATTGTCTACCTCCCCCGCCTCTCTCTCTCTCTCTCTCTCTCTCTCTCTCTCTCTCTCTCTCTCTCTCTCTCTCTCTCTCAAATTAAATCTTAGTTCTCTCCTTTTTTTTTTATCTCGACAAGAAGTCCTGGAGAGATGTTGAAATATTTTTTGTATGATTACAGTATTTCTGTCATTTTGCAAATATTAGCATAGTATAAGAACTGGCTAAACTGCTGATTGAGACTAGTCTCGATGCATTATCTGTTCATACTCTCATTCTTCTCAAGTTGTGTGATTTTACAATTACATATAATGTATAACTTGATGTGAATTTGTATATAGAGATATTTATGTTTTGAATTTATATTAGATTTTCATTTTAAGTAGGAAAGGTACCTGCCATTTTTTTTAATTTAAGGATTTATTTTACTTGTAATTGTGTGTATGGGTATGCACATATTCCTGCCATTACAAAAAAAAAAAAACAAAACAACAACAACAAAAAAAAAACCTTTGTCAGAGTGGAGCAGACATTCAGATTGGCACACAAGCAGTGTCTCCTCGATTTGTCACAAAGCCCAAAGACATGTGATCAGCTCTGGGATAAAGAGAAAGACACCAGAAATGAATGCTTCCTGTTTCTGATTCAGTCACCTGCAAATACTATGTTGATTTCTGTGACCGAAAGATGGTTTCTCTCACATGGAGTTTTATATAAAGGAGCATTCTGTCCTTATGTTTTGGCTTTCCTGCATTTTTATGTTAGGATTGTGCTGTTCATTTATATTAATATAAGTATTTGTGAAATGATTCAGTAATGGAGAACACCACAACTTTTTTATATAATGGGCTATAGGTGGGCAGATAGAATTTCCTTATCTGGGGCTTTGATGAAGCTTGTTGGTATAAGCATCTTATATCTTTGTGTATGCCAATGCATAGTCATGTGCGTGCATGTATTTGTGTAGGCAAAGAGCACAAAGACTAGCATATATATCATCATTCCAGTATTGTCCACTTTTATTTTTGATCAATCATTTGCTTCACCAAATAGGCCAGACTGACTGACTAGCAAGCTCCACAGATATCCTGTATCCACCTCCCCAGAGCTGGGCCCATAAGCACATATCCTTGCCCCAGTTTATTACATTGGTTTATTACACTGGTTCTTAGGGTCCACCTCAGGTCCTGGTGTGGCAAGTACCTTAGTAACTGAGCTACTTTCCCAGCTTTCCTGCAGGGGTTTTGCTTCTTGACTACACAGCTGTCCAGCTGTGGTTAATGCTGTCTCACTGCGTACCTACCCAGGCATTACACCCATTTCCACCCCACCAGCAGAGTATGAAACTTCTACATGCTTCATGTTCTAGCCAACAGACATTTCACATTTTCAAATTCTTAACTGAGTATAGAAACTGAAAATGAATTTATCATCCTCTGGCTTCCCTTTTAACTTTTTTGGAATGCATATTTGATGTGAGATGTTCTTCATATGAAGAAAATTAATTATCAGCTTTCTCATGTCATGCTTCTGATTTGCTCCAACTTCCCCAAGGAGCCTTTGAATATCCAAAAGTCATCAAAATACAGGTTTTTATCTGTGTTTTTTTTCAATAGTAACTTTTCTGGTTTTTCATATTTATATCCGTGGCCCCTTAGGTATACGTTTTTGGCTTGTACTATCGGTTCAGAATTGAGAATTATTTCTTCCCTAAAGGTAGCCTTAATCTTGCAAATATTTTCCTTCTCCATAATTTAAAAGATGTAAGAAGTATTATGTTTGTATGTGAGAATGCATACACGAATGCAGTTGTATATTTAGGCCAGAAGGAGTCAGATCCCTGGGAGCTAGAGCTATAGGTGGTTGTCAGTTGCCTGATGGGAGTGTTGGAAACTGAGCCCAGGTCCTCTTGTAACCACTGAAGCACATCTCTTGTGCCATCAATTTTGTAGCATAACGTGTAACTGTGTTATCTAGATTATCCTTTTGTTCCTTGTGCATTTATTTATTTCTGGTTCAACACAATTTCTTATTTCTGTATCTCTAATCATTCCCAAATCTGAGTCCTGTAACTTCTGTCAATCTTCTTTAAGATTGCCTTGGGTGTTGTGGATTTTAATATTTTGAGCGTCACGCTAACTGTGTGTAAAGTAACACACTATAAACAGTACACTGTCAATAACTTTTATGAGACTGAAGGGAGTCAAGATAAAGGCAAAAAGGAAATTAAGCACTCAGGGAATAGAGCATGTTTGCTGGAATCATGTTCTACTGACCGTGTGGATTTTCAGTCTAATGAAAACTGCTGAGAAGAGAATGGGGCCATGGTTTGATTGTAGTGTGGATGGTGCAGTGGTTTGGTTGCAGTGTGGATGGTGCAGTGGTTTGGTTGCAGTGTGGATGGTGCAGTGGTTTCAGTGCAGTGTGAATGGTGCTGTGGTTTGGTTGCAGTGTGGATGGTGCAGTGGTTTCAGTGCAGTGTGGATGGTGCATTG
Source organism: Tokudaia tokunoshimensis (assembly GCA_036184795.1). Classification (NCBI taxonomy): domain Eukaryota; kingdom Metazoa; phylum Chordata; class Mammalia; order Rodentia; family Muridae; genus Tokudaia; species Tokudaia tokunoshimensis. The sequence continues at coordinate 67,920,195 of BTHU01000013.1, forward strand.
GATTGGTTGCAGTGTGGATGGTCCAGTGGTTTGGGTGCAGTGTTTATGGTGCATTGGATTGGTTGCAGTGTGGATGGTCCAGTGGTTTGGGTGCAGTGTTTATGGTGCATTGGAGTGGTTGCAGTGTGGATGGTCCAGTGGTTTGGGTGCAGTGTTTATGGTGCATTGGATTGGTTGCAGTGTGGATGGTGCTGTGGTTTGGTTGCAGTGTATATGGTGCTGTGCTTTGGTGGTAGGGTGTATAATGTTGTGGTTTGCTTGTAGTGTGTATGGGACAGCAAGGCCATCAAGGTGACTAAAGTGACCTTTGGAGTGGGAAATGACACCATCCTAAGAATTGTGTCTCTATTCAGTTGTGCAGCAAAAAGAAAGCTAAATATTGGTAATATTGGTAAGGACACAGCTTTGCAGACCTCAGAAATTTACCTCACAAAAGCATCTAGAATGAGATTTCTGAGAACAGACAGATGTTGAATAGACAGTGATTAAAGTACATAGCAAAAGAAACCCTAGTCCCACTTGATATTTCTCTGTCTGTCTGTCTGTCTGTCTGTCTGTCTGTCTGTCTATCTATCTATCTATCTATCTATCTATCTATCTATCTATCTATCTTTTACATCCCCATCACAGCCCCTCTCTCCTCCTAGTCCCCCTCATAGATCCCTTCCCATTTTCCCCCTCCCTATTTCTTCTGAGAAGGGGAAGCCCCACCCCCTACCTGTGCACCAACCAGCTCTGGCATATCAAGTCACTGCAGGACTATGCACATCCTTTCCCACTGAGGCCAGACAAGGCAACCCAGTTAGGGGAACAGGATCCACAGGCAGGCAACAGAGTCAGGGACAGCCTCTGCTCCAGTTGTTGGGGGACCTGTATGAAGACAAAGCTGCACATCTGCTATATATATGCAGGGGGCTTAGGTCCATCCCATGCTTGATCTTTGGTTGCTGATTCAAACTGTGTTTTTGTTTTCCAGCTTATCAACCATTTTCCTGTTGAGAGAATCTCAAATCAATAGGTCAATCAATAATTAATTTTTGATATTTTTATGAGAGAGGGTTTCCTATATCCCATGCTGGCCTAAACAGTGGAGCCAAAAGTAAATTAAATGTCAGATCTTCCTTCCTCTACCTGCTTTGCACTGCTGTGAATGACCACACCAGGCTTCTGCTGTGCTGAGGTTGGAACTTAAGACTTCAGGCACACTGGGCAAGCATTCTACCAAGTGAACCATATCTGCAGCCCACAAGAGACAAGTCTTAAATCAACAGCAGCTCTGGACTGTGGATCATAGCTCCTTGCCTGCAGAGTATGTAGACAGTAAAGAAAAATAAATATGTGGGTCAGTGACATGGCATGCGAAGAGGGTTCAAGTGCAAGTGTCTGTCTGCGGTTAATGGGGGGGGGAGAGGAGAGAGAGAGAGAGAGAGAGAGAGAGAGAGAGAGAGAGAGAGGGAGGGAGGGAGGGAGGGAAGGAGGGAGGGAGGGAGGGAGGGAGGGAGGGAGGGAGAGGGAGGGAGGGAGGGAGGGAGGAAGAGAGAGGGAGGGAGAGAGGGAGAGGGAGGGAGGGAGGGAGGGAGAGAGAGAGAGGGAGGGAGGGAGGGAGAGAGAGAGGGAGGGAGGGAGGGAGAGAGAGAGAGGGAGGGAGGGAGAGAGAGAGAGAGAGGGAGGGAGGGAGGGAGAGAGAGAGAGAGAGAGAGGGAGGGAGGGAGGGAGAGAGAGAGAGGGAGGGAGGGAGGGAGAGAGAGAGAGGGAGGGAGGGAGAGAGAGAGAGGGAGGGAGGGAGGGAGGGAGAGAGAGAGAGAGAGAGAGGAGGGAGGCTTGGAGCATCAGAATCAGAGCTAATAAATGTTTATGTCATCTAGATATTGTCACTCTTTGCAGCCTAATTTAGAAATGCCTTTAAGTTCGTCCTTATTTAACTCCAAGCATCCATCAAACGGCATAGCCTCAGCTCATAAACTACCCAAGCTCAGGCTGGAGAGAATGCAGATAAGTGGACAGGGTTGAAAAATGAAGCTTTCAACCCTGGCCTCTATGAGCAGGGTAAGAAATAGTTTCATTTTGTGTGTTTTGCAGGGAAGGGGACCAATTGGCTTCTGAAAGATAGTTTCCATAGCTACTGGGTGGAATCAAAAGCAAACTCAGTGGTGGGGATTTTTCCTATATTACCTGAGCTGCTGGTAGGTAGCTAGTGGGGCAAGCAGTTCTCAGGCTCTAGCGGCTCCATAGACGTAGCACTGGGCAGTCCTGCAACCCGCAGCCACAATGAGGACTCCTTTCCTAGGCCTCATACCATGAAGTTATTGTTCAACTAGAATGGTCTTTTTACTCAAAACAAAACAACAAAAAAACACACAAACAAACCCCAAAACATAACTCTTGAACAACTCTGTTCAGGTACAGCTCCAATGAGCAGTTGCTGTCCCTGATGATTAAAACTCAGGTTTGTGACAATTTTGTTTAAAAAAAATCTTCAAAGTACTCACACAGTGATTGCCCTTTCTATTTAAATATAATATAGACATCCAAGAACACCCAATACTTTAAAACCTAAAATGAAAATAGTATTTTTATTTTTGAAGCTGGGGTGGGGGGTAAGCTACACACCATAGCTTACCACACTACTCTAGCTTTGTAGTCAACCAATATTGATATTTACAATGTTCTGATCTTTTGTATGGGGCACTGTGTCACATAAGTGGCTAAAAAACCTTACCAGTGATCACCTACAAGATATCATGGAAGAAAAGTAAACTATTGGATTTGTTCTTAATGTATAGTGTTCAGTTTGGATCTGTAAAGATATTTGAATGTCATTTCTCAACAATGTTTCCTATTCATCTCTCTGTCTTTCTGTCTGTCTCAGTCTCTCTCTCTCTCTCTCTCTCTCTCTCTCGTGTGTGTGTGTGTGTGTGTGTGTGTGTGCGCGCGTGTGTGTATGTGTTTGGGTATTAATGGGACAAGGTACATATATGTAAGTGAGCAGCCAACTTGTAAGAGTTGGTTCTCTTTCCATTATGTGCTTACTGATGGGCAAACCTAGGTGGTTAGGCTCCATGGGAGATTCCTCTGTTCAGAATCCTTTCACCAGCCGTGAAGTAGAATTTTACTTGTAAAAACATGATCGCATTTGTTAAGTGAAAGGCCATATCCCTTTAGTTCTAGCAGAGTGTAATTCCAAGAGTAAATCAGAAGTTGATCTTTCTAAATGGACTGTTAATTTAACTGTTCAGAAAAAATCAAACATGCTTTTTAATGAAATTTGATACTGACAGCATTTGCTTGTTTTCAAAAATGGGTTGAAGAACTAAAAATAGAAATTGGGCTATTTTTGTCTTCACTGTTTGTTGTTGTTGTTTTACAATTTCCATACCTGAAATCCCCCTGCATCACTCAGCTCATCCTGAAATGTACTTTAGAGGGGAGGCTGAGGAAGATGTATCCATCCCCTTACAGTCATGGGGCTGAAAAGACCTCTTCAGAGTGTCAGGGACAGGAAAAGAGAAGAAAAAGCCTCCTAACTCCAAATCAGGATAGAAGACTCCATTGTCAACCCTATCTTACAACTCTGGGAACTTCCGCTGTAAAAAATGTCAGGCCCAGGAACAGGGCTTCTTATACGAGCTGCTGAAGACTAGATAAAGGGCCGTGTTTATAAATACAAATTACATTGTGCAAACACTATCCAAACAAGGCTTCTTGGGAAAGGTCCAAAAGTCAGATTCCAGAGATGAAAGTCTTTACTGATTTTTGATGATGTCTTTAAGACACTATGCGTTCCTTATGTGAATGGTGGGGGCGCGAGAGTGTTGTCTCCATATGGGTGCTTATTTATTGTTGCACAGTAGCACTGTGAACTGGGACATAAAATCCAAACAAGGGAGGGAAACAATTCTTCTGATATTGAGCAGCAAACACTTCCTGGAATGAAGTTGCAGGAAGCATGTGAAGTTTATAATCCAACACTGGAGCACTCTATACAGAGCCTACGAGTTGAACTGAAAGACAACTTTCTCACCAGAAGCCAGTTAACTGTGCCTGCTGATTCCACAGAAGAAGCAGAAAGGGAAGCATTTGTTGACGATTAAGTTCTTGACAAAGAGAATAGTAAGGTAAGATAGTTTGGAAAATTCACAAACTGGGGATTTGTCTTAGATATTCCAAATTTTCCTTTTTGTAAAACAGTCAACATTAAAAGGTGTGTGTGTGTGTGTGTGTGTGTGTGTGTGTGTGTGTGTGTGTGTCTGTGTGTATCTGTCTGTGTCTGTAGTGAGTATCCTGCCTTGAAGGAAAATAGAGGCAGACACCATCCATCCAATGAGTGCTTTGTAAATCACATTATCAGGACTTGCTTAAAGTGTTACCCAAGATTTCCTATGGAGGAGGTTGGTGGCACTGCCATATGCCATCTTGGGTCTGAGCCAGAGACACACACTGGAAGGCTTTTACATTCCAGCCGTCTCCTCCTGCTTGGCAAAAGAAAAAAAAAAAGCACTTTTTTGTATGTGGCCTAAGTGGGCAAGTTATTTGTACACAATGGGAAGTTGAAATTTCATTTCCACATGAAATTAGTGAATAATGCCTTTAGAGACTCATTGAATAAGCATGCCCAAGACTCCGTCAGCATCCAAAGTCTGTTCAGGACGCCCACCATCTGGATGGAAATGGAATGAATCAGTTATCTAGCTACTTTGGTGGGGGTGGGGGAATCAGAAGTGGGGTGTGGCCAAGGGGAAGTGTCTGGATACAGTACTGAGTTTTTGGCTATTTCATCAGGACTTTGATGCAAGCCAGGTTTGTCTCTGTCAGAGTCCATGCTAATATGTATTGGCCTAATATGCTATACCACAAACATATGCTCTTTGATCTCCGTATCTCTGGCCAACATGTATGCGCTTAATATTTTTATACTACAGTTTTTACCTTTACTGTTATTTTTCATACTAATTCCCAATACACCCCCATTCATAACGATTGGATTTGGGGATCTCACAGAATAGATGGCTTATGCACATGACTTTATCTATAACTAGAGAGTATATAACTATGAGACTTCATTCTCAGTGCAGTGAGAATAAAATTTGTAATTTTTTCTAAAATTTGTATTATTTTAAGTTCTTATATTTATCTTCTTACCTAGCTTATGCACTGATACCTGGATTTGCTGTGATTTGGGGAAAAATCTTACTTTATTATGTATTATGTATTACTTTTGATGAAGTAAGGCAGAATTATCTTTTGATAGAAGACATGGCTGATATGCCTACATACAATAATTAAAGTTTCGATGTGGAAACCAGACCAACAGAAGCAGATGGAAACATCTCCCAGGTGAGTATGAATTTTTATTTGCAAAACTGAGACTTGTGCCAACAATCCATTATGCCTGATTTTGATCACTAAAAAAAATAAGATGTGACTGAAGCCTGAGTTTGTCTTTGAATAAAGATGAATAAGATACGTTCAGTTCTGTTTAACATGTTTGGAATTTAGCACATGAACAGAGTCTGAATGAAAGGTAGCTGGGGTTGAGAGAAATTAGTTAATGGGCTGCAAAGTGACTGGTTCATTTGAAAATTTGGGGATATCAGAAAAATCAGTATCCAGCTGGCCCTCTGAGACCTTCCTTTCCCTGTAACGTGGTTATCAAATAGAAGGGAGGACATGGGAAGAAATGAATTAGCAGAAAGAATCTTAGAAACTCAGGATTCTAGAATTGAGTGGTGTGCTGTTTCAGAGAATATATTCCTAAACCTGGGAACTGCGTTCACTGCTCTGATTTTGCATGCTCATGGACGGACGTCCTCTTCACTCACTGTTGGGAAGAGACCATCAGCTGGAGTGAATCAGTCATTTGCAATCTGAGGCACTCATCCAAACTGTGTTCGTTTTGTTGGGATTTACCTTGTAACTATAGTGTGATCCATACATGGCAGTTAACTTTGAAGCAGCTGCTCATTAAAGATTCTTTTTAGGACTTTTAAGAGAGGTTATTTTGAATAGGACAAAACATGATACATTGAATGGGCTTTGATAGGTGTAGTTGGCTGATTGATTGTTCGGATAGGAAAGGCTGTGAGAATGATGCAATTTGTCTTAGTGCTTTTAAAATAATTTTTATTTCCAATTATGTGTTTATGAGTCAGTGTGATATTTTGACATGTACGTATTTATAGGGTTGTGTGATATTTTAATATTAACATAGTTATGGGGCAGGGTTCTATTTTGATATATTCTCTGTACTTGGAGTTCATTGGCTAGAACTCTTAACTGCACAGGAGACTGGGAAATTGTTTATCTCTGTCCAAAAGAGACATTTTGGGTAAATCTCTACCAAATATAGATACATGCATTTATATAAAATTTCAATTCGGTATTATTATTATATGTATTATATATAATCATATATATTCGATGTCTCATCTATGTAAACTATGTATGCACACCAAAAACTCTTGTGAATCAGCCTTATGAATAAACTAATGTTTTCTGAAACTTTTTGAGTGTAACTTACTTGCATTTAAGTATATGTGTATATGTGTATGTGTGTGTTCATGTGTGTATGCATGCATGCATATATGTATGTATACACACATATACATATACATCATATACATATACACATACACATACATATACATATGGCATGCGTGCATACACACACACACACACACACACACACACACACACACACACACGACACAGAATCTCATTATAGCAGCTCAAGCTGGTTTAGATTTCACTATGTAGCCCACTTAGCCTTGAACTTACTATATACCCCAAGCTAGCATCAAACTCATTTTTGTGCCTCAGCATACTGAGTAGTTCTGGGATTGCAAGTGTGAACCACCACACTGAAACCAAGTCCTTTATTTTTAAACAATTGATTTCCTTTACTTTCTTTTCTGTGATTTAAGGGTCCATTTCTCTTCTCGGGGCCTTGTGTCCAGGATCCTCATATATGCTGTGTCTCCATTTTCTAGTTGATTAATCGGCCTCAACCATGTGTAACTTCAGCTCTTGCTGGGAACACAAGAGACCTTTGGGGTCATAGTAAGTTTATTCATGAATGTCCCCTTATATAGAGGATATTCTGACTGATTTCATTCTCTAAGGAGCTGTAATTCCAAGTGTCCACTAATGCCTTAATCTGGCTTCTGGAGTTGCTGTTCCTCATATCACCTTTCTACATGGCTTCTGCCTCACTTTCTGCCTCCAGGTTCCTTCCTTGGTTTTTATCAAAGGATTGTGACCTGGGCTATATAAACAAAATGCAAACTTTCTCACCATGTCACTTTTGGTCCTGTTCTTTATGACAGCAATAGAAAACAACCTAACATGGAGGTATGCACACACATATATGCATAACATGTAGAGGCCAAAGGTAAAGCCCTTGTTATTCTGCTTGAACCATTGACCTGAAACTCATGAAGTAGGCCAGCCTGGCTGGCCAGTGAGCCCTGGGAAGCTGCTGTCTCCTGCTCAGTGTGGGGATTACAAGCTCATACACCTTTATACTGGTTCTGAGGATTAAAGTCAAGTCCTCATGCTCGAAAGACAAGTACTCTACTAACTAGCTATCTCTCAGTCCAACTTGATTTTGGTCAGTTAGTAACTCAAGGACAAAGATAAGAGAAACAACAGACATAAACCAGTCTATAGGGCGAGTCCCTCTTCCTCCCATGAGAATTTGTAATTGTGTCATTATTATTTGAGGGTTTCTAATTTACTAGAGATGGATTGATAAAGGAAGGCCAAAAAGACTCTGAATGTTGAAATTGAGTCTCCCTTTATAAAGGTTGAAAAAGCAGCGTTTTTAGGTTGTTTGTAAAATTTTATTCTTTTGCAGTTAACCTCTCAATTGTTGTGTATCATGGCTGTTTATATGTGGTCTTACCTTCTAGGCACTGAACTTCAGAAAGGCTGTTCCATCCTATCTTTGACCTGTTTTTTGTTTGTTTGTATTTTTTGTTGTTATTGTTTGCTTACTTTAATTTTACATGTTAACACCCCCCCCGGGTGTGTGTATTGGAGGAAGGGTCCAGATCATTCTTCCACTCTTCCACCTTATTTATTGAGGCAGATATGTTTAACCAAACCTAGAGACTTCTAGTGAGGCTGGACTTGTTAGTGAGTTCATTCATGGAATTTCTCTTCTTTGACTTCCAAGGCTGGAAAATATAGTTTGGTTATCTTGTCTACCTTGCATTTATGTGGATTCTGGGGATCTGAACTCCAGTCTTCTTAGCCCTGTCTTAGAGTTTTTTGATGCCCTGATCTAGAGCATAACTAAAGTAATACATGCAGAATTAATGAACATTATATGAACAGTAAGTCCTGTACACGATTTTCAAACATCTTAATGTTTCCTTAAATTTTTAATCTAATATTTAAGAACTCTGATCTTTCAATTTCACATATCTTTTCACTTTTAAGTTCTAATATTTTTATAGAACAAAGTCAATGTGTATCTAGGGTCTTCATTCTGAACTTGTAAAATCTGAATTGAGCTGGTTCTAACCAAACTTTACTTTGTCACACATATAAAAATGTAGGTTTATCTATGCCTAAAAACATCACAGTTGTGAGAAGGGTAAGTGGACAGGAGTCTATTTGCAGTTGATACATGCTGGCCAAGGGAAAATCAGTTTTCTCCAATGCACAGTCACTGTGTATGCCAACAGCACTCCAGAGTGGGTCCAGTTTTCTTTCTTTCCTTCTTTCTTTTCTTCCTTCTTTTTGTGGACTTTTTGTTTGGACTTGATTCATTTAGACAATTTTTGTCTCATTAATGTTTTTCTTGTTTGTTTGATTTTTATATTTTCTGTTTTTCTTTCCTTTTTGAGAGAGATGGGGATGAGGGAAAATAACGCTGAATGGGAAGGGAGGTAGAAAGGCTCTGGGAGGAGTTGAGAGAGAGGGAAAACATGACTATAAGCCCGAGACTTTCTGTTCAGTAGAGTTGATATCATCTTCAGTGATGATCTGAAGTCACTGTACTGTTCTGTGTGTTTGTGGCACTGGCTCCTGAACCCAGGCCTTGTGTTTGCTACCACTGAGCTGTATCCCATTCTAACACCCTTATGCCTTATGCTTGATTATAAATATCATCTTCATAATTATCACTTTTAATTTACTGTGTTAATTAGTACATTAAAATGAAATGCTATTTTTCTATTTGTCTCACATTATATATAATAAATATTTTTCTCCCTATGTTTCCTCAGAAACACATAGACAATTACTTTTAGGTTTAATAAAACTTCTTATGTTTTGTGTTGTTCTGAGAATGTCATACCTGCTTATAGTATGTTTTGAACAAGCATATCCCTATATTCCCTCCCCTGTAATTCCTTCCTTATTCCCCATACTGTTTTTCTGTAAATTTCATGTGCTAATTTTGAAATCCACCAACTTTAGTGCTGCCTGTATGTACATGAGTATAGGTCTATCTACTAGAGCATACATTGTCTATCAGGGCTCATATCGCTGAAGGAAGGAAGTTGGCTCTTCCCCCTTTAGCATCCCTCAGTTGCCAATCCCTCCCCTGCAAGGGGTATACCTTTGTTACTTCCTGCTGGGATTTTGACTGTCTTTTCTTGTGCGGGTCATGTGCATGCTGTCACCATCCTTGTCAGTTTTTATTTCAGCAGCCTCGTCTTGTCTGGAAAGCAGTTTCAGTGTGGTCATCCATTACCCCTAGCTCCTGCAACCTTTCCTCCACTCTTCCATGGTGATCTCCAGTCTCAGGAGGAGGGGATATATTAGTAGTTGTCCCATTTAGAGCTGAGCATTCCATGGTCTTCCATTTTCTGAACACTGAGCAGTTGTGGATCTCTGTATTAACCACCACCTAATGTAGATGGAAGCTTCTCTGATGAAGTTCTTAGACGTAGTAATCTAAATGTAGGGACCAGTTTAATACTGTGTCTATTTAGCAGAATAGTAGTATAGATTCTCTCTTTGAATCTATGGCCGAATCATTCATGGGTTTTGGTTATTAATCTACATTTTTATAGACCCTAAAAATAACTGGTAGGGTATAAACACTCAGGGCTCATAATCCACAATAGTTAAATTTGCTAAAGTCTCCTCAGATAACTTAGTTGACAAGCAATGAACCCTTGCTTCTAGGGAAATACAGTTAGGCTCCTGTGACATCTAGTCACAGTTTAATCAGCCAAAAATTGGTCTTAAATTTGGTTTGTGTTTTTGTTTGAAGATGACCTAATATATACTCTTGACTTGTTAACATTATGTCTATACCAACCACACTGCAACCTAGATGTGAGTGTTGGAGCCATTGCAGTCAGTGATGTTACAGAAAGCATCTAAATGCCAACGCTACACAGTAGAGAACACATGGATATAATGTAATATGTAATATTGTAAATATTGTAAAACATACGTTAACATTTACATAACTGGGTTATTTAAGAGACCAAAGCTCTCCCTACAAATTCCTCTTGCTTCTGAGGGGTGGAGAACATGCCCTTGTTTGACATTTCACCTGGGAACATGTGCACAAGCCCTTTGTGCCTTCACTGTTCCCTGGGCAAGATTCCGGGAAGACATGAAGATTTTGATGTCGATCATTTCCTTCATCCAGCAGGTAGATCAATCAATAAATGAGGGCGGTGTGAATAATGAGGGCAGACTAAATCACCACTGAGATGGAAGGTAAAGTCCAGGTGATGTTGAGCTCAGAAAGGATTCATCAAGGACCTCATATACATCACGGAATGTGCCCTATAACTCTTGACTGATGCCCCTAATTGTTGTTTGACCTTAAGGATGTTCCTCGATATCCATCTAAAAGCTTGCTTTAAGAAGCTTAATTGCTTACTAAGCATAAATATGTTCACAATACATTGGTTCTCTTCTTAATACTTGGCCATTCTTCAAAAAGACAAAGTTGGTCTTTTCAAACTTCCAGAGAAATACATGGAAAGGAAAATTGGATTTTGATTTTTCTCTTGCCTACCTCTAGGATAAGGTGCAGTTTCCTGTTTAAAAACAAAACAAAACAAAACATTATTTTAATGTATGTATGATTTGCATACTAAATTTAGCCTGGCAGACAGGCTCAGTGACTACTCCTGTCTAGTGTCTGTTGCTAACGGTCAACAGAATTAAAGTGAGCCCAACTGTCACATTCACCGCCTCCAAGGAGTAAACCATGCTTGGTTCTTTTGGAATGCACAAACAGTTGTGCTGCTACCACACCCAGAAGGTCAAATTCACATATCCACCAGGAAAAAGTGTCAGTACCTGTCAAGTGGTGATGATTATATCTGTTCACAGGTGGCCTGCCTTGCCACAGTGTCCCCACAGTCTTAAAATGATTGCAGGCTCCAAAATGTGTCCACTGCAAAGTACAGTTTGCATTAAAAGTCAACAACTTGTTAAATTCCAGAAACATGGCCTCTGTACCCTCATGCGTAGGTGCATGCCACTGCGGTTGCTTGATAGGGAACCCTGCTTATTCACCGTTTAGGGTTTAGGGGAGGAATTAGTAGAACTTCAATGAGAGAGTGTCTGTCAAAGCGCAGAGGCTTATGGCTGCGCACAGCTGCAGCATACTAAGGTTCCAGGTGCCTACCAAGTTCTCAGGATGGTCTGTGAAGATCCTTAGCGGTTCAGAGCAGGTTATGCCACATATCTAAACTAAGGAGAGAGGAAACATCTGTGTATACACACACACACACACACACACACACACACACACACACACACACACGATGCACATGTATCAACAATTACAACCGAAAAAAGTAAAAGTAGAGATACCAGCCAGAATGTGAAAATAACTTCGTTTATAGAGGTGGCATTATGAACACTTAAACCAACTGAGTATTGGTAATATGGGTTAAGGGAAGCTTTTACAAAGTCTAGCTTTTGATGGGCAGGGGCTTTGAGTCCAAGACTGTGGATTTTCACAATCTTGTGTCTGCTCTATTGATTTGCAGTAGGTTAAGCACTGTCATGTTGCAAGAGGGATTACAAAGAATTATATCGCCACCCGTCCCTCTCCTTCCCTCCAACCTTCCGCTCTGTCACGTTCCTTCCACCGCAGCCACACTTTGGCTCAGGCTGAGTTTTGTAGAGCGGCTGCTAATCCTTACTTGTACTCAAGTAACAGAATGCACGGGCCAGTTGAATAGATTTTTGTGCCGCTGCTTCTGCCAGTGCTTATCTTGTTCTCTCCGACTGCTTTGTAATTGTTATTGCTTTGAAGATGCCTTTCTTTCTCATCCCTGCACTCTTGATTTTACAGGAGACTTTTTCTTCTTCCTTTTTTTTTTCTATTGAGGTATATTCTTATCAGGATGGTTTTCCTCCATTTCATAAATAATGGTATTATTAGACACAGGACAAAGCTCTCCTGGCCTGAGCCAAAAGAAACAATGCCATGAGCACGGGCAGGGGTGGGGTAGGCTCGGGGTGTGAGCAGCACTCACAGCTATCTCGGTTTCCTTTCTGACCTTTAATCAATGCTTGTATTCTCTTCCAACTTCCTTATCCAGCGTTTGTGGGCCCTGTTTGTGAGTTTCCTTCCTTTCTTCCCTTTCTTTCTGTGACAGTGGTTCTGGTCCTGTAATTTGTCAAGGTGTCACACTCTGAACAGGCTGACTATATTGAGGGTAGAGACGCTGTCCATGTGCCTGAGTGTTGTGGGATTTTCTTTTCCTTGTAGTCTAATGGGGGCATTGCTGGCCTTGTGGCTTTTGGTTTTTGGCTGTGCTTTAGTGCCTAACATTGTCAAAAAATGTTTGTTTCTGTTTTTGTGTTCTCCATATGGATTAGACACCTAGCCAAAGTCTAAGTGGTCCCTTCGCTTAATGGAATACCTATGCACGTACGACAGATCTGATAATTCTGTCCGTCATTGTGGCATCTTACTGTTGGAGGGTTCTTATAGACAGCAATATTCAGGAGCAGATTCCTTTAAGGTGTGAAAATGCCTCCCAGCGGTAGACCCAGAGGCCTTTTGTAATCTGTGATGGCAGAAGCTACATTCGGACCACAGCTTTCTTACCATCTAGAGGAAAACACATCTTTCCTTTACCCATGTAGTTATGGGAGGTGATTTTGTATGAAAGCTTGAGAAAGGTTGGGAATGTCTCCATGCTGAGAAATGTAAAGCAAAAAGGAAATTCCTAAGTCTCCCCAGTATCTGGTAAAGAGGCAGATTTATAGATCATTAAAATAATGAATAATATATTTTAAAGTTGTACTTTATATTTTTATGTGTGCATGTATGCACACATGCATCTGGATGCCCGTAGAGGCCAGAGAAGAGTGTCATATCCCCTGGTACAGACAGTTTTAAATCACTGACATATGTCCTCTGGAAAAGAACTGACAACCATTAACTACCAAGGCATCTCTTCAGTGCCAGATTCTAGTTTTATTAGTCACCTGTATCAGTCAGAGGCCATAGGGACCCTTCATTTGTTCATTTATTCCTGAAGACCATCCCTGTCTTTTGGGTGTCGTCATTGTTGTAGGATATGATAATCCTTCTCATCATAGCTGCTTAAAAAATGAATAATGAGTTATTTATACCACAAGTAAAAGCCAAGTAAATCTCCTAAAGTATTTTTGTTGATAGGCATTTTCACACATGTATATAGTACGGTCTGGCTCCTCTCCCCAGCCCTCTCTTAGTTTCTTAGCATGCCTGCCGCTGTCTCTTCTCTATGAATCTCATCACTATATTCATGACTCTGGGATTTTTGTGTGTCTCACGGCATTTAACAGAAGGTTGTATGTTTAACCATGGGTTTGGAGTTATCCAGTAGACCCTGGGAGGCTCTCCAGTGGATACACAACTGGATACTATGCCTTCCCTGCTAGTAGGATGTATTAGATGTCAGCAGTTCAGCAGTTGGTGGTAACAGTTAATGGGGAAGGCACTCATGAGGGCCTTTCTACTTACTGCTGAACAGTTGCTGAATAAGGCTTTTTCATGGAAGGAATAACTTGTTGTCTGTTTATATATACTGTTTATATACTTTAGATAAGACTTCCTTCTGGCACAACCCACCATTCATTCCTGCTTCAGATAGAAGCACACACACACACACACACACACACACACACACACACACACAGAGAGAGAGAGAGAGAGAGAGAGAGAGAGAGAGAGAGAGAGAGAGAGAGAGTTATCTTACAGTGTTCTTAAGTACTAATGATGATTCCTTTTGGTAAGCATCTGAGATTAATGAGGTCCTACTGTGGGAGTTGCCTCTAGGCAGAACAGTTGAGAGACAAGAAGTGATCTACTTAAACCCCTCAGCATCCACAAATGTCTCCAGAAATCACACACATGTAGACAGCCACAAGCCATCCTTACTTCAGAAGACCAAATCTGTATGTCCCTAGTAAAGGGAGAACAAATATTGTATTGTATCATGTACCAGAGCTTATAGAAGTCTTAGTAAAACCATCTGACAGACTGTGGAGGTAAAGACACTTGCTTCTTAGGCATCAGTGCCTGAGTTCAATCCCTAGGAGCTGTGTAAAGAGAGCCAGTGCTCTGGTGTGCAGCTGTAATTCAACTCTGGACAGGCAGATAGATGAGTCCATGGAACACTCTTGCTGCCCACTAGGCAAGTTCCCAGCCAATTAGAGACCTTATCTCAAACAAAACCTGGTAAGGCCCTGGAGAGTGACCTCTGCGTATATTCAACCCCCCACCCACACTAACAGAAGTTCTAGGCGTCTCCAGGGCTAAGGTTCCATGCACCTGTGGAGATTTAGCCATGGTGTTGTTTGCCTCACCATAGTTACTTTTAATTTCTTTAAGAAGCACTGCCTAAATAAATAAACTTATTGAGTTATTTAGATTAAGAAACATGTAACTTTCCAATAATTATGATTGTGTTGTCACATGTGACTGGTTGGCTTTAACATTCTGCAACCTTTGATGTTTAAAAAATAGACTGGATTTTTCTAAAAATACTTCCCTTCTTCTTCTGATCAGGAGACAATATTCCCTTGTAGAAAATATGCTGTACTTTGCTTAGAACACCGGTTAACCAAACAGAACACTTTATATGAGTCCAGGTGTAGTATCCTCTGCCAAAAATTCTTAGGTAAAAGATATTTCAGACATCGACATTTTCAGATTGTTGGAGTTTCCCCATAGACTTTGCCATTTCACAGCCTCTAATCTGAAGTATTCTGGACTCAGAAGGTCATAGATGTGGGGTGTTTTGATTAGGGAGGTTTATCTTATATTCAGAGAGATGGGTCCCATACAATGAACATAGTAAGTAGATTTCTCCCTGAAATGTGTTGGCTTGCTTGGGCTGTCCTAACAAGGTGCATTAAACAAGAAACCTTAAACAACAGAAATGGATTGTATTGCAATTCTACAGCCTTGAAAGCCAAGATCAAGATGGGGCTGGATGAGCTCATGCCAAGTGCTTTTGGGATGTGTTCTGTGCGTCTTGCTGAGTTCCTGAAGGTTTGTTGGCAATCGCTGCTCTCAGAGGCTTGCAGAAGCACCACCTCAGGGCACGCACACTTAACTTGCCCTTTTTTCCTAGGAGTGAGAGAAAGTGTGTGAAGTTGAGAAAATAGCCCTGTTCTTTAAGGCCTGAGTTCTTGCTTGATTAAGATTCATTCTAAAGACTGTTTTAATATGATCAGATCAGTAGACCTTCATTCCCTGTCTTTTAATAGATCAACTATGAAACCTTAGGTTAAGACTTCAAATGAGAATTGTTACTTTGGTTGGAATGTTTCAGTCCATGACACTGACTGTACATGGACACACTGTACCTTTCTGGGACAGGATGCTTCAGAGCACTCAGTGAACTTCTAGTCTTCATTGAATCCTCCTCAGAGTAGAGCAGAGTATCTCCATCTCAGCAGGCAGTATACTCAAGCAGTGAATTCGCAGTATTCCCAGTCTTGCCTAAACATGACCATTCTGCTGAGAATTCACTCTGAGGCCATGGCTCACTGTGCTGGAGAAGGGAACTTTGTGTGTAGACACTTGTTCCTGTCCATCAGAATTTCAGTCAATGTCCTGAAGCCTTTTCATTTCAAAACTCACAAGCCTCCTTGTCCTGAGGCGACACAGATGGTTTGAGTCTTTTCATAGACACCATCTCAGGGCCTTCAATCAAAACAGAGCCAGAATGAAATTTCAAGGCTATTGATAGTCGAAAGCCATGGCGAACTCAATTAGTTGTCACATAAGGACTGTTTTCATGTGTGAGGAGACACCATGTGTTTTCCTGAAGAAGTCCTATTCTTTATTCAGCTACATACAACCCATCAATCTGCACATCGTCAGAACTGAGGGGAGATGACTGAGCATCATGGGACACAGCTTTATTAACTTTATTTGGTTTCTTTTGAGTAGAATTTCAATATTAAAAAGAAATAATACTGGAGAATATAGGGAATTTCAAGGATTTTCTTAAAAAAAGTTTAAAACATAAAGACTTGACTACAAACAGTATTTTTCAGAAGTAGAAGTTAATTCAAGAAATTAACTGATTCTCCATTGTTTCATAAACTTATATATCTCAGAGATCTCTATTTGCAGTCATTGGCACTCCAGGGAGATCAGTACAACAGTTAGTAAGAGTAACATGTATCTCCAAGTGTGTGGTGGGTTTGCTCTTGTATGGCGTTTTCAGACTCATTGGTTAGAGATTTGCACTCTACCCCAGAACAAGATAGGGAGAGAAGAGAATGGTGTTATGCCTGTTCATTATTGTGTTACATACAGGTGGCCCTATTAAAGTTATCAAACACTACAGCATAAAAAAGCACATGTTATTCTAGGGAAAGGTACTAGATACACATGAAAAGGAGAAAATGCAGAGGGAAAAATTAACTGCATCTTTAAAAAGTGGCCATCGAGCGTGGGTACTGCCTAGGATGTACAATACTCTTCTCGTGTGCTCACATTGGCAAAATTGTCACAGCTTTGAGGCATAGGCTGTGTGTGTGTGTGTGTGTGTGTGTGTGTGTGTGTGTACACATGGAAGCTAGAGGATCTATCATTTCTCAGACGCTATCTATCTTGTCTTTTTTTTTTTAATGGTCTCTCGATAGCTTACAGCTTGCAGAGTTATTAGCTTTTCTGACTGGTGAGTGAGCTCCAGGTATCTACTTATCTCTGTTTCTAGACCTAGTGTTTAAAAGTATAGGTTCCCATAGCCAGTTTTGTTTAGGTGGGTTCTGGAGATGAGACTCAGGTCCTCGTGTACCAAACGAGCTGTCTCACCAGCTCCAAAGAGCTCTTGCCATATTTGTTACCAGCGACTAAATTGTGGATTCCTGTTTTTTGTTTTAATGCATTCCAACACAGAAAACTCTTTGGTAGGAAACATCTCTTGATTTGGGAGGAATGGAGGCTACAACTTTACTAGCAAACATAATGCCATTAGATTCTTGTTTGCTCCTGAAATCAGTGTGTTTAAATCAACCTGTTGAGTTACTCAGTGACTGGTACACAATGCTTGTAAAAGTCTGCAGATTTTTAGTAACTCTCAGCTCACTGACTTTTATGTAGCATAAATGTAAACAGACTCTCCCAACATGGAATGAAAGAGTGATTTATGGTGCTTTGAAGAATTTAGGATGTAAAAAAGGAAAAAGTAGGTGTAGAGTTCTCTTCAGTCTGTGCTGTGCCTTATAAAAGTTTGTTTAAAATCTGTTCTCTCTTTCCATATCTGGAGAGATGCATAATGAGATGGAACACTGGGGAAAGGCTAATTAATTTAGCCTTGACTCAGGGAAAGCTGCCACTGGTCTCCCCATCTGCCCTAGCGACAGGTGTGCCTGCCTCTTGGCATTGTCCTGGCCTCTGCAGCGGGTAACTCCCCAGGATGTCTGTGTGTGGAGATAATGGTCCTTGGACTCCTCGGGAGAGCAAACCTGTTCTCTCTGCACACATACCAGATCGCCACCGGGCTCCTATTCTTGGGTCTTCTATTCTTGGGACTATGCTAGAAGCAGGGCTGGCTGATGATGAATTGAACTGTTTCCCCCCACCACCCCCAAGATTTTAGAGCATAACACCCTGCCTCAAGGCACAGATGAAAACAGTCATCTATCTAATTTCCCTCTAGGCATTTGGCAGTATCTTCATGGGGGAAATTAGGAAGAAGTGTTGATTGAAACAAAGCCACGACTGAGCATGTGTGCATGTGTGGAATAGAATTTGCATTTTTCTTCTACACTACAGGGTACATTGGCACTTGGAATATGGTGGTACTGGTGGTGGTAGTGGTAGTGATGTATGTACCTCTGTGTGTATGTGTGTGTGTGTGTGTGTGTGTGACAGGTCAACCTCAGGTGTTTTTCCACCTTTTTTTTGGATATATTCTTTATTTACATTTCAAATGAGTTCCCCTTTCCTGTTTCCCCCTCCCCAAAAGTCCCATAAGCCCTCTTCCCTCCCCCTGTTCCCCAGTTAACCCCCTCCCACTTCAGGCTCTCTCACTGACCTGGAATTCCTGAAGTGAGCTAGACCAGTGAGTCCTAGGTGTTTATCTGATCCATATCCCCAGGACAGGCTTTACAAATGCATACCACTATATTTAACTCTAGTGGGGTCTGGATTTGAACTCAGAGCCTCAGACTTATGTAGCAAGCACTTTACCAAATGAGCCATCTTCCCAGCCTTAGTGTCTTCTTGATAATATCTATTAAGTATTTCAGATTGGCTCATATTAAACTGCTCTAGAATGCATAGCATCCTTGGAGATGCCTGCTCATTCTCACAGAGACAGTGCTTGCAGGAGTGGTGGGTATGAAGGTGATGATGCTAAGGAGTTTGACGTTATATTAATGTACCTTCATTGATATTTCCTGTTTTGGACAAAATGGGATTTAAACTGCTAAGAAAAGGAGTATGAGAATATTTTTTCCAGCCTGTGTCAACCTCTTACATGTTGCCTTGCAAGTGTAAAGACCTGAATTCAGATTCCAGAAAGCAAGTGTGCTGTACTCTTGTAATGTCAACTCACAGTGGGTTGAGCCAGTGGTCATCTGCAATTCTAATATACTTGACAAGTCTTCAGCTTTGGTGAGAGAACACATCTCAAAGAGTAAGGTACCACTGTTGCACCATGGGTGTCTTGCTGGAATGGTCATTGCTGTGTTTTGTGGGCTGCACGAGGCCACTGGTTGTTTCTTCACCTTGGCAGCTTGCAAAACTTAGGGCGCTATGAGAGTTAGTCCTCATTAAGAAGGTTTCCAAGTCAGTTCCAGGTCAATCCCTCAAATTCCTTGGTCTGAAGAATGTGGCATATTCAGCGGTAGAATTCTTACCTTCAAGTCTTGGGAAGCAACCTATGGCTATAGGAATAGGCTCTATTGTTTTGGGGGGTTTCTTCCTCCCCCAAGCTCCGTGCAGTTCATGTAGCACAGGAGGAGTTGGTTGGTGGTAAGGAAAGGGTGGAAATAATGTCAACAGAGTAATCATGTATGAAAGAGAAAATAGAAGAAACAAGTTGTATGATATCTGAAGAGTGATATCTGAGGTTTACCTCTGTTTTCCAAATGTTCAAAAACAGGTAAACACACTGAATACACACACACACACACACACACACACACACACACACACACACAGAGAGAGAGAGAGACAGAGAGAGACAGAGACAGAGACAGACAGAGACAGACAGAGACAGAGACAGACAGACATACTGGATACACATACACACTAAATACACACACATTCACATTGAATACATGCAGACACACATATTGAATATGCACACATACACTAATACACACACATTCACGCCCACACTCTCACAGGTTCACATGCTCAAACATACAGGTTACATGCACACAAAGACAGATGCACATACACAGGCATATGCAATGATTTTAACTATGTGTATATCTATATCTATATATGTGTTCTGTGAATTTAGCAAAAAAGTAATAATGCTCCTGTTTAAGCTTTTGGCTAGGGAAAGACAAGGCGTTTGTCCTGCTTGCACATGCATTACATGATTTTATATGACTCATGGGCATTACTTCATGTTAGTGGTGTTCAGAAGGCCTTGGGGTTCTTTGACCATTCTGAGGATATATGGGGCTAAACTTTTTATGTAGCAATGCAGAAGTAGTGTTTACCATTTAAGTTCTGTCAAGGTAGTGCCCTGCCAGAGGCTACCCCCATGTGACATCACAGAATTGCAGAAGCAAAAATGGGAGCCTAGGATTCCTGCCCTTATTAGCTAAGCATGAATGTTATTTGCTAAAGAATAAAACTGTGCTGCTAATTTCATTTTTTGTTTTAAAAATCACTCTTTATTGGTACTAGAGAGGAGGTTGGTGGCTAGAAACTTGTGCTATTTCCGCAGAGTTCCTGAGTCCAGCTCCTAGCACTCATATTGGGGGGATCACGACAACCTGTCACTCCAGTTCTAAGGGACTTGACACCCTTTGGTTTATGTCAATATCCGCATGTACATCTACATACCCACAAATAGACACTCAAATAAAAACAAGCCTTAAAATATCTTTGCATATATCTAACAATTATATGTATATCTATCTTATAATACAATTATATTTTTTATTGATTTAGTTTGAGACAGAGTCTCAGTATCCATTCTTCCTACTCAGTAGGTGTAGGAGTTCTAGGTCCCTCTTAGAGAAGCTAATGACTAGTGAATTATTTCTAGAAAATTCTGGAATTAACTCTGGTGCACTAGAAGACCCTGTGAAACCCCAAGTCTGTTCTCCACTCTTCACACACTGAACACAATCCCCTATTTCTGGGTAGCTTCTCTTTGGGAAGTATTTTCTCAACACAGGAGCCTTGTGGGTATTTTCAAATGTTTACAAATGTCCGTAGTTTCATTGGGGGTGGGGGTGCACATTCTCGCCTAGACTTTCTTGCAGATCTGCCAGTGGTGTTCTCAAGACCCATGACTCTCATTGAAGGAGAATTCATTCTCCTCTATTACTAACTTGGGTTGCGGTCAGAGGAAGATGACAGGTGCCCTCCTCTATCACCGTCCTTCTTTCTCTTGTCACACAGGGTCATTCAGTGAACCTAGAGCCAGATTGGTGGCCCTCACACCCCACCAATCCCCCATCTCTGCCCCCCCACAGCACTGGGGTGATAGGCACACGTGTGGCTATGCCTGGCTTTTATATGGATGTTACAGATTGGAGCATGGGTCCTCATGCTTGCATAGCAGTCACTCGTCCCCACTGTACCATCTCCCCAGGGGTTAAATTAGAGGACTTTAGCAACCTGAGACTAATTCTCCATTTGGGTTTAAAGTGTGTTATGAAGAGAGGATCTCTTTCTTCCTGAGTTACACATTCCGTTTCACTGCACTGAAAGGGAAGCGAGTGTGCTGACTGATTTGTTGTGTATTTTTGATATTGTGCTTTGTCCCTGTTCTGGAGATAAGGATCCGTGGCTTTTGATCACATATCCCCAGGCATCGGTTTTGTAATCATAAACTTAGTACCAGCGTCATAATGAGCTCCCGACTTTGCAGCAGAACAAAATAGGGACGCGCCATGCAATTGCACTTGTCTCTTGTCAGCAGGAGAACTAAACCCTTCAGACGGGAGTGTGAACGTACATTTGCTGTGGGGAGCTTCAAAGGCAAGCATTCTTTCTTTATTATTATGTTTTTTTTTTTCAAACACAAAACTGTTTGTATGAACCTTCAATTAGCCTGAAAAAGAAGCCGGTCCCAACTGGCTTCATAGCCGTTTTGCAACTACAGTTTGGAAGGCATGGCATGCCAGGGTGTGTAGGGCAAACTAGATTATTGGTGAAAGCGACTGGACTGTGTGTTTCTGGTACCCTGATTGAGTCTATGGCTCGATCCCACAAATGTCACTGTACAGGAAGAGGGGAGACACAGCACTGACGCTGCCTCCTCTTACAGCTTGATCACTCTCCGTGTTGTCATCGTGACATTATTTCATGGAGAGAACAGAATTTAGTGTTCCTGTGGCTGTCATCTTTTTGGTGCTTCTCATTCTAATCTTTCAATACGTTCTAAATTAATGGATTACTTCATTAAAATAGCACTATTCAAGGCAGACTCTGCATTCTAACTTCGCTTGGGTGGAGTAACTTTCCTTTTCTCATGTCTGGAATAACTTTTTCCTTGAGTTGATATTTGCCTACAGATTGAGTCCCAACCTCTGATTTCAGCAGTGGTTGCTCTAAGTGCTTCTATGTACCTGCAAACACATAGGTTATTTTAATGCAGCCTTCCTTCTTTTATGTATTAACTAAGAACAGAAAAGGATGTCCCCTGTCCTGTTCTATTACTGTCTGCCTTAGTCTCTTGAGACAGGGTTTGTCACTGGACTTGGATCTAAGATGGCAGCCGGCAAGCCCCAGGGATCTTCCTGCCTCTACCCCCCCTATGGAACTGACATTTCAGACCTGCGTATAACAATGTTAGAGATTTGAACTCAGGTCCTCATGCTTGCCCAGCAAGTGCCTTACCATTGAGCCATCTCTCCAGCCCTACGTCATTGGTTCTTTCTGTGGGGACATTATTTTGGATTGGATTCCTAGGAGCTGATTTTCAGAGGCTTTTTTTTTAAAGCAACAGTTCAAATTAATTCTTTAAGCACTTCATATGTGTATTCAATGTAGTTTGTCATATTCACTCTCTAATTGCTCCCCTAACTTGTCCCAGGTCTACTCCCCCACCAGCTCCTGTCTCCACACTTTGATTCCTTTCTAAAGGTAGTACAGCTGTCCGACTTCATCAGAGAAGTCTCTTGGTGTAGGAAGTGCTGGTCAGCGCAGACATTCAAACTGGTCACAGCACAGAGAGTATCAGTGGGGTACTGAGCTACAGTGGGATCTCTCTCTCTCTCTCTCTCTCTCTCTCTCTCTCTCTCTCTCTCTCTCTCTCTCTCTCTCTTTCTCTCTCCCTCCCTCCCTCTCTCTCTCCTTCCCTCCTTTTCTTTCTCACATACTCTCTGTCTTTGTCACACACATATTCTCTTACACATACATGTTCTCTCTCTGTTTCTCTGTCCTATCCCCTGAGATCATTGTAGAAGAGGAGAAAGAAAATCACAATAGTCAGGGGCCAGGGAGGGCCAGAGCAAAACGGGGTTTTCTGGGTAAGAACTACAAAACATAAGCAAGTTAATGTTGCAGCATGCTGGAGGGAGGTGATGCTGTAGAGCTATTGACAGTGGATGGCTTCTGGGGCCCATGGCACCACCCCTGGCGGTCCCCATGTGTTGTGGAATTCCAATTCAGATCCTCATACTTGCAAGGCAAGCACTTCGTTGACCTACTTAGCCTAGAAAGTTGGTTTTGTTTCTTTAGTTTTGATGGTCAGATGTGTCATGACCATTGGAGGCAGGAACCTGTGTAGGGAGCATCCCCCAGCCCCTGTGAGTGATCACAGATGCAGTGGGAGAGGGATGAGGTGCCATTCAAACACTTCGTCTCACTAGGAGGAGAGGGGTTTGAGGGTAGTCATCACTGGGAATGGGAGCTGGGTAGCTGCTGCTAATTACCTCTCTGTCATCTGTTCACTTTTTAAAAAACTGAAAAGCCGTTCAAAATGCATGTATTATCATAAGCATTCTTAACATTTTAGTGAGTATTCTATATATTGGAAGTGTAATTAGTTATGAAGAATATGAACTGAATCCCATTATGAAGTATGAACACTGAATCTGATTTAACATGTATTTATTTGTTGTGTGTGTATGTTTACCTGGAAGCCGGAGACTGACTTTCAGGGCTTATTTCTCCCTTTCCAAATGTGGGTCCCACAGGTAACATATCAATCTCAGGTCCTCAGGTTTTTAAAGCACTTTTACCTTCTGGGCCATCTCATCGACTCATGATCTGGATTTAAAATCTTTATTTAAAAAAAAAATTTCAGACCTTGAAAAATAATATGCAGAGTCTTTAGTTTAGATTTTGATGTAAGGAAACCCAACATTTGATCCTGTCATATCGCAGCTCAGAGCTCAGTGGTTCACTTAGGTACATTCACCCTCAGTTTCCTCCTCTCTATGTATGATATTTAATATATAATATACAATATATATTCTAATAATATAACATACACACACATATATATTCCATATATAATGAGCAGCTCTCAGGCTAATAAGAGAACAGGCAACATTTCAAGAATGGTGTAGAGTTATGTTTTGTTTGCTTTTAAAATTCAGCTTGCTTATGGGGGGAAAAGAGCAAACAATTAAAAATCTATAAGCAAAGTCAATACTGAAGTACTAATGAAATAGCCTCAGCAATGTAAGTGACAAAGGATATATGCAAATGAGGTTAGTGGAACGCTGCTTAACCTAGCATCCTATATGTATTCCTCTATTATGAATTCCAAAACAAAGGAGTCAGTGCTGAGATGCTGGACAGAGACGATGCCCCAGTGACCAATTACTTTAAATATTTAATACTAAGTATGGTGGAGTGAAGAAGGGACGTGAAGGATGCAGCTCCTTTGCAGACCTCAAAATAATACTTCCCAGCCATTTGGGGGTATCTCAGCCCTGAGAACAGTCACCTGATCACCTGCTTTTGCCTCTACAGGGAGAAGCTGGCTGTGGCCAGGCTGCAGAGAGAAGTTGCCCAAAGGACAAGCCAAGGGGCCATGGTGAGTTTTGGCTCTCCTCTCTTCCTGTGATTCCCCTGTCCTCAGAGCTATGGCTCCAAAACCATTCAGTACCAACAAAGCATATCGAAGCCAAATATTTGCTTGTAGTCTACTACATGGTTATATCTTTGTAAATGATGTATCTATTTCAATTTAGATAGATTTGCCACGGAAGGTCAGAGAGACACAGACAGATAGGCAAACCCCAAGTCCAGATTTGAAAGAATACTCAAATGTTCAAAGGGTGGAGGGCTGTACTTTGAGAATCTGAATTGGATGGTCAGGCCAAGTCTGTAATGCACAAATTTAGATTTTTACAAAAGGACAACTGAATATAACTCAAATCTCTCTGTTATTCAGAGGTAAACAAAATACATAACAGAAAGAACTCCTGGGTGTTTCCTAATGTAATTGCCCTTTATTCTCTCGCTCCCCAGTGTCTACAAGGTATTTCACCCTGGCCTTTCCAGCTTGACTTCTTAGAAAAACTCATGTTTCCTTGTATTTATGTATGAATGGTACCCCCCAAAAAATCAATATGTAATTTTTTGGTCCATCTAAACCTCATTTTATAGACCATTTTCTTTGCCTGAGTATCCATTGGGGTGCCACTGTAACATCCGAGGTGACATTCTGGGTGCCCAGGGACCTTGTGTGTGTGAATTAACTGCTGTTGTGATCTCTGAGAAGAAACTAGCACACCAGTCTTACTTTGCCCCTCTTCTGGCAAGACAGTGGTAGGTGTGCGAATTTTCAGCAGAAGATTTTATTCTCTATGAAACAGTAGTGGGGCATTTGCAGCCTCCCAAAAGCTGCTTCCATTTGATTCTGTCAGGGCTAAATGACAGTTCATTCACCAAGAAGAGGAAAAAGTTCATTAGAGTCACTGGTCTCTTGCTTCTATTAATGGAGAATGTAAGAGGCTAGGGATAAAGGCTACATGCTGAATATATCTGAAGTTCTCAGGGAACCAGAAGCATGTTGACATCGTTTTGGAAAGGCAAATTACACTGTTGTGTTAGGAGTTAAAACACAAGAGAGAATCTGCAAATGTTCAAACAATTTGAGGTAGCCACCCAGAGGTATCTTTGAGCAAGGTTAGGAAAGCAAGTTGGAAAACTGTAAAAGGCTGAGCGGTAAGCTACACCTTCTGTAACTGGATAGCTCACTGCTGTGTAGATAGCCCTAGAGGGCAGAGAACAAGCCTGGCTGTCATTCCTCAGATAACTTTTACCTTGTGTTGTGAGATAGGGTTGTTCACTGGCCTGGGGCTCACTGAGTAGGCTGGACTGGCCAATCAGTAAGCTCCTGATCTGCCTGTCTCACCTCCCAAGCACTGGGCTTATAAACACATCCCAGCATGTCTGGGTTTTTAGATGGATTCTGGGATAGAACTCTCATGTAGGTCCTCATGGCTGCATAGCAAGCATTGACCACATGGACTTATTCTTAGTTCAAGAGATTTTCACTTGTAATAAACTCTTCATTTTGGAATATCATTAGAACTACACAAACCACATACCTGAAGCCCTTCATCCACCTCCCCTTAATATCAGTATCATGTATGGTTGTGGTACAATCACCCTAACAGAGAGATAAATTTTGTTGGTTTACTGTAAATTGAATCCCAGACTTTACTAAGCTAGCACCATGACCCCATCTGTAATCTACAATCCAATGTAGTACTCTACATTTCATGGAGAAAGATTCCCTGTTAATAACCCATGAATGAACCCATGTGTGCAGTTTGAACCATACACATACATGAAATGTGAACCCCAACTTGGGGTAAGGCTGGTCTGGATTCATATCACAGTAGCTATAGTTGACTGTATCCAAGGTAACAGCTTGATCAGAGATTTTTTTGTTCCATTAAAGAAGGTTTGGGGAGACTAACTTTCAGTATTTTGGATATTTTCATATTTATTTTCTAGTTGCTCAGGGAAACACATTTCATTGGTTTGCAGTTCCCTTTAGTTATTTTCCCCAGTTTGTCTTCCTTCTGACATATTATTTAACCTATGTTCTATTTTGCTGGTTCACTGTATCCTGCCTTTGAGTTCTCAGTGCACCTCAATTTTTGCTAATATATAAAGAGGATCCACCTGAACAGTAGAAAGACACCATTTTTATTATTTTGTAGAATAATCCCTTATCTATTAGAAATGTTTTGGTGTAAGGTAAGAATCTCTCTCTCTCTCTCTCTCTCTCTCTCTCTCTCTCTCTCTCTCTCACACACACACACACACACACACACACACACACACACACGTACACCATACACACACACAAACACCAAATTGTTAGCTAATTTCCCAACACCATTCACCAAACAGACATAGAAATCTTGAGTATGGCCTTTGTTATCTTCCAATGTTCCCATCAAACCTAGTCATTGATGGGATTACTTACACATTGCCACTGAAAGCCTTATGTATAAGTTCATCCCATATAAAGGAAATAAGAATAATGGAATTTTCTTGGTAAAATATTTATTTATTTTATTTTATGTGTATGAGTTCTTTGCCCATATGTTTGTATATATGTGTTATATGTATGCATGTATATATGTAATGTATGTACATGTGTACCACATGCATGCCTGGTAGCTGGGAAGGTCAGAAGAGGGGGATTGGATCCTGATGGATGGTTATTTGCACCATTAAGGTACTGGGAACTGCATCCTAGGCCTTTTGTAAGAATAATAAGTATTCCTAACCACTGAGCCATTTTTCCAGCCCTGGAAACTCACCCTAAAAAAGTGTACTTGGTGTGGGAAAAGAGGAGCACTTATTCACTTCTGTAGAGAATATCAGTTGGTTCAGCACTATCCCAGTCTGGAAGATCCTCAAGGGACTAATACTACACCTGCCCAGCCTCCCGCTGTGGGGCATTTAAAGGACTCTTAAGTCAACACACTACATGAACATCCAGGATTATTGCTGCATTATTCACAATCATGGGGGAATGGAACCAGTCTAGGTGTCCATCAGCAGATGAACAGATAAAGAAAACATGCTCCAGACACATAATGTTCTTTCAGGTGTGGTGGAAAATGAAATCATGACTTTTTCAGGAAAACTGATACAACTGGAAATCATTATAATCCATATGCATAGACAAATACCATTTTATTTTAAATGCAGAACCTAAGTTTAAAAGTGTGTGTGTGTGTGTGTGTGTGTGTGTGTGTGTGTATCTGTATGTATGTTATGAAACTGGAAATGAGATCAAAATGGGGGAAAGAATAGAGTTGATAGGGCAGGGAAATGAAACCATGTGGTAAGAAAGTAGAAGGAAATATGATCTCAGGAAGAAAGGGAGGGAGCCAGCCAGAGTGGGGCACAGGCATGGGGGAGGGTGGCCGGAAAAGGAAATGAATGAAAGATAATGGCATATTATGGAAATGCTGAAGCTCTGCCTCCTTCCCCAGTTGTGAATGAACCATAAAGCATTGCTAAAGAATATCAAGGGGCTAGAGAGATAGCTCATTTATTAAATTGTTGCCATGCAAGCTGAAGGACATGGGTTCGAGCCTCAAAACCCACATAAAATGCTGGATGTGCTTGTGCATGCCAGTAATTGAAACTCTGAGGAAGTGTAGACAGAAGGATTGTTGAGTTACAGGGACAAGCCATTCTAACCCATGTGACCAATTCAGGTTCAAAAGACTGTGTCAAAAACAGGTGGCAATCTCAAGAGGGCTTAGCAGATGAAGGTGCTTACCACCAATTGTGACAACCTGAGTTTGTCCCCAGAGCCCACATTATATAAGGAGATCATGGACTCCTCCACCTTGTCCTCTGACCTCCAAACATGCACTGTAGCATACACAGCGTCAATAATAAATGTAGTCATGGAAAGTTCTGCTGACTGATCTCTTGCCCACATTGAAGACGGTTGTCATTGTAGCTGTTGCAGTTCGTGTGATAGTGGCTCCCTGTGATTTGCCTCTCCTTTCCTTTCTGATAAAGATGTTGCCCGCTTACAATCCACTTGATAAGCACTTACACATCTGGTAGATTGTTTTGCCTGTTTTGAAGGAGTGACAATTTCTTTTCCTCTTTGTTCAGTTGTACATACTGATTTTTTTTTTCAGTACATGCCTCACCACAATACGTGTGGCCAGTTTCCCTCCACCCTTTCATGTGCCCGCTCCCTTTAAATAATGGTACTTTTTAATGACTGGGAACATTTAAATATTGAATTTTTTTATTTAACATCAGTAGTTTCTGTACTTGAAGAACTTTTGCCTATTTTCTGTTTATATGTTTTTTGTTTGTCTTTTCCTCTGCATGGAAAAGGTTGTGCTTAGGTGACCCATGGGTGCTTAAATGTTGTCTGTGATAAGTATGACAGGTTTGCATTCACTTTAAACAGTATGGATACTCACATCTGACAGTTAAGCAATGGTCTTCCTTTGAATTTCCATGTCAAAATTTGCTGAAAATCATTTCCCTCTATATGTACAAATCTGTACCTAACTTTGGCTTTTTAAGTTACTTTAAAAATATGTATTTTATTTGTGTGTATGTGTGTGTGTTTGTGTCTCCCTGGCACTGAGTTCCAAGTGGTTATGAGCCACCAGGTCCCCTGCAAAAGCAGCAAGTGCTCTTGTTGGCTGAGTCATCTCTCTAGCCCTGACTTTGAATTCTGTCCCTTTGATCTATTTCTTTCTCCCTTGAAAACCGTGGACTGTTTGATTGCTGTGACTGCCTCATAAGACTGACAATCAGGCAGTGTGGGTCTCCTGACTTTGTTGTTTCCTTGACTTTGTCACATCCCAAGTCCCTTTATTCCCCACATAGTAGTGGAGTCAGCTAGCCAGTTTCCTGAAGAAATGTCCCGTAGCTTGCTAAGAATAACATTGAGAATTTAGATGATTGTGGGCAGGAGCGACATCTGTCTTCAGTATTAGGGCTTTCTTTTGATATTTAAGGCGTTGACTCTTCATTTTGTTTTAACCCTAAATCCTAAAGAAAATGTTGACTTCTTTTTTTAAGGCTGCCAGCTGACCACAGTAAATGTGGGTCATAGGTTCTGATCCTGCATGTGAGTTAGTCATGGTCCTCTTTTGAATTCACCTTCCATGACAATTACAGTTCAGTGGACCTGGGTGGGTTTTGGCCCATGCCACTGTGAGCCCTGGGCTCAGGTCTTACCACCCCTGGGTGCCATTGCATCAGACCCCAGCATGGGAAGTCATGGCAGCACCACGGGGCCGCTCATTAGCTCTTCCCTCCCTGGGTATTTTGGACATGTTTTAATCATTCCCTGGAGTCCACTTTGTGTCCTAATTCTTTTTGCAGAAGCCTGGAACTTTAATTCCCTTATCTTTTGCAAAGATAAAGGAACAAACTGGGGTGTGATAGGCAGAAGCCAGATTCGGCAGGGAGCAGCAGGAATTGACCTCCCCACCTCTGGAAGGAAAGCAGGTCCCTGCCAAAAACACTGTTTTCAAGTAGATAAATATTCATAATTTGCACTATATCATGTTTGCTGACCCTGCCCATTGTGGCTTGAGGGTGTGTAAATGGAGCTATACAGTCCTAAATGAGATATCAAGTTCAAATCTAGAGTAACTGTCTTCAGATCATTTCCATCAAGTTAATGTTGGTTTCATTGGTTTTAGGGGACAGTGTTGTGTCACATTTTTTTTTCTGGGGAGACACAACAGAGCACAGTACACAGCACACACACACACACACACACACACACACACACACACACACACACACAAACACACACACACCAGATAGGGAGCCCACATTCCACAGTATGGATATCACAAAAGTCCTTTATGGGATTAATTGCAGGAATATGGGTGAGGTGTTACTACTACAGGTAACCCTGTGTAACTGAAACTTACCTCAGCAGAGGTGATAGCACACAAAGGCTAGGAGTCTAGAGCATAATGAAGAGCCTACAGGATGGAGAACATCTGTTTTAGGTGAGTCAGTTGGCCTAAGTTCCATCCAGGGACTTTGTGCTGATCACTGAACCTTCTTTGTAGTCTGGCTTGTCTGAAAATGGCTTTCAGCATCTTCATTGATTACTGTTGGAGGGAAGGGCCTAGTGAATCTGATCAGTTTCAGGAACTTCCTGAAGTGATTTTGAGTTGTTTATGTCTTAAGAAAATTTCCTGGGAGATGGAATGTTTCAATCTGGGAAGAAACTGCTACACAATAGGCAGAGACAGAGCCCAGGTTAGCTTTCATTTTTATCTAAGTGTTACTGGGAATACAACAGTGTCTCTGTGTGTGTGTGAGTGTGTGCATGTGTGTGTGTGTGCGTATGAATGTATGTATGCATGAATGTATGTATGTGTATACATATACACCCATACATATATAATACAGATGTATACATAGGTGATTATATATGTATATTAATTCAAAATTATTTGAAAGCGATGAATTTGCTGATAGGTTATCCATAGCAACTGTAATCACAAATTCAGTTTATACATAGGCCATCCTCAGGACACTTAATTTTCTCCAAAAGTATTCATATGTTAAAGAAACCACCCTTTTAAAGATAATTAGCAATCTGATTAGAAATTTCCATTTTTCACCAAAGACTGGAATATATCCAAATGACACAGCAACCATAGTTCCTGGCTGCCTTCCTTTCTGTTACTTCTTTTAGCAAGCACACCTGTGTGCACTTTGGTACACAGTAGCTGTTGGGTGTCCAGCAGCAAAGGAATGAATAGGGAAAAGGAGGAGAAATCATGCCATTTGCAGGAAAATAGGCACAACTATAGATGATCATATTAATTGAATAAAGCTGGTCTCAGGCAGCCATAAGGTTTTCTCTGTCTCTCCTCTTTTTCATTTTTCTAAGTCTCTAATATTAATAGCAGGTATTAATGGATACCCTCCAGCTTCCACTGGTTCTAGGTAGCGGTGATATTCCTTTTCTCGTATTCCTACTTTTAACCCACCCACACTGTTAACACTCAGAGAGAGAGTTCTATAGGCAACACATAGCTGGATCATTTTCTACAATCCAGTCTACAAATCAGACTTTAGTTTTATTTATGTATGTGTGATTGTATCTCTGTGTGTATATGTAGGAGTCTTCTGAGGCCAGAGGAGGGTACGGGATCCTTTGGAACTGGAGTTATAGGCAGTTGTGTGCCACCCAGTGTGGATGCTTCGATGCAAGCCCTGGTATTCAGCCAGAGCAGCAAGTACTCTCTAAACCACGGAGCCCTCTCTCCAGCCCGAAATCAGAGTTTTAAATTGGTGTTTAGAGGTCATTTGCTCCCAGCCGAGGTACTGATGTCTCATAGCTTATGTCTTCTTTTGTTGTCGTTTTCATTCTCCCGTCTTATATTTCATCATCTCCCCCTACTCTTATCCTGTGGGTGTTGGAACTGCTTTTAGGATCACATGTGGTTTATTTATAGCATTCTTTGAGTGTGTCTGTCTGGATGTCTTTTCTAGTGTCTTCGCAAGTTATAATCTCACACAGATAACTCTGTTGCAGTTGTCAATTAATCCTGATCATCGGCAGGGCTTGTTCCTCGCTTCCCGCTCAATTCAACACACACACACACACACACACACACACACACACACACACACACACACCCCCTTATATTTTAATATGCTTTAATCAGCTCAGTGACTGTGCCACTGCCAAACCTACACTTGGCTAACCCCTCCCCTCCAGTACTCCTGAGCTATTACTTATTAAAATCTGTATTCCATCTTTGCTGCCCCAGACTGAATTGGGGAGGAGGAGGGCTGGGGCCATGCTTCCCCAGCTCTTACATGGGGTATGCTCTCTCTTCTGCACCTCTCAGGCCTGGACCTTACTCCTTTCCTTGCTTGGTGGTTTTAAAATCTGTTCTCACCCAGTCTCCTTGCCCACTAATCCGAAAGTCCCTCCTTTCTCCCTGCCCAGCCATTGGCCGCCCGCAACTTTATTTACCAATCAAAACCAATGGGGGGAAGGGACCCTCAGCATCTTATATATGGATTCTCATACAACTTTGGGAACCCAATTAACATAATACAAGTGTTAGACCAAATCTACAACATAGCTCATCGACGATCAGAGAGCACGGGAGAAATTTCATTCTTCTGCCTCTCCCTCCCCTTCCCCATTTATAATGTAAACATCTTGATTTTCCCCCACATACATTTAGAAACATGTTACACAGTGTTGTTATTTTTTGCTTCAATTGTCAAACTATTTTGAAAGCACCGAGGCTTACTGTATCAATTCAAGCTCTTCTTTCTCACTGCTGTTCTACGATTCTTTCTTCTATGGGAGGGCTATCTGTATAAATAAGCATTGTCTCCTCCTTCCTTCCTTCTTCCCTCCCTCCCTCCCTCCCTCCTTCCTTCCTTCTTCCCTCCCTCCCTCCCTCCCTCCCTCCCTCCCTCCCTCCTTCCTTCCTTTCTTCCTTCCTTCCTTTCTTCCTCTTTTCTTCCCTTCCCTCATTTCTTTCTCAGGATCATATAGCCCAGGCTAGTACAAATCTTTCTATGTAGTGAGGGCTAGCCTTGAACTCCTGTTTCTGCCCTCACTCCCCAGGAGCTGGGATAACAGATAAGCATCATTATCGGCCACTGTCACGTTATATTTTGTTGTGCTTACCATATACTGCTTGATGTTATAGTATATACTGTGAATGCTATAGCCAAACAAATGAACATCTGTGGCCTTCAGTTTAGTACATTTTAGCATAGATTCTTTGGCAGTTTCTTACACGAACACAGTTATTTAGATCCTATCTACCAATCACTCCTCCACTTTCCACTTTGAAAGGACGTGGATCAGGACAAGACACACCAAGACCAAGTTTTCAGCACAAAGGAGATTTGCCCCAGGGGGACAAATGGAGGGAGTAAGAGACAGAGGAGACAGAGGATGAGGGAGAAGGAGGAAGGGATACTTGTCTGGGAGCAAGAAAAGACAACTTCTGGATAGATGTGGCCCATAGACAAATGACAGTTTAAACAGAAAAAGGAAAACCTGTGTTAGGATGAGTTACTTTGTTTTGATTGGGTATATTAATTAGGGCAGACAAAAGGGGGCTTTGATTGCTAGACTTCAATACTTTGGTAGCTAGACTTCAATATTTTGGTAGCTGGATCTTGTTGGTCACCTATTTATATCTTGGAGCTCAGCCTCAGGAGGAGGAAGTGGCCAAATAAGGAAATAGACCTTGGGTGTGGGGGGGGGATAGCCTTAGGAATATAATCTAACACTTTAGCATGGCAGAGGGAATGGGGGAAAGGCAAGGCCTGCCAGAGCCATGTTTGTCATGGTTTGACAGTTTACTCTTTGTGTGTGTGTGGTAAGAGAACCAAAGTCTGTTAGCAAAATTCCCATCCTCAATGAAATACTACAGAAAATGGTCTTCCTGCTTCAATAGAAGGTCTAGCTTTACTGAGCCAGTCCAACTGCAGGCTCATATCGTTCTCTTCTTCTCATATCTCTTTTCCTACTCCAGGCACCTGCCATTCTACACTGTTTTCAGTGCTGTGAAGATGCTGTATGTAACTGGTATCATCCAGATTTTCCTCCTGGTGTCTACCTTGTTTTACTGAAACCTGAATCGCCCATTTATCCACATTGTCACCAGTGGTCAGATCCAGTTCTCCTTATGGGCTTCTTACTAGTCACACTGTATTTTTGAGTGTTTTTTATTTTTATTTTTCTCTTGTTTGTCTGTACATCTTTCTGCCTGCCTGTGTGTCTGTGTATGTGCATACATGCCTGTGGGTGCCTGAAGAAGCCAGAAGACGGTTTTCCAACTCATGGATAGGAGTTACAGTTGGTTGGGAGACATGTGTAGGTTCAGGAAGTGGACCGAGTTCCTCTGGAAGAGCAGCAGATGCTGTTTGCAGCTGAGCTATCTCTCCAGCTCCTGCTTGCTCGTTCTTTTACTCTACCTACTAGTTCATCCCTTCTTGACACTCCCCCCTGTTCCGC
The DNA here is from genome assembly GCA_036184795.1 of Tokudaia tokunoshimensis. Classification (NCBI taxonomy): domain Eukaryota; kingdom Metazoa; phylum Chordata; class Mammalia; order Rodentia; family Muridae; genus Tokudaia; species Tokudaia tokunoshimensis. The sequence goes on from BTHU01000013.1 coordinate 67,954,778, forward strand.
TCATCATCCATTTCGTGGCCTTTGTGTTTCAGGAAGTGAGTTTTTCACTATTGCATTTCCACTGTGTTCCTAGTTATATCTTTATTTCTGTGCTAAGGCTTTCTTTCCTCACTCATAGGGATTTAAGATTTTGTTGAACTGTGACCATAAGCAGTCATGGAAGCATTTGAGGCCTGACTGCCTTCAATCCCTCTCCTTGACAAAACCTAACATCTCCTGTTTTTTTAGTTACCGCCAACCACATTTTCTCACTCAACTCCGGGTGTTGGAATCTGTGTGATGAGAGATTCATTGGTTCTGTGGACACCAGGATATTTGTGGATGATGTCAGGAGACCCCAATTTCAGCATTTTACTCTCCTGGTGTTGGGTGACTGCTCACCAGGAAGCAAAAGCTATCAGTCTGGAGAGCGAGCTCAGAGTCCCCAGCAGATTCCATGGTATAGAGGGGAGAGGATTCTCATGCTTACTGGACAAGGACAGGACATTTGCCTCTCAAGATGGCCCTCTCTGGCTCACGCTGGATAGGAAGGAAGGAATGCTTTGTTATCATGGCCTCTGCAGCCTCTGACATGATTGGTGGGGAGCCTCGCAGCCCACAAGCAATCTCAAAAGCCCATCTTCCCACTAAGCTCCTCTTATGTATCCCACCAAACAGTGTATGAGTTAGACAGTAGCTCTCCACTGCCAATGGAGAGGGACAAGTTCACACTCTATATGTATGTGTGTATTTGTGTTTGTGTGTACGTGTGTGTGTGTGTACCTTTGTAAATATAGCCCAGAGCACTCTCCATCTTTTGTTGTTGTTGTTGTTGTTTGTTTGTTTGAAATGGGATCTCTCACTGGCCCAAAGCTCACTAAGTAGGCTAATCTAGACTGGTTGGCCGGGAAGGCCCAGGGATCTACTAGGCTCTGCCTCATCAGTACTGGAATTATAAGAATGTACCACCAAACCCAACTACTTCAACATTTTTCTAGTTATTTATTTTAGTATGTATGTGTGTGGGAGTGCACATGGACCATGATGCTCTTGTAGAGTCAGTGGACAGTTTGGGAGAGATGGGTCTTCCTCCAACTGGGCATATACTGGCTGTCAGACTCACGTTGTCAGGCTAGAAATACAAGCACCATCAAGGCAGCTCCCAAGCCTGTTAAAAATACATTGATTTTTACCATTACGTGTGTGTGTGTGTGTGTGTGTGTGTGTGTGTGTGTGTGTGGTGTGTATGTGTATGTGCATGGTGTGTGTGTGCATGGTGTGTGTGTGTGTGTGATGTGTGTGTGTGGTGTGGTGTGTGTGTATGTGTGTGTATGTGTGGTGTGTGTGTGTGGTGTGGTGTGTGGTGTGTGTGCGTGTGTGATGTGTGTATGGTGTGTGATGTGTGTGTGGTGTGGTGTGTGTGTGTATGTGTGGTGTGTGTGTATGTGCATGGTGTGTGTGTTTGTGTGTGTGCATGGTGTGTGTGTGTGATGTGTGTGTGTGGTGTGGTGTGTGTGTATGTGTGTGTATGTGTGGTGTGTGTGTGTGGTGTGGTGTGTGGTGTGTGTGCGTGTGTGATGTGTGTATGGTGTGTGATGTGTGTGTGGTGTGGTGTGTGTGTGTATGTGTGGTGTGTGTGTATGTGCATGGTGTGTGTGTTTGTGTGTGTGCATGGTGTGTGTGGTGTGGTGTGTGTGTATGTGTGTGTATGTGTGGTGTGTGTGTGTGGTGTGGTGTGTGGTGTGTGTGCGTGTGTGATGTGTGTATGGTGTGTGATGTGTGTGTGGTGTGGTGTGTGTGTATGTGTGGTGTGTGTGTATGTGCATGGTGTGTGTGTGTGTGTGTGTGTGTGGTGTCTCTGTGGGTGTATGCAGATGAGTGTGAGTACCCACAAAGGCTAAGAGAACGTATCACATCTGTACTTATAGTTGTGCTGCCTAATATGGATGCTGGGAACCAAATTTAGGTCCCCGGAAAGAGCTGTGTGAGCTCATAGCCACTGAGTCATCTTCCCCAGCCCATGTGAGGATTTCCTTTTCTTGATACTACTGTCATGTTTGTACTGGGGATGTCTCATATTACCCCTCCCAAGGAAGGAAATCTCAAATACAAATGACCTATCGTCCAAGTAGAGACATCAAAGATAATCCACCACTCCCTTACACACTTGCCGTGTGAAAGCAGACTGGATAAGAAGACAGCTATGTAGCTATGGGGCAACACCTCAGGAAGGGGTGTCTCTGTCTTGTTTTCAGCGTGGCTGACACTGGCACAGGCACACATTCTGAGAGCACCTGTGTGAAGTCAGGCGAGGAGGAGCCAGGAAGGAGTGGTCTGGGTGCCTCCTTCCGACAGCCACTCCTACCTTCATCTTCCCATTTGATTCACTTGCCTCCATTCAGTGCCCATCCCCTGGCGGGCACACAGTTCCTTTCTTCATTCCCTTTGCTTGCTTTACCGTGACAATGAGCCCTGCAGGGCCTGCATCTTTATGAGCCCAACCATGTGGTGTTGCCTGTGGGGGTGCAGAGTGCAGACTCCTGGGAGAAACCCTCTTATGTCACATGTAAGGAAGAAGAAAGTCTCCAGTGTTATTCAAATTCTCAAGGTGTTCCTTCTGCTTATTCCCAAGCCAAAATCATCTGTTCCCTGAATTGTTTAGTTGGAAAACATCATAAATTTTGAAGAGTTGTCTTTGTACTAGCACATTTTCTTGTCCTATTGCAAAGTTATGGATTCCTTTACTGCTCCTGTGATGGATTTCTTCTGGGGTGCTGTGGTACCTCATTTTCATTGCAAGGAACTAATTAGGCAACACTACTTGTACAGGCTTACGTGTAATTACATCTAGCATGTAGATTTCAGAACCCCAATTTAGGGGCACAGAGTTGAATTTAAAAACAATCAATGAACAAAGAGATTTTTACAGGGAATAGAGCCCTTGTAAAGAGACCTAGCTTCACATCTAAGGTAGGCATAATTTAAATGCTTTAAAAGATTGTGTTGATGCATGTATATTCATTCATGGTTGTTTTACACACATTGAGATGTGATAAAATCCAAAACCATTTAAAGGCAAATCCATAGTTCCTTTGTTCCTCAGGTGTTTTACTACAAAAGGATTCAAGAGAAACTAAATGGCTGCCACATGGAACTGTTGAAAACTCAGGAGTTATTGTTCCGCAGTTCTAGAGTGGAGTCAAAAGTCCAGGTGCTATGCTCAGTGAAAGGGCCTTGAATAGCAGTCTTTCCAGACAATACAGCCCATGTGTGTGCAAACATGAATGCAAGCGAATTCAATAAAAGGCACTGGTAATTTCATACGTTATTCTATTCTATTAATGCTCAGCACATTAAAAAGGTGGTTCCATCTGTTACTTTCTGTTCCTAACAAAAGGGAATCGTTTTGATCAATGTCCTTGTAATTCGGAGGCTTGGTATAAAAACAAATCACAGTGTTAGTGCTCTTCACTGATTGGGGTTAAAATGATACACTGTGGTCTTCATGGTGAGTTGGATTTTACTAGCTGGGCACCCAGGACTTTGATTTGGCTGATTACCTGCTGTGGCTTAAGTGATTCAAGACAATTATTGGTGCTTCCTGGTCACAGTGGCCTATTCCACACCTGCACCCTTTTGTTGGGAGCCCTACAGGGATGCTGAACATGAGGTCTCCATGAATAGGCGTCCTCTCTGTGCATCCCTCAGACACCAGATTGATTTATGGGTGTATCAGACTCTTTGTTAGCATGTGAACCCCTAATTAATTTAAAGCCCTCTGTAGAGAAATTAAACCCCTGGTTAACATTTCTAACAGACTCAGATGGTGCTGAGAAAGGGGGAGCAAGTCATATGAATTGATTTACCATGGTCACTGGTGTCTGTCCTTCACAATGAAGCCTGGTATGTGGATATGAGAGCACACCCTCCAATAAAGAATGGGCTGTCAAAGAACCATCCCAATGTGGCCCCTAACCTGATTAGGCTTGTTATTTGGGTTCTAGTTTCCCATCTGCAGAGTGAGAGAGGAAGTCAGAGGCAGGTATGAAACAGAAGAAGGAGGATAAGGGCAGGAGAAGAATCTACGCAGACTGCATAAACCTGATTCAATATTCCCCCAACCAGAGATACTACTCCAGGAGTTAGTGCATATAAATGGGTAAGAGAAGATGCTCAACCATCAGGAAATTTTGTGTGTGTGTGTGTGTGTGTGTGTGTGTGTGTGTGTGTATGAATGTGTGTGAGTGTATGATTATATGAGTGTGCATGTGCTTGTGAGTGTGCATGTGAGCATGTGTGTGTGAGAGAGAGAGTATGTGTATAGGCATGTGTTGTATGCATGTGTGTGTTTATGCAAGGGACTAAGGTAGACACCTGGTATCATCTTCCTTTATTGCTCCCACCTTAATTTTTGAGACAGGGTCTCTCACTGAACCTGGAGCTTACAGATTGGCTAGCATGGCTGACTAGTGAACTTGAGGATCCTCTTGTCCCTGCCCCCTCCACCCTCACCCAGGGTGAGCATTACAGATAAGCCCCGTCATGCCTGCCTCCTTACACTGCTGGGGACCCAGCGCTTTCTCAGCTGAGCCATCTTCCCTGCCCCACCATCAAGAATTCAGTTACTTCAAGTTGTTGTCAGTAATAAAACTTAAATATGTTAGGGGTAGAAACATAAGAAAGAAACCACTCAAGCTCTAGAAGAAGACAAACATTAGTTTTTCTTTAATGCCAGTATAGAGAAAGACTGTCTACCCTTGACTCAAAAAGCGATTCACTGTAAACTGATATATTTCATGTAAAAATCTGAGACTTTTCCAGGAAGATATACACAAAGCAAAAAAGCTATACAGAGAAACCCTGTCTCGAAAAGCCGAAAACAGAGAGAAAAAAAAAAAGAAAAACCAAAAGATAACCCCTAATGAAGTGCATGATGAGGAAACATTAGAAACTGTCAGATGATTCAGGTTACAGGCGTTTGCCACAAAAAAACAGGAAGACCAGTTTGTGTTCTCAGGACTCAGGTAAAAAACAGGCATGGCAACCTGTAACACCAGCACTGATTGTGGAGGCTAGAGACAGGATTATTCCTTGGATTTGCTGGTTACCCAGCCTAGTTAATGCACGAACTTAGACCAATGAATAAGGTATATGGTGTTACTGAGGAATGACACTGAGGTTGTCTGCTGGCTTCCACACACATGTGTTCACCTGTACACATAGATAGATGGAAATCAAACAAGCAAATAATAATAATAATAATAATTAGTAATAATAATAATGACAATAATGATAATAATACACCCCGAATAGACTAAACTATCAAAGAAGGGAAAAAAGAAAATGCATCACATTGATATAAAATGCACCCTGAGAAGGGGAAAGCTAAACAAGCTTGGTCATCACTCTAGGCCTCTTCAATATAACACTGCCAGGGTACCGTGTCTTCTCCATTGCACAATGAAAGCCAAGTGATGTCACAACACCTTCTGGTGGCAGGTTATGGTGAAGCAGATCTGTTCTGCTGCCAGGAGCAGGACACATGGGTACAGGGGATTTCCTGCTACCCAACAAGATCACCATGTGTTTGCCTCAGGTTTGGCCATCCTGTCTCTAGAAAGCTCCCAGACAATGTAAGTGTGACAATAGGAAGTACACATATGTAAGGCTGTTATTTATTGTAGGGATTTCAACATCTTTTTTTTTTATTCATTTATTTGTTTTTCATGTATATGAGTACACACTATAGCTGTTTTCAGATACACCAGAAGAGGGCATCAGATCCCATTACAGATGGTTGTGAGCCACCATGTGGTCGCCGGGAACTGAACTCAGGACCTCTGGAAGAGCAGCCTGTGTTCTTAACCACTGAGCCATCTCTCCAGCCCTCAACATCTTTTTTTTAATATTAAGTTTCATATAAAGTGTATTTGTGGAGGGGCACCTCAGCATGCATGTGGATTTGGGTGTCTTAATGTTCTCTCCTCTAACACGTGGGTCCTGGGTCTCTAATTTAAGTCATCAGACCTGTGGTCAAGTTCTTTTATCCAGTGGGTCACCTGGTCCACCCCATTATGTTACCTATGATTTATTTATTAGTGAACAACATTGAATTTAGCATAATTGTCTGTTCATGAAGGGACAGACTAACTAAATATTGTGTCTACACAATATACATCGATATAGTTGTGAAAAAAAGGAATAAGGACAACTTCTGTGAACTGACATATTCCTAATATGGGTTTTTAAGTGGAAAGCGAATACATAATAAATATATAGGAAGTCAGAAAACCAAGGGTAGAGTTGGGTATTTGTTTAAGAATGAAGGGCAACTCTTATAAGCAGATATGTGCTTATTTACTTATGCAAAAGAAAACCACGAAGCTTAAGCCAGAAACTAAATTGAATGGGAGAAAAAGGATAGGAAAAGGAGGAGGAGAATTATGGTAGAAGGGCCAGGCCTGCAGGGCACTGCTGAGGATAAACATTTGTGTATCTCTGAACGTTACAGTCACCGTAATGTCTCATACACTATACACCTGCAGAATTAATAACTAAATAAATGCATGTGGAGCCTAAAATCAAATACAGTCATTACAGATAACATATATGTAATATTATATATTATAACATATCTAACATATATTAGATAAGTTATAATGTATTATTGATCTATTATTTATATTTACATACATAATATATAAAGTTCTATGTTATATAAATATGAAATATATTTATCTAATATGTTGGATAAATAAAAGTGTTTGATATATAACATTTATTATATATTAGCCTCACTGAAAGAACTTGTAATATATATGTTACACCATGTATAAAGGATGATCTATAATATATCAATAAATTAAATATGTTGTATTATGTTCATGTTTTACTTTATATTATATTTTATGTTTATATGATCATGTTTATATTCTTCAAAGGAATATGGGGACATATAGCTGAGGAACAGAGGTAAGGGAAGTTGCTAGTCAAGCCTGTTGGATTTTGCTGAAGGCAGGTTTGGATAGTAGGACTTAATCACTGGGAGCTGGAAGAGTAGTTACCCATCAGCTATAGAGGAAGTATGTACGGTATGGATTTCGAGGGCTCTATTTAAGGCGCGTTAGCACAGTTTCTGTTCAGATGTTGCAATGCTGGTGTGACCATGTCATTCCAATGACATGCCTATGTTGGTAAAGAACCTAGTGGCTTGAAGTCTAGTCACAGAGAAATGCCTGTCAGTGTGAATACAATGCTTCATCTCAATCTGTTTCCTCTCATCCAGCTCCCCCACAGTTACAGTACATTTCTTCACATAAAAGAATAATGTCTTACTTGCTTTCTATGACTATGATAAAATAACCTGACAGAAGCAACTTAAAGGAGAATATTTTGCCTTATAGTTGATGAGGGGGTCAGTCCTTCATGGTGGAGAAGACATGGCAGCAGGCTCAGGAGGCTGACTAGTCACACTGCATCCACATATAGGAAACAGAGTGAGCAGGAACTAGGAGCTGACTATAAGGCCTCAAAAGTCACCCCACCCAATAATGGCCCACTGACTCTAATGAGTTGCCACCCCCTGAAGGTCCCACAACATTCCCTAATGGTGCCGCGAGCAACCATTGGGGGACAATTCTTACTCAAACTGTACCAAACAGAAAACATGATTACTTCCATCATCGACAGTGTCCCCCCCCCCAACTTTCTGCCACTCACAAACCCAGAGCTCATGCAGTCCACACAGTCACATGTCAGAACCCAGGTTCTCTTCATGGTCTTTGAATGTGGCTGGCATGGAGATCTATCCCTCCATTCTCCTAAATCTGAAACTCTGCATGACAGCATACTATAGACTTCTTGGGCTTTCTTTTCATAAATAGATGTTCAATCTGGGCCACAGCCTCTAGCAACTGACAAGATTTGTGATGCAGAAACAACTGGACACATGCAAGAGTGAGCATAGTTTAGCAATCAGTAGAGTGTTAATAGACAGAATCTGGTTCCTCTCTCTGGAATGCTAGGTTCTTTTGTTGATTAAAAGATTTTGATGTTAAAAAGTTAACCATTTTGTAAGTATCTCTGACCTTTAACCTATAGAATTGACTCAAGAAGTACCATTCATGTGTATCCCTGATACACTGGTGTGTATATTGCTGTTGTTCGAGTAGAGATATTTGACATCATCCTTAAGGTTGGCTACAGAATTTGTTTAGTGACAAATAATTATATAGTTGGGGCTCAAATCTTCATCTGTAAAGTGCCTTCAAAGTGTCAACCCTCAAAAAGACTTGTAGACATGTGATGAGACATCATTTTATTGTTAAAGAGAGGGAGGGAAGAAGGGAGGGAGAGGGAGAAAGAGAGAGAGAGAGAGAGAGAGAGAGAGAGAGAGAGAGAGAGAGAGAGAGAGAGAGAGAGAGAGTGTTTCCTGCAGGGAGGTGTTATGTGCACATTATTGCTGTGCCCAAAGAAGCCAAAAGAGGGCGTTGAATTTCCTCGAGCTGGAATTAGAAGAGATTTTGAGTCACTTGATCTGCGTGTTTGGGACCATACTCAGGTCCTCTGCAAGAGCAGTACATGCTCTTCAACCATGGAGCCATTTGTCTGTCCATCCCCAAAGTCCTTTTAATATTGTAGGTTTGATCACATGAAAAATCATAATTTTAAAGAAGACATTTTCTTACTGCATACTTAATGTCCCACTAATAATGTCTTCAATTATTTTTTCCAACCAATGTTTATTAATTTAAGTCTGAACATGCTCTGACATGCTTAATAGAAAAAAATTCTTCTTAAGTATGCCGGTGATCAAAAGGCCATTGCTTGTCACTTAAAGATGAACAGCTATTTTAAGCCCCATTTTCTCTTTTAAAGATAGCCCTTGGGGTTATCTTTATTTCCCTTCTCTGTACTTCAGTGCCAGTCTGCCTTTCTCTCCCTTATTTTGCATTTTCATTTACTCATTTCGTTGTGTAGCTTTGGGTGGGGATTTGGATGTTTTGAGTGCGGCCTGGTCACTTATTGGGGTTTCCCCTTGTCCTATGTTACTATGTAATCTTGTGCTGAGAGCACAAGATGCTGAGGTTGGTCTTCTGCCCACAGGATTTCATTAACTATCTAGACTTTCCACCAGAAGAGGGCGCCACATTCATTAAAATAACATCCATAATCCAAGCTGAGCTCTCTTATTTCTTAATAGGTTCCAGACGGGATACGTGCAACCTCATGCTTCCCTTAGACCTCATGAAAAACGTGATAGCTGTCCTTCGGTGGGTGGGGGCTGCCTTAGGAGCTAACGCCACAGGCCGACACTCTGAGGAGGCAGTCAGCACTGAAGGGTAGATATGTTTTAATGCTGTTCTCTGACAATAACAAGAGCAACGAACAGCGACAGTCTGAAACAGTGTGCCTCCTCTCCAAAGCTCACACTTCTACTCAGTCGGGGATTATATTTTTTCAGAGCTGAAAGGATTGGTTCTTTAATTAAGCATGTAATAGCCTTCTATTTTTCATTCCACAAAACAACTGCCTCCTTGTATGGGGCGGATGCCACAGTATGAAAAATAGCATGTTTCCTTCCCTTCTGCTGAAACTTGAAGATGTCCTTAACAGCACCGGGCCTCACGATGCACCCTTCATCTCTCCATGTACCTGCTCTGGTATCCAGAACTCCAGTGGAAAACATTGATTCATTTGGATAATTACACATAGCTTTCAGGGTCTTAAAATTCTAACTACCCTTCTGCTTAGCAATGTGTTAATCTGTCAAAAGCCGTTTAGCTATTCATCCCAGATTTATTTATGAGGCCAAGCAATCTTGTCATCCGAATTACCCACTGGAAGAGATAGTTATGTCTCCAAGAGGACTGGGGGCAGTTTATTCTAGTAGCATACCTGGAACAGTGCATCCGCATGTGGACCGCATCGATGAGTATCTCAGTGCCAAGAAGCAGAAACAGGGTAGGATGCCAGGCTGCATCTGCAGATCATGGCAGTCACCCTAGCATTTCTGAGGCCTAGGTTTGTTCAATTCATGGGACTTCTTCAAAAGAATATAAAAACTCACCTTAACAAAAACAGGAAGAATGTTTCAAAAAGAATACAGATGCATCCAGATGTTCTGCCCAATGCACCAATGCTCTGGGTAGAGTCTTGTCTGTAGCTTACAAAAAAAAAAATCACTGTCTGGTGGACCAGCGAGATGTCTCAGTGGGAAGAAGCATTTCCCATACAAGTCTGATGACTTCTGTTCCATCCCTAGCACCCACATGTCGCCATCCCCAGGAGCTAGGCACTGTGTGGGTGAGATGGGAGTCAGAGACAGTGGACTCGAGTGGAAGCCCAGCAGCCAGCCACACTGGAGCAGGAGCAGTGGCAGGAATAACCAAGACTCTGCCTTGGCATGTGAAGGTGGGAACTGACTCCAGAAAGTTGTTCTTAGACCTTCACGTCCATGGTGTGGTTTGTCTCTCTCTCTTTCTCTCTCTCTCTCTCTCTCTCTCTCTCTCTCTCTCTCTCTCTCTCTCTCTCTCACACACACACACACACACACACATACACACACACACACACACACACACACACACACACACACAGAGAGAGAGAGAGAGAGAGAGAGAGAGAGAGAGAGCACATGCGCTCTAGTACTTTAGTAAAATGTTATTTCTTGGGAGTAGATGCCATTTTGGGAGCACTGTATTAGCGGTCCTCTCCTTATCCTTCCTGATGCCAAAATATGTGCATAATACCTAATATGAACAATCACGGTAAGGGTGATGCTCCTTGCCAGCAGGTAAACAGTCCTTTTATAACACCCATCACACAGTCCTTCAGGAACCTGCAGTGACTGCCGTCACAATACACTCTGGGTAATGGTGACAAGGGCCTGTATTTGTGGAGCTACTTTTCTGCCCAAGCTCTTTCCGATGACCCGGAGGAAGCTGTTATTATTATTAATTCCCCATTGGACTCATTCAGGGAAGTTAAATAACCAGCCTGGTCTCCATCTAGGAAGATGCAGAGCTGGTGTTTGAACTCCAGATGCCCCTGAAGTGCAAAGAACCCAGCTCCTGTTCCACACGGCCTCTTACTGCCTTCTGCCATTCGAGCCCCCAGTATGGAAATGTTACATTTTCCCCTTTAACATTACCTTCCCTTCTCATTTTCAAAAGAATTGTGTTGTATGAGTAACAGAATTATAGAATATGGCATACCCATAAAAACTATATTAAAATATATCATACAAGATATAGACACATTCTTTTTTAATGTTGGTATTAGCATGTGTTAATGTATGAATTAAAGATGATGTTTCATATCCAATCATAATGTATTTTGATATTTACCCATAGTATCGCCTTCCATTGTTCCCCCTCCCTCCTCACTGACCCCCATCCTCTTATTAACTCATCCCCTTCTATTTTGATGTCTTTTAAAAAAAAAAATAGTCCCAATGGTTTTAATTAGGCAGACGTGGAGGGAGATAGGTGAGGGTTTGTTTAGGAGGTGTGATGTGTGTGAAGCTCAACTGGGGTAGGAAGCAGACAGTTTGCTTTGCCTTCTCCAAGCTCTAGCCTAATCCCTAGTAGTGATGTCCTCTCAGAAAAGACCCTAGTAGTGGCATCCTATCAGAAAAGAAACCCAACAAACAAACAAGCAAGAGCAAGGAGATCAGAGAACGGAATCTTAACGAGGACAGGGATGTTCCAAAAGATGCAGGTGGCTCCAGAATATTTACCTCCATGGGGCATGGGCACCATGCAGCCATTAGTTGCCTGTAGATCATATGGGAGGAATGGGACCTCCTTAGCCACCCACGACAGACTGTTGACAGCCAGAACTTGCACAGGTAATCACAGACGAAAGGTCCTTTCAGCTGGGGCCTGACTATTGTACTGTAAGGTGAGAACATGTCTCGTGCCTTTGGCTGCCTTTCTTATCACTTTCTAATCAACCCCAAAGTAGCACAGGGATGCCTGATGCATAGACCTTTAACATATAACCATGGGGCTGCAGCTACACAGTTGCTATTACTGCTGAACTCTGCCAGATACATTTCTTATCAGATTAGCTCTCCCCGCCATACACAGCAGGCTGAGTCTCCAACTGCAATCAGCTGGCTTTCTACTGTTGGAGATACACAGTTGCGGGGAGCTAGCCTGCCCCCCCCCTCTCTCTCTCTCTCTCTGTGTGTGTGTGTGTGTGTGTGTGTGTGTGTGTGTGGTGGCCACATGCAGTTACAACAGAATGGGAGCCCTTTTAAGGTAAAAGCTTTAGGCTCAGCAGTCCTGATACACACTCATCAGAGTCCCTACAGGCAACAGAGTCAAGACTGGATGCTTACAGCAGCAGTCCTGGGTTAATATTGTCAAGAAAGGAAAGCTGTGCCTGATAAAATGTGGCAGAAATGCACTTTGAGGGGACCCTGTAGCTGTTTGTCAGGAAAACTAGCATTTCCTGGATCAACTTCCCTAAAAAGTCAAAGAAGTGAAAGCGTGAGGCTTTGGGCAGATGGACCTAACAGGGAGAGTAGAGGTTTCTGTCTTGACCACTACAAGGGAGATTTGCTGTAGCAAGTCTTGTTGGGAAGGTTAGAAATTGGGGTGGAGGTGAAATTCTAGACAGGTATCAAGAGTGACATTCTGTGTGCTGTCCTGTTTACTTCAGCGACTTTCAAATTTCAGGGTCAGGCTGAGAGTGGTAGGGAAGTCTTTGTCTGAACTTCTGGTGTTTCCTTCTTTCTGGAATGAGCATGAAGCTCCACTTGCAGATGCCCATGCGGTTTTCAGGAAGAGTCGTTCCTCTTCCGTGCTAGTGGGTACGTGCCTGGGTGGACAACTCTGTGAGGATGCAGGAGAGTGCAGAGCTTCGGAGCTTTAGGGCTGCTAGGGACTGGGGACTCCTGTCTGTTCACTGGCCCTTGTTGTCTACGGTGCTGTGACTAGGGCTGAGGCAATTCTTTCAGAACATGCTGAGGGATCCATTCTTTATTGGGAAGCAGTCTAGCCTCTTTGCTTTAAAAGTTGACACTTTCATAAGGAACAACCACCTATAAATAACATTAAAGAAATGTTTCTGTGTGTGTGTGTGTGTGTGTGTGTGTGTGTGTGTTTAGGGAGGTATTGGAGGATTATCCACATATTGGGAGATTATGCACGTATGTGAATATATGTGCAGCTGCACTCTCCCATGTGTATGTATGTATGGAAGCAAGAGGCTGTTTGAATGTAGTTTTGAGTGTGTTCTTTTTTTTTTTTATACCTGCTCGGTTGAGATTCTGTACTGTGGACTGGACACAGCCTAGAGTAACCTGATCTGAGTTCCCAGGTCAGGCTGGCCTGTGGGCATGTCTGTAGGGGATTGCTTTGATTGATAATTAGTGTAAGAGGGTCCAGCACACTGAGTGGCACTATTTCCTGGGCAGGTAACTCTTGACTAAATATGAGAGCTACTTAATAGTGAGCCAGTTTAAGCCAGAGAGCAGTGTGTTATCTTTTGTCCTCCCTGGCTGTGAGTGCCTCAGTCACTAGCAGTCTGGTGTAGTGTAACAAGCAGGCTTGCCTTCAGTTTCCTACTGTTCATCCCTTTGGGAAAGTTGGGATCACAATAACAGAATGAAGCCAGAGCAAATGGTCTCCTCCACAACTTAGAGCTCACAGTTGTGGCTAGACTTCCTGGCCATTGAGCTCTGGGTATGTGCCTGCCTCTGTCTCTCAGCATGGTGTTACAGGTGTGCCCTGCCATGCCTGGCTTTTATAAGTAAAGGTGTCTATCTGAGTGTAGTTCCTCATTCCTGTGTTGCACATAATCTACCCATTGACTCCAGCACATCTCCTACCTTTCCCCAGACAGAATCTAATATAGCCCAGGCTGAACTCAAAATCATCATTTAGTCAAGGATGACCCTGAACTACTCATTGTCTGGCCTTCACCTACTGAGTGCTGGATTTGTAGGTATGCGCTTCCATGAGCAGTTTATGCAGCACTGGGAATTGAACCTGTGGCTTTGTCCATACTCAGTGAGAACTCTTATCAACTGGGCTGCACCCCCCAACTCCAAACAGTGGTTTTTGAATGAGTATTAAGGGAAGAAAATAAAGGTGTGCTAATTGTATCTCAATGCTTGCTGTGGGCTGAAAGAGAAAGAGTTATTGTTTCAGTCTCGGCTTCTACTCTCAGAATTCCTCTGGGGATCTTGAAGGGTCAACAGCAATTGCTTTAGTGACTCCACCAACTCAGAGTAGAAAATAGACTCTTCAGAAATGCCCCCAGAGGCGGCAGGAGAGAGGCAGGCACAAGGGCAAAAACCATTTCTGATTCTATGTATTTTGGAACTCTTCCATTGATCACTGTACTAAAAACCCATTTTTTTAAGAGACTATAACAAAGACACCCCCAGGTCGAAAAGGAGCCTTCAGGAAGCCCCTCTGCAGGCTTTTCACACGGTAACATGACACTGTTTTAGAAAGGGACAGTCTGGAAAGACCTCTGTTCACAAAACTCCATCCATTGAATGAAGTTCGTTCTCACAAAGGGCTTCGACACATTTTAAGTCAAGGAATGTACCTCTATAGGATAGCATTTTTTTGCATGAACTTGAGAGTCAGTTGAGCACTGACTCCAGTGTGGTCATGCTGAATATCATACTCACCATGAATTTTCTCATTTCGAAGGTAGAGATAATTATTTTTGTCTGGTGCTATGGCTTTTAGAAGGGTTAAAAGAGAAACCATGTATACAGTTCTTGGAGTGCATTGGCAGGATGGCTCAGTCAGTAAAGTGCTTGCTATAGAACAATGACGACCTGAGTCCAGACCTTCACCATTCACATTTGTCCTGTAATCTGTGTATATGTACACACATGCACTTGTGTCTACAAACACACACACACACACACACACACACACACACACACACACACACACACACACACACACACTAAAAGGATAACATAAAAATCTATAGCCTGTAAATCTTAAAGCCCAAAAGGTTCAAGAATAGCAAGGAAACATTCAAGCTTCCCTTAGTTTTAGTTTGCAAAGTTTTAATCTAATGATGATTGAGGTTAGTGTTGCTTATTCTCCGGGCAGATGATTCTAATCCCATCATCTAGAGTATAGCCTGCTAATCACAGACCCTCTCTAAAGGGAAATGTGCAAGAATGTCAGAAAAGAAAAACAGATCTTAAATCACTCAATCAAGACATACTCCTAGAACCAGATTTCATGTTTAAAGCCTTTTCCTGGTAGCTGGATATAGTTTAGTTTTTCAGTTTATGTATGTCATAAATTTTTAAGAGAATCTGGACTATGCTAAAATGTAAAGTGTTTGATGGTTTGGATAATGTGAACTAGTGTTTAAATGTAGTATTTTTTAAAAAATATGCAAGTGATTAATATACATTTATAATAATACCCTTAG
Source organism: Tokudaia tokunoshimensis (assembly GCA_036184795.1). Lineage (NCBI taxonomy): Eukaryota > Metazoa > Chordata > Mammalia > Rodentia > Muridae > Tokudaia > Tokudaia tokunoshimensis. Next base: position 67,970,180 of record BTHU01000013.1, read on the forward strand.
CACCTACCCTTGTCTATGTGGGTATGTTTAAACGTAAAGCAATGGAAGCCAAACTTGGCTGTAGAGATGGCTCAGTGGACAAGGCCCTTCCCAGTGTCCATGGTAAAGCTTCATGGGCACGTGCGATAGGTAGCTTTAATTATCAACTTCACACATTCTAGAATCACCATGGAAGAAAGCCTGATTGGCTGAGAGATTGCCTGTGTTGGATTGGCCCACTGGCCATGTCTGTGGGGCATTGTCTGAATAAAGTTAATCAACATAGAAAGACCCAGTGCCTTGTGCATGGCACCATCCCCTAGTTTATGGCCCTGCACTGTATAAGACTGAAGAAATTGGAGCTGAGTAGTAGCAAAGTAGCAATGAGCACACAGTCGTTTCTTCTCCCTCCTCTCCTTCCTTTGGATATGATTTCACAAGAGCTGTTGGAAGATTTCACCTTGACTTGTCTGTCATCATGAACTACACCTGAAATTGTAACCCCAAACAAACCATTTTCCCCCTAAATTCATTGCGTCAGGATATTTTATCACAGCAACAAAACTGAATGAAGCTAAAGTAATTTTGCTTCCTGCTTGTAATCTTGGCAGTGCAGAGGCCGAGATGGGATCCCTGGAGCAAGCTGGCTAGCTAGGCTAGAAAAATGGGAAGTTCAGGGTTTAATGAGAGACCTTACCTCAATAAAGTAGAGAGAAATAATAGGAAGATACTCTATCCAAATTCAAGTTTCCATGCACATGCACATGTACATGCATGTTTATCTACACCCATCAACCTGTGTGCCGACACACATGAAAACATGGATAAGACACACACACACACACACACACACACACACACACACACACACACACACACACACTCACATCTTATATATACATGCACCAAGATGAAAAGTTTAATCCAGGGCAAGAACACAGAAGACTTGGGGGAAATCACTTAAAGAACTCTATCTTTAACACTATTCAAGAGAACAACAGAAAAAAGCAATGTAATAGAAAAGATCCAAGACGTTAATAGCCAATATATGGAATATAATCTAGTCATATGATTAAGTAAAAGATTTATTTACACATCGGTGAGCATGGGGGCCACTTCATGAGTTTGTGTATATCAGGTGCATACAGGAACTTATTGAATCTAGAAGAAGCCACCAGGGCTTCCCCTAGAGCTGGAGGAACAGAGAGCTGTGAGCCACTGGTGTGCTCAGAAATGAATTCATGTCCTCAGCAGTACACACTCTTAACTGTTGAGCCATTTTTCTAACCCTAGCCATAAAATTTTTAATGCCTGTGTGACAATATGAAAAAAAATATTGATGCTACTGAGGAACGTATCACATTATATATAAAGTATGGTTGCCTCACTCTAAACTACGAACAGGCAAAATGACTCAGATGTTACACGGTATGAAGGCCTTTGCCATTTTGCCTTCTCATGGCTTAGATGGAGGCACCCATACTTTACATAAAATGGGAAACCTGGCTGTATGCACACAGTGCACATAAGTTCATGAAGCGCCCCCCCATTCTCATAAATAATATCTAAATAAATAAGTAAATCTTTAAAAATATCATCTGGCTGATTATATTCCAAACACTGGCTGCCATATTCACTTTTCAAATCTCAGCACTTTTCTGGAATAAGCATTCCCTCATCTTAGTGGCCTCCCCGCTCCTCCCACCTTCATCTTCCTTCCACAGTAGCCCCTTGGCATTCCAGGAAAACAATGGAATGCCTCTCGCACCTCCATTCCATGCACAGCACAAAGACATTGCTTAGGCACTCGAATAGTCTCCACCTGTCAGATTCAAATAGAATTTGCCCCAACTTAATACAAGTCTTTAATATAAATGGATGCCGAATTAATGGTGCTGGAGACTCTTCCCCGTACGAGGCTACCATTTCCAGCAGGTACCAGTTGTCAGAGGGTGGATTTGGGACGTGATGTCTGGTTTCTTCCATAGGAGTAACCAGAAGAACATTCAGGTTTCAGTGCTATCATCTCTTAGCTCCATCACAGCCAGGGTTTCTCCATGGGGTCAGCTCTCAATACCGCCATTGTGTTCCCTGCTTCTGATTTTCCCTGGTACCTGTCTGTGAGGGCTGATAAGAGAGAACTCTTACTGCTCCTTTAGTATAACCATACACTAGTCATCTCATATTGTTTAGTTTTACATTGAATAGAAAAACCACAAATTGGTCATTTCAATAGACAATGAGGCTATTTCACCATGTGATCCTGCTCAGAATACATTTGAGAGTTTCTGGGAAGATTTACATGACAATTTCTTGAAGGTATCCAGGGACAGAATTGCTGGGCTATAGACTCTAAGGGTCTTGTTGCCACCCTTTTTTCTTTCTCTTTTTGTACATGAGTGTGTATGTGGTGTACGTTTATATGTTTCTGTATGTGGTGAATGAACACATACTTCTTGTACACATGTTCACAGAGGTCAGAGAAGGACATTGGACATCTCTTTCTATCATTCTCTATTCTTTTCCTTTGAGACTTGTTCTCTCTCACTGAATCTGGAGATAGGCTTGTGGCCTACAAGCTTCAGCAATCATCTTTTCTCCTCCTGAAACAGTAGTGGGCTTGCAGGTGTATGCACAGCCATGGCTATACCCTTGCCCAGCATTTGACCCAAGAGCTCGTGATTTGAACACAGGTCCTTATCCCTGGGTACCAAGTGGTCCTATCCACTGAGTCTGTAGCCCCAGACTATGAACATCTTGGCCATTGTTATATACTAAATTACTGTTCAATTTGTAGTCCCTCTTTATCAGATGCCATCATCCTTAGTACCCTGTTGTCCTGGCCAGTCTGTTCCATTTACAATAGTTCTCTGGCCCCACCAATGGATACCCTTAGAAGTTGTCCACCAGACTTGAGTGCTAGACTGGAATGCATGTATTATGAAAGAGTGTGGAGAATATTTTCCCCATTTCAGAGCCTTTGTCCTATATTCGTCAATCTTCATATTATTTAATCTCTCCATACCATTAGCATCCACATACTTCTGGACAATGGTAAACATACATGAGTTGGAACATAACTCCATGTGCCAAATATCTTCTCAATATTTCTTCTAACACAGATTCTTTATTTTTCCAGTTCCCCCTTGCTACCTTGTTATATTGACCCAATAAAAATATTTTTTTTCAGGTAGATAGAAGCTAAGTAGAGATTTCTGGAGGTCCAAGGGATAGGAGTTTAAGAGCCTGGGTAAGCAAGAACAGAGATGAAGCTTAGAAGACACAGAAAAGTGCTGAGCATGGGTATTTTATTTGGAGTAGAAATGAGATATGGGACCGATCACATCCCAACAATTTTTGGAACCTTACATTGTAGTGTCTATACTATTTCATATCAAAATACAAAACAGTGTCTTCCTGGCTCCCAATTATTATCCAATTGTATAACCAACACAGAGCAGTTAGGAAGAGAGGCAGGTGCCCAGGGGTGGGTATTGTATCAAGGATCACAACTCTCCCAGGTCAGTATTGGATCCAAATTTCAGGGCTTCCTCCCACCATCTGCCCTCTTCTGGTGACCATTTTTAGTTTTTGACAGTTGAGACAAGGCAACAATTTGAAGAACTTAAAAAAAAAGACTTATGCTTGTGCATATAGGTGTGCGTTCATATGAGTCTGTGTGCTCATGTATCTGTATAGGTGTAAGTTCATATGGGTCTGTGTGCTCATGTATCTGTATAGGTGTAAGTTCATATGGGTCTGTGTGCTCATGTACTTGTATTGGTGTAAGTTCATATGAGTGTGTGTGCTCATGTACCTGAATAGGTGTGAGTTCATATGGGTCTGTGTGCTCATGTACCTGGATAGGTGTGAGTTTGTGTGTGTGCATTTGGAGGCAGGAGGTCAATGTCATGTGTTGTTCCTCATGTACTATTCACCTTATCTTTTGAGACAACATGTCTTACTGGGCCAGACATTACTGAATAGGGTAGGCTAGCTGGCCAATGAACCCCAGGGATTACAGACATATCATCATCGAATCCTACCACACTTGACATTTTTTTTTAAAGAATGAACTTGGGAAATTGTGCTTGTGATCTCTCAGCCCCGAATGAAGATGTATGTATGTATGTATATATATATATATATATATATATATATATATATATATATATATATATATATGGTTTGCACACCCACCCACACTCAGTTGGACTCCTTAGGTTTTGAAGTTAGCACACTACAGATGTTGAGAGGGATCATGTATAAATGATGGAGAGATACACCTCTGCCTCCAAAAGAAACTTCCCTTGTTTCTTCATAGTGGGGTTCTAACAAAGAGCCCGCACGTGCGTGTGTGAAATCTCTCTCCCATCCTGCTGAGCCTGACTTCTTTTGCTTCTGACTCCTGAGCCCAGTTGGTGCCTAAGGAAGTGTTTGCCTGATGCGCACTTTTATTCTAAACTGTGATATTTAGCGCTCTTAAGTTTTGAGAGAATTCAAACTTATAAAACAGATAAATTACCTTGTCTAGAAATACCAGAAAAAAAGATTTTCAGCCAGATTGCAAGGCTGAGTGCAAACAATAGGTTATTTGAATTGGAATTCATCTGATGTAACGCTGCTTGACAGAGAAAATAGAAGTTAAAGCTAAAAGGTTCAGGCAACTGAGAAAAGAAAGTGGAAGTTCCTTTGAAATCAGAATGCACGTCAATAAGAAACTGGAAGGCATCAGAACAAACAATAACCAGAGAAGCTCTGGTCCTCTGCTTGCAGTCTTAAGAACATGTTCAATATCGCTGTAAAAGTCCCCAAGAGAAGCTGTGCACCTTAGAGCTTCATGTGAAATATTTGTTGCATGTGTTCATATGTGTACAGGTGCACTTGTGTGTTCATAGGTACATAGAGGTCAGCCTCAGGTATCATTCCTCAGGTACCATCCGCCTTGTGTCTTGAGACAGGGTCTTCCATTGGCCTGGTGCTCACGAGGAAAGCTACGCTGGTTGGCTACATGCAATGAGTCCCTGGGGTGTGCCTGCCTGTCTGCCCAACCCTGGGATTATAAGCCTACCATCATGCCCAGTTTTTATTTTAAATGCATGTTCTGCGGAGTAAAGTCAAGTCCTCATGCTTGTACAACAAATGCTTTACCCACTGAGCTGTACCCTCAGCCTGCAAAAGGTTTTTAATCAGAAGTTTTATCACAGCCAAAATATAAGGCTGTCCTTAAGTGGTTTGGTCTGTAACCTTCCATGGTAATGAGGCCTAATTGTTAGTTTTTTCCGAGATGCTTGAGGACCCCATCAGGTTAAATGTTTTTCCTTGGCTTCCTATGGGGCTTCTCCATTGCTTCTTGTAATGGGGGAAGTCAAGAAATATTGGATTCCTGTGAAGCCAGATAGAGTTTGGAGCCTTCAGTAAACATGACTTGGACTCTGTAATCCCCTGTGTGTACAAACAGAGGTCGTACGGTTCAAACACACACACACACACACACACACACACACACACACACACTGTAGCTGTCCTGAGGAAAGGGGTGCTCTAACACTGCACTGATGTCCATCTCTCTGGCTATCAGAGCCCTGAAATACAACCCAAGAACTGGACCATCCCCAGGAGACTAATGCTAGAAGGAAGAGGCTGAGACTTGATGCCTGCTGGGGTGGGGTCGGGGGTAGACTTGTATCTTAGGAATAGATGTTACATAGTTATGGCAGCTTGTTAGATCACCTTGCAGGAGAGACTGGAGCTGAGACAGTGGGCGTCAGTCATGGATGGAACCACATCTTAACTAGGATTGGTTAGCTGTGCAAACCTCTCAAATCTCTTATCCTGTATGTATGTGTCTGTGTATGTGTGTATGTAGGTATGATCTGTGTCTGACTTTTCTTATATGTGTTTATTTTTATATGTGTTTTAACTGCATGTATGTAAGGGCATGTATGCATGCCTGATACCGAGGAGGCTGAAAGAGGGCATTGGATTCCCTGGAACTGGAGTTATGGATGATTATGAGCCAACATGGGTACTGGGAACCAACCCCAGGTTTCTGAAAGAACAGTACTGCTCTTAGCCACTGAGCCATCTCTATAGGCCTGAACCCTGTGTTTATACCTAAACCTTATGTCAGGACTCCAGAGATGGACTCAGGAGGCCACTAGACCTCTTTGTTCTCCTTTTCCTAGGCCACACTTTGCAATACTTCTATTTTGCTTTTCACTATGAACTGTGTGTTTAGTTGTACTGGGTATTGGGGTCGGGGGAACCGTTGGGACTCAGAAGCGATCCTGATTTCAATTCATTAACCCTCCCACAGCATCCTGAAAAGTTTAACAGCAGGTCTTTGGGCTTTACCTGGAGCAGTAGACCTTCAATTCCTCCATGGCATTAAAGTGCTCATTGGATTCCTTTCTTCCCTTCTTTCCTCTGTCTGTCAGTCTGTCTGACCCTCCCTTCCTTCCTCCCTCCTTCCATCCTTCTCTCCCTCCTTCCTTCTCATCTCTCTTTTTCTTTAAGTTCTTTAAAACTTGGTATTTATAAAAACAACAACAACAACAACAACAAGTAAAACCAAACAAAACCAAAAACAAATGTTGTGAGCCATTTTCACACATCGTGTCCCCTCAGTAGAGATGTAGCTGAATACTGTGGTTACATGGTGGACTTTTCTGATACTTGTTTTCCCTCTCTGGAAGTGTGAATGTCACGCTGGTTCTCCATTGCCCCTACATTGTTTTTATTGTTTGTTCTTTCTTTTGTACACTACACACCTGTGTAAAGGCAGAGGGTAAAATTGAGACATGGTTCCTTAGTTCACAGTTAGGCTAGGCTGGCATGCAAGCCAACGCCATTGATCTGCCTGCCTCTCCATCTCAGGGGCTGGGACCTGGTCACCATGCTGTCTGTTTTGGTTTTGTTTTAAACCTAGAATCCAAGGATTAAACTCAGGTCCTTGTGTTTGCACTGCCTGTGCCATTCCTTACTCACTCTCTCCTCAGTGCCTCTAACTGTCATTGGTTAACTGCCATTGGTTAACCGCCCTTGGGCCATAGCAGGAAGCCATCCCCTTGCCCAGTAATGTTACCATGGCTAGTCCATGGCTCCTCCTGCTGAGACAAACCCTTGCTTTACAGTCTTGTGGTTATTCTAATTATAGAAAATAATTTAAGAGTAGTCACACATGGCTTCGAAAGCTCTTACTTCCCTAGTGTCTGTCTAAAGCTATCTATCTTGAAGATATAAAGAGTAGAATGGAATATTTCTTAAATAAAAAGAGCACAGGAGAAGTAAATTTTGTGATTCCTTCAGAATAAGAATAACGTATGTGCGATAGAGGCTCCAATCTTGAGGATGTTTGAGAGAAATTTAGGATCTCTCTAGATGACTTTTATTTCTGTTTTCCTTTAAGATATCTGTAGATCTTGTTTTTGTTGTTTGTTCTTTATCTTGTGCTCTAACTCTCTGTGTGTGAATGTGCACATGCACACAGCACATGCATGTAACTCTCTGTGTGTGAATGTGCACATGCACACAGCACATGCATGTAACTCTCTGTGTGTGAATGTGCACATGCACACAGCACATGCATGTAGCTCTCTGTGTGTGAATGTGCACATGCACACAGCACATGCATGTAACTCTCTGTGTGTGAATATGCACATGCACACAGCACATGGATGTAAAAGCAGAGGACAGATGTGGGCACACACACACACACACACACACACACACACACACACACAGAGAGGGGCTCATTGTTAAACGGGTTGTCAGTACAAAAATGAAGAAGTGGGTTTGAAATCCCAGAGCCCATACTTAAACAACCAGACTTGGTAGCAGTGCTTATGAACCTAGCCCTGGGAGGCTGAGACAGGGCAGCCAGACCAGCCAAATCAGTGAGGCCCAGATCAAAGCAAGAGACCTTGTCGTAAAAAAATTAGTTAAATTAAATTAATAATAAGCTACATAGTAAATTAAAATAAATTAATCTAAAAAAATAGTTTTTTTTTAAAAAAAGAGAAATCAAGAATTTTAAGGAGAGTAGAGAGTAGGAAGGGGTGTAAGGATGAGAGGACCTGGAGGAAGGAACAGGAAGGAAAGGGAAGAATGTTGTAATTAAATTATAATCTCCAAAAAGAGCGGCCACTTATGGTGGACATTGCCTCACAGACAGCACATACGAATAAATAAGTAAGTAACAAGTGACTGTCGAATGTTCACCATTAAGTAGGGCACCCTTGTCACCACCACCCCTAAACGCTGAGAGAATATCTCAGAAGGTGGGCTGGGGGTGGTAGGCGCTAAAGGGCAGGGAGGAGAGCCATGAGCAGCTGCCCGTGGGCGTGACATGGCTGTGGTACTCACAGCAGTTGAAATTTCCTGCCAAGTGCCTGCACTAGACAGAGTCGGTGAGCATTCAGTCACAGATAGGCAGGGAGCTCACTGGATCTTGCACTCATAGGGAGCTCATGGCAGTCAAGAACCTGCTAGGAGAGAGACTTCCTCATCTTTATCTGTGTGGACACTGGTGACTTACTCTGTATCCAGTAGACAGCGTCACACTGAGGCTTATAAGGATGGCTCTGGTTAAACCCTGCAGACCACAAAATAAAAACCAAATCAAGACAAGAAGACATGAAAATGGAATGAACACTCGGTGGAAGGAAGATAGCAGAGATTGGAGGGATGGATGTGACCAGAGTGTATTCTATGTATGAAAGTATCAAAGAATAAAATAACTCACTAAATAAGATGCTCTAGCTTAAAATACTGTGTTTATACTTCTGCTTTCAATATACCAATTCCTTTACAGCCCACAAGACTATAACTCTTGTAAATGTGGGTATAGTGCTTAAAAAACTCAAAATGTTTTCCTGTGCAGATCTTTAATCTAAAGCTCGACGCTTTATGTGAATTCGAAATTTGGTAATTAAATGAATCTTAAAGAAATTAAAAACTCTCCGTGAACAGTATTTCTTGGCTATGATGGAAATGACCTAACCACTTTCAAAATCTCTCTTTTTGGCCCCTTTCTCATTGTATGTGTGTTTGTGTGGTATGGACATGTGTGCCCCGGGGGAGAGTGTGCCCATGTTTCCTGTGGGTGCATATGGAGGCCAGAGATTAATGACAGGTTGTTTTCCTCAACCACTTTCCACATTATTCTTCTAGATAAGGTCTTTGAACATGAAGTTCACTGATACAGCTAACCTGGCCGGTCAACACGTCCAAGGGCTCCTTCTGTCTTTGTAACTGGGCAGTGTGGCCTTCACGGTGCTGGAGTTACATATCTGAGCCACGGCTCAACTGAATTTTTATGAGGGTGGTGGGGATCTGAACTCAGGTCCTCATGCTTGAGCCACAAGCACGTTTACTGACTGAGCCATCCTTCCCAGACCCTTAGCTATTCTTGACAGACATCGTTTCTGAAGAAATAGTTGGTTAAAATGAGGACACGACTGCTGCATGACATGGTAGAGAAGGTTTTTATTTTGGATGTGAGGGAGAGTACACAGAGGCATCTGGAAGAGGCCAGAGAGGGAGAGAAACTAGTAGACTAATCATGACCAGGAGAATGGATCAGAACATGAGAGGAGGTGCGGGGGGTGGGGGTGCAAGGAAAAGGGCCAAGAAAGAGAGGGAGAAGAAAGGGGGTCAGGGAAGGGAAGGAGGGAGGGAGGGAGGGAGGGAGGGAAAGAGAGAGAGAGAGAGACAGAGACAGAGACAGAGAGAGAGACAGAGAGAGAGAGACAGAGAGAGAGAGACACAGAGACACAGAGAGACACAGACAGAGAGACACAGAGACAGAGACAGAGAGACAGAGAGAGACACACAGAGAGAGACAGAGAGAGACACACAGAGACATAGAGACAGAGAGACAGAGAGAGACAGAGAGAGAGAGAGACAGAGACAGAGAGACAGAGAGAGACAGAGAGAGAAGCACCAACAGGGCACATGCCCCAAAATGTCAGGTTATATAGGAATGAGAAGTCGGGTAACTTTAGGGTAGGGATCTGGGAGAGAAGGACTGAGAGACTAGGGGCCAGCATGTACTTTGGTATGCTGTTAGGCACACAGTTAGCCACTTGTCCTCAGTTTCTTTTGCACATGTGTGGGGGTAGAAAAGAGTGTGGGTAGAAAGCACACACATTTCCATGATGTGAGAGAGAGAGTAAAGGTTCCAAGGGTGAACTGTGCAAGAGGGAAGAAAGCAAGACCAAAACAGAGCAGGGATAACCCTGAGCCAAGTTGCCCCTAAGGGAAGAGAGGGACAAACAGGAAGCCTCCTGGACATAAGCTTGTATTTCCCAAGGGTCTTATAGGAAATTAAGAAAACCTTCTCTCTGTAGCACATTGTTCCTCAAAGGATAAGTTCAGCACAATTCTGAGTAGTGTTCTAAATGGTTGCCAGCCGAGGGCATGGCACAGTTCTGACATTCGGACACTAGGTGGCGCATGTCTAGCTTTGTTTCTAAGGCAAATCTTAACCAATGGTAAGAATTTTACCTTGTAGGATGAGAGTAGTCTTTGCCAAAGCTGATGGGCAAACTAGGAAGAAGCTAAAGATTAGGCTAGCTGTGTGCAGAGTGTAAATGTGGTCTTAAATCTGTTGGTTTTAGGCGTGCTGTACTTGAATCTGTTCTTAGACTGGATTACTTCTCATAAGCACCTCAAGTTAATCCTCACTACCTGGTAACTTACATGGTTTGCTCTCACAGAGTCTGGAAAAGTATGATTTTGTTCAGAGACAGACTTGGAGCTCCATGCATAAAATTCTAAGCAAAAATAATAGTAGCAGCAAGATTTAGTAACTTGTATTAGTTACTGCTCTTGCTGCTTGAACAAGATACCTGACAAGGGCCACTTAAGGAAACAGGGGTTGGTTCTACCTCATAGTTTGAGAGGCGCAGCCCAGTGTGGAAGGCATCCCTGCAGGAGGAGTATGAGGCAGCTGGTTACGTTGTGTTCACAGAAATCAGGGAGAGAGAGCAAGCGAGACAGGGAGGGATGGAAAAAGAAATTTCTCAACTCACTCATAGACAGGGCCAGAGGTTTGTTTCTGGGAGAGTGTAGATCCCCTCAATTAGACAGGGTTAACCATCTTAGAACGTTGGTGACTAAACTAAAGTTCAAATTCTAGCTATGGGGCATTTGATCCTGGTCAGAGTTGCTGTTTTATGTGTGCAAGTTTGTAGCTTCATTTTCTGCATGTTGAATTAGTAACAAAGGTGATTCAGAAACAACCCTGGGAGGTGTAATTAATTACAGTGAGGTCATCCCATGGTAGGGCGAGCCAGTGAATGCACAAAACCCATGTCCTATAAAAGCTCTGGCTATGCTGTAAGAAGCTTCTCTGGAGCCTTCAGAAGAGGCAGGACCCTGCTCACACCTCAACTTCTGAGGTTTGTGCCCCAGAGCTGTGAAGTGGTGGAATTCTACTGTGTTAAGTAATCAGGTCTGTAGTCCTTTGTGACGGTCAGCCCCATAACTCATGTGGTAAGGTATCTACCCAACTGCAGGCCTACTGAGATACCAGTGTGGGCATGTTCTGACTGAAGGTCAGATGTACTTCCATGGTATGCATGCATGAGTCCCCTGCTCAGTTCTCAGCATCCCAACATTGAATCAGAGTGACCTCTAGGAAGCTTTAAGCTACTTCTAAATTAATGCACCTTTTTATTCATGCTAACCTGTGGTGATTATTTTTGTCAGAGTAACACTACCTAGAATCATGGGAGAAGGGGGAGTGAGGGATTGTCTGTAACGGGCTGACTTGTAGGTTTGTCTGGGTGAGGACTGTCTCAATTAACTTAATTGAGGTGAGAAGATCCACCCAGAAGGTAGGCATCGCCATTCACTGATCAGGCCCTGAACTCAATGGAAAAGAGGGGAACTGAGCACTGGCAAGTCCGCATTGATTCTTTGCTCTTTGTTCTTGATGGGATCAGATGCATTGAGTTCCTGCCACAATGACTTCCCTACAATGATGGACTGGAATTGTAAGCCAGACAAACATTTTCTCCTTTAAGTTTCTTCTCTCCATCTCTCTGTCTCTGTCTCCATCTCTCTGTCTCTGTTTATGTCTGTCTGTCTGTCTGTCAGCAACAGAATTCAAACTAGGACCCAATCATAGTCAAATCAACTTCCCTGCTCCTTCTTGCCCCTGCCTCTGCCCCCAGCTGTTCCCCTCCCTTTCTCTCTTCCTCACCATCCCTCCTGCTTTCTCCCCATGTCTGTTTTGAAATGCTTACCTTTTTCCTTCTGATGATTTTTTTCACCTAACCCAAATATTATTCCTGTATAAAATCTTCTGCAACTACTACAGTTGGACCAATATTATTTTCCTCCCAAATCCTCTCAAAACATACAGGAAACTGCAGTCGCACCTAATGATAGAGGGCTGCTTTGCACACCCCGCCCTGCACTCCACAGTGAGCATAAAGCAATCAGTCCCTTGCAGGATTGTGCCAGTGTGCTTCCAGACCCTGCCTGTCCCACTCAGTGGTGTGAGGGATGTCTCTGGAGGACCCTGCCCGGTGTGGGCCATACTTTAGACCTTTGTATTCATTTCTTATTGCTGCCACAGTCACCTGGCTGTGTTTCAGTTACTCTCTGTTGCAGTGATATAATATCTCCCCCTTCCCCCAACAAAAAACAAATTAAGGGAGAAAATTGTATTTTGTCTCACAGTTTGTGAGGGCTGTAGTTTTTCTTAGCATAGCAAGAAGGGAACACACGGCCATAGGAGCGGGAAGCTGGCTGGTCACATTGCATTTGCTTAAAGAACAGAGAATGAATGGAAAGTGGGGCTGGACTATAGACTCCCAAGGCGCACCCCCCAGTGAACCACTTTCTCCAGTGAGGCCCCACCCCCTAAAATCCCGTAATTTTCCAAACAGTAGCTGCAAACCAGCGATTCAAATACCTGAGCCCAGCGGGACGTTTTGTATTCAGAATACATGTTTGAAGGAACAAGCATATCCAGAGGTCTACTGCTGGCTGGACGGGTTTCATCCTTCCATGTCTCCTAAGGCTGAGTTGAGGGTGTTGGCCCACAGGGCTCTTCTTGTGAGCTCGTGGGGAAAATTGCTTCTAAACTCAGTCATGTTATTGGCAGATGGTTTTGTGACCTTGTAGGACAGGATGATGTCATGTTGGTGCTGGGGACTCTTTCTATCCCTTTAATATGGGTTCTATAACTCAGCACAATGTCTCTATATTAAAGTCTAAAACATGAGTGACATCGGAATACTTATGTTTGTCAAATTTGCTGTTTCTAGGGATTCATGTGTAGATGTCCTGGGTGGTTCATTATGCCATTTCTAGAGTCACCAGGAGCAAAATCTACTGGACGTTTGTCCTTTAACTGACCTCCAATATACATGCAGTGCCTTGTGTATCAGAAAGTTCTCAATAACTATAGTTGGTTGATTAATTCAGTAATAAATAGTCAACAATGTATAGTTTTACGTCATTGAACCAAATGCTGACTTAAATTATATTTTGAAAAACATTATTCCTCAAATTTTCGTCTATCTTAATGAAAACTAGAAGGCACTAAAGATACGTAGACTAGAAATTAAGAGATTGTTCTAAGGCAAGGTCAGGATTCTTGCAGAAATGGAGAGTCACTGTTCTTCTGAGAGGTCATCAGGATACCTGGATCTACCGTTTTAGCCAGAAGTCCCTTATGTGTGTCTCAGGAACACAATCTGAACATGCAAGTGAATGAATACAGCATAAAGTGTTTTCTTAACTGGCCATTCAAAGTGAGTTTTCAATTGCCAATCACGTTTCTTAAAATGGACAGAGGAGTGCTAGAGAGACAATATACGTGTAAGGCACATGCCTCACAAGTGTGTGATCCTGAGTTTGATCTCCAGACCTCTGTGTAAACCAAGGTGTGGTAGTGCATTCTTAGCAATGAACAGATAGGGGCAGAGGCAGATGTAGCCCTGGAAGCTCACTGGCCAGCAAATCTTGCTAACTTGTTGAAGTTCCAGGCTAATGGGCAAAATGTAGAAGGTGCCTGTGTAGTTTTATTTTTCTTGGCTTTGATAAAATATCATAACATAAGGCGATTTAGGTGGAAAGTGTTTATTCTGGCTCACAATTCCAGGTTACAGTCCATCACTGTGGGGAAAGCAAGACAGACACTTCAAGCAGGTAGTTACTTCCCACCTGTACTCAAAAGCAATGAGAAGTGAATTTGTGCATGCCTACTGGTCCTCAGCCCCTTCTCCATACTCAGACAGTCCAGGAACAAAACCCAGGGAATGGTGACACCCATAATGGGTGTGGTCTTCCCACCTTGATTAAAGCAACCCCCACAGTCTAATCCAAACAGTTCACCTTTACACTCTTTTCTGGTGTTTTTAAGTTGAATCAAGATGATAATCACAGTTGATCACTGTACCTAAGCCATGACAACTGAAATTATCATTTAACCTCTACATGTATACATAAGTTCTTAAACACACACACACACACACACACACACACACACACACACACACGGGTATTTTCCTTCATCTTTCCCTCATTGCCTCTGTCTGTAGCTACTTCCAAGATATTGAGATTAAAGAACATCATCATTGCAAATACACTAAGCACATGCCTTGAATAAGTTTCAGTGAGACATCCCTAAACAAGACTGAACAGAACACAGAGACTGAGCTGTCCATTTTTCAGAAGAACATCTTAGATTCTGCTTAGTATTATGTATGTGAAGCAGTATTCTTCTCTCTGGCTAGCTCCCTCTCATTGGGAAATACATGCTTTCTTTAGCTGAACTGCATCAAAATTCCTTATATTGTGTAGTAATAACATTGCTACTATCTCTCAATATTCAGTTAACAATTAGTTGGTGCCATATTTCTTTATGTGGGAAATTGGGAAGGAAAGTGGGGAAGTACTTTCTAGGGTGGAAAGTATTTGGCTCTTGGATTCAGTTTGTAAAAGTTTTATTTATATAGATGTATCTGTGTATACACATAAGTATTTGCAGGTGCCTACGAGGCCAGAAGATGGCATCAGATCCCCTGGAGTAGGAGTTACAGGCAGTTGTGAGCCACATGATAGAGGTGCTAAGAACCTAAGTTAGGTCCTCTGCAAGAGCAGCAAGTGTTCTTAACCACGAGACATCTCAGTTGTACCTCCAATTTCTTTTAATGAGAAAACTAATTTATTTAGTAATGGTGTTGATGGCTGTTCCATGCTTAACACAAGATCTTTGTTTCTCTTATGTGCATTTTCAAGTTCCATTCATCACCCTTTTGTCTTACTGAGAAGGCCAAATGGAAAAGTACTACTGAGGCTTGAAGTCCCAGTGGTGCTAAACTAATGTGGGGACTCCTGGCGATGTCTGAGCCTGCTGAGTCATATTCTTGGACAGCAATATGAAAAATCTCTTTAAAAGCAGATTAAAATGCCCCAAACAGTATGATAATCATGAAAACAGCATATATATATATATATATATATATATATATATATATATATATATATATATATATTCTTGTACTCTCATACTCTCACTCAGGTGAGAGTTCTTGCTTATGTGGGGTGTAAACTCCAAAGGAAGTCAGTAAGTTCTCCATCTTAACAGCGGATCTTTTCTTGAGACTAAAAATAAATTATATATATATAATATATATATGATATATATACACATATATAATTACATATAAATAGTATAATTTAAAATTATATATCTATGTACAGTGTGTATGCATGTATGTGTGCATGTGTGTGTGCATGTGCACATAGCACAGGGCACATGTGGAGATCAGATGACAACACTTCTTTTTGTTTTTTTGTTTTTTTTTTCCGAGGCAGGGTTTCTCTGTATAGCCCTGGCTGTACTGGAATTCACTTTGTAGACCCGGCTGGCCTCGAACTCAGAAATCCGCCTGCCTCTGCCTCCCAAGTGCTGGGATTAAAGGTGTGCGCCACCAATGCCCGGCATGACAACACTTCTTATGTGTTCACTCTCTACATCTACCATGCAAACTCACATCAGTCATGATAACTGGTACAAGACCTTCATAAGATCAGATGAGTTAATTTCCATCATGGACAGGAAGGAGCTCACACCACCCTGTCTTGAGCTGAGGAACTGTGGACTGTTGTTCACCTTTGAGGAGAGGGAGTTTTCCTTAGGAATGTGGCCCATGGTTGGTTGCCCCATGCTCTAGGGGATTGCCCTACACCTATGCGTATACTGTTAGCATTGATTGGGCTCAGCAGTTTAATAGGAAGAAGGAAGAGATGAAGATGGTGGAGATTGTTTTGGGAGGAGGACGTGGGAGACAGAGGAGTTGTAGGGAGAGAATGGAGGGTATCGTGATTTAAATGTCTTATATACATGTGTGGAATTACAAAAAGGAATAATAAAAATGATTTTAAAGACAAGTTTTCTGCCAAGGGTCTCCCAGAATCACACAGACATAAAAAATTCCAACCAGTGGTTTGAAAAAGTCAAGCAGGTGTTGAAAATCACATGGCAGCCACCACAGAAAGTGTTGCACTCTGCTTTTGGAATTTAAGGAGACTGTAGCAGATGTGATTCTAACAGGAAACAGAAGGGCCTCTGGAAATGGGATGAATCAAGTAGGCTTACAATGTAAAGACTGTCTATGAAAACGTGGAGGTAAGGAGCAACCGAGAACTCAGGACTTCCTCAGTCCACAAACATGAGAGTCTGGGCAGTCACAACCTGAGGGCCTGGGGTGACCGAGCTGGAGAACTGCTGCCCCTTTATCCTTCTTGGGAGACTGAGGTCAGCTTAGGGTGGCAGCAACAGCAACCGTGGACTGGACACTCACACCAGCAGGAAGTGAATGCAGGCAGGCAGCACTGCCTGTCCCTCAGATATCTTTACACCTTACTAGTTTGCGCAGAGGGATGCCCATTCTGGAGGTCAGTCAGTCCTTCCTGACATAATGTCACAGACTCACACTTTAGTTGATTCCAGCTGCTGCCAAGATGGCAGCCAAGAGCAACCTTCACAATGTCTTTTTAAGTAATAGGGCATATATAAAAAGCTTACATTTTGTTTTCTGTGTGTACCTGTTTGACTTTCTAGCATGGGAAGCTCAGAGGATAACCTGTGGAGGTCAGGCCTTTGTTTCCACCAGGTGGGTCTGAGGTTCAAACTCTTGTACCCAGGTTTAATGGCTAGAGCCTTTACCTGCTGAGCTATCAAGCCAGCACCCTGTCATTCTATCTTTATCAAAAGGGCACATTAGGGGCTTTACTTCCTGCTCTACCATATGGGGATAACCCTGGGATTCTATATGCAGACAGAAAGAGTGTCTCTCCAGGACTCAAAAGCCCACCATAGATTAGATAAAGGCACTCTATCTATGGTATTTTTCTTTCAACTGTTCCTGATCTCAGAGTCAGGCTTTGAAGCACCCCTGCCCCCTCCACTCCAAGTTAAAGGAAGCCAGGTTAATGCAGTCACTGCAGCCCCAAATGCTATTTTCACTTGAAGAAAAGCGAAACTAATGTAAAAATTAAGCATTAAGCCTGGTGGATGCATAGGTTGAACTGAGAAGATGCTGACAACATTTAATTAAACAACAAACTCTTTGAAGGCACTAATGGAAGAGTTTTACAGGATGCCTGTTACGTTTTCATAAGCACCCAGTGTGAAGCAGGCACTATATTGGCTTTTGGATGCATTATCCACCAATAAAAGCAGATATGATGCTGTAGAACCGGCCTCCACATTGCCCATAACACGTCTCTGCCATGGGCTTTTGCTAGTAACTGAGGCTTCTCTGCAGACTCCAGAATACCACTTTCAGAGGCAAATCCTATCACCCTGATAACATTTTCTGGTTTTATTTGATCTTGAAAAACATTTCATTATGTTTAATTTAAGGAAATGAGATTTCCTTAATTACTATCAGTAGCAGCTATTAGAGGCTCAATTACACCCGCAAATTCATTTTTAAAAGCTTTATGGTTTTTCAGATAAAAAAATTTCAAGATCTAACTGCACCCATTAAAAGTTACTGTCCCTCCCTCTGGTACCTAGGCTTCTAAGACTGAAGATCAGCATCACAGTGCAAAGTAAATAATGCCAGCAAGGAAAGATTAGCCTAAGTAGGACTTAGAAGCACTTGTTTGACTAAGCTAGATATCTCATTAAATAAATTGGATTAAAGGATATGAATGATTGTGGATTTTCTTTCTTTGGGGTTTCCCACATACTGAGATATATAGTGAGAAAGGTCAGGCTGTCCCTGGCTGAGAATGAAGGTGTTGCCCGTTCCTGAGGGTGCGTAATTGTACAGTTAATTTTTATATGGCTACTGGTACCTCTAAAGCCACGTCTCTATAAGAGATTGCAAAGAGGGTCCTGGTATCCTGTAATTTGTTGGTCTTTTAAACTCGATCAGTAGATTCACAAGTGATTCTAGTTTTATATATTATACGGTTGCTTTCTCGTATAGTTAGAGGCCCATTGGCCTCCATCCTGCAGGGTGATCATTAGTCATGATGACATCCGTGACTTATTCTTTCTCGTATACATTATGAAGAGACAAATAAGTTTGCATATAGAGATCTAGAAATTAGTAGAGTCTGCCTCAAGATGCCCGCCACAGGCTTTCAGGCTCCCGCTCACAGACTGAATGGTTTTCCCTAGAGTACCAAGAGCACAGGAAGCATAAACATAGTGAAGGCTGGTGGCTGGGATTGACCAGGGCTTGGTCATCCACTTGGTGGCAATTTTGAGCTATGTCATAAAAGCTATCTTGGAACAAGAAAGCATCCTTTGAGAAACATCTGGGCTGGATCATTGAGTTGCCTCATTGAAATGCAAAACTACCTACTCTGAGGGGAGTGGTCTCTCAGCTGCTACTAATAAAATTGCATAAAAACTGCAAATACCTTCCTTTTTAAATTATCCAGGCTCAAATAATTCAAAATCGTTATTCTCAGAGTTCCGTTCTTGCTAATAAACATGAAGGTGAGAGCATTCTATAACTGATTAACGGTCTATGTATGGAAATTGCCTGGTTTTGCTTATTGTGTTTGGAAGAGTTTGATGTCATTTCCAATTTAATTTATCTGTTACCACTTAACCCCAACAAATGGAGAGGAGGGCTATGCACTTTAGGTTCTTGGTGTTTGAATGATGTGTCATTGGAAGGAGAGAAAGATACAAGATACATGTATGTCCCATTCTTACATGCGTGAGCATTGCATACATGCATGGAGTCCTGGTTTCAGTTACATTAAGAGGCTGGATTATGTTTGAACAAGTCAGAAGACCAATGCTCTAAATATGCATTTGTGTATTTATGTATGTACATATAGAGTTATCTTGCCCGCCCAAGGCAAATGTTTTAAAAGGCCAGAGAACTTACCTTTCAGAACGTATGAGAGTCCCAGATCAGAGAAGGCTCATTTGAGGTGACCTCAAAGTCCAGTAAGTTAATTTTGAGAGCAGGTGCTTGCCATTTCAGAAGCAGGTCTGGAAGGATGATTTTATGAAACAAAGTCATTATTTTTTCTGTTTTGAACCGGCGTCTCTTCTTCATTCTCTGGAGCTGTTGCTTTTAATGGCTTCATCACAAGAGAATGTGCACACATGAGTGTCTGAGCACGGGCCGTGTGGACGCCATGCTTTGAAACATAATGAAGAACCAAGGCATGTTAATTGTTATTCTCCTAGAGCCTGTGATTCAGAGTAGAAACCAGAGTAGCTGTCTGGTTTGATAAAGTCTTGCTACAGTGGAGTGATCCAGCTGGTAAGACCATGTAAATATTGTAATAAGCACCCAAATGGTGTGATCTTTGCGAATACTCACGGAGAGTAGTTTTTCATGCTGTCCACTCTCTGGAAAGCTGCAATCAGCCACCGAGTTCTTTGTCAATGCCTGGGTGTATTTTTTGTAAGGAAGTATCGATTACCGAGTGAAAAACATTTAGTTTTAACAGCAATCAATGAGTAGCAGACAAAAGGACATCTGAAGTTTTGAAGTCTTTAAAAATATGAGGCAAACACCAGATCTAGGGAATTACTGGTAAATGGCAGGACCCAAGGGTTACACACATTCCAGACTGCTCACTGACTCTTCTCTCCAGCTGTGATGGAGAAGAGTGGATGACTGACTATGCAGGAAGATTGACTTAGCACACAGAAAAGGAGAGCTGTGCAAGTTGTCTTCTGTAATCTGTACAATTGAAGGGTTTCACTATGCATTTTTAGATATGCACTTCTATAGAAGTGCATATCTAAAAATGAATGAAGAGATGCAGGTTCAAAACAGAAACAGTAATGACTTTGTTTCATAAAATCATCCTTCCAGTTTTATTAAAGTTTTAATTTGTAATTGTGTGTATGTGTGTTTGGAACTTTTTCAAACACACACACACACACACACACACACACACACACAGACACACACATTACTCCTGAAAACAGAAGTGTTGGAGCCCCCTGGAGCAGAAGCTATGGACAGTTGTTAGTTACCCAACATCAGTACTGGAATTTATTCCCAGATTTGGGTCCCTTTGAAGAGCAGCTAATACTCTTGACCACCAAACTGTCTCTCTGTGTATGCATGTGCATACATGTGTGTACTTGCACATTTGTGTGGTGGAGAGCGCCAGTATGATATAAGTCCTCAGGGGTCTCCTACCTTCTTTGTTTGAGATAGGATCTCTCATTGGCCTGCAACTTCACTGTATAGGCAGGACCTGTGAGTTTCCAGAAGACGACCTGTCTCTGCATCCCATCTCACCATTTCTGGCACTAAAATCATGTACCACTTCCTCTGGCATCTACAAATCCTATTTTATCTGTCTGTCTGTCTGTGTGCATATGTGTACACGTGCTTTCTCTCTCTCTCTCTCTCTCTCTGTGTGTGTGTGTGTGTATGCACACATGTGTATGTGAGTTTGGGTTCACCTGTGCCATGTGCAGGGCTGTAGGTCAGAAGGCAGCTTCTGGGAGTGAGCTCTTGCCTCCAACTGTATTGAGGCAGAGTTTCTCCTGTTGTTTCTGTCATTGTTCTGTGTACTCAAGGCCCACACTCTTCTGGCTGATTCTCCCATGTCATGTCCTGTTACAGTGTAGTGACACTAGGATACAGACATGACAGCGAGTCTCGCTCTTTACGCAGGTTACCAGTCTTGGATGGCAAGTGCTTTTATCCATTGAGCAGATTTACCAGCTCCTTGCTTGACATGTTTGATGCGGTTTCTGGGGGATCTGAATTCAGGTCCACAGGTTTGCAAGCAATCATGTTTCTGAGGGAGCCAGCTTCCCAGGCCTGTTTGCTTTTAATGAGTGCCTAAACTTAAATTTTTGTGTCTGCTTTGGAAAAAACTATATAGAAAAGCACTGAAAGAGCTGACATCTGTCAGCACGAAAGCTTGCAGACTATTATTAGAGACTTTGAGATGAAGAACATATGCATTTGTCTGACTATCTTCGTTACCTTTTCATAACAATGGTGATGTGCTTGATATGGGCCATCTAGAAAGTAAAAGAGACATTTAAAAGTCTGCAAGTTCAAATCTCAGAAAACATGGACCTCATGTGTTTAGGCCTATGGTGAGGGTGGGACCTTGTGGCCAAAGCTTGGTTTATAAGAGAACACACACATATCTGGTCCCAGGGAGAAGAGGGATAGTGCTGGTGGAGCTGGTGGAAGTCATCCGGTTCATTTGAGAGAGATTGTTCATGCTTTCTAAGTGGATTTCACTAGACCCCACCTTTTTTTTATTCTCTATATTTTTTATTTATATTCCCAATGACTTCCCCTTTCCCAGTCCCCCACTCCCCGAAAGTCCCATAAGCCCTCTTCCCTCCCCCTGTTCCCCAGTCAACCCCCTCTCGCTTCTCTGTCCTGGCATTCCCCTACATCCAGTCTTTCCAGGACCAGGGGTCTCTCCTTCCATCTTCTTGGGAATCAATTGATATGTGAATTGTGTCTTGGTCTGAGCTTCTGGGTTAATATCCACTTATCAGTGACTGCATACCATGAGTGTTCTTTTGTGATTGGGTTACCTCACTAAGGATGATATTTTCCAGTTCTGACCATTTGCCTAGGAATTTCGTGAATTCATTGTTTTTAATTACAGAGTAGTATTCCATTGTGTAAATATACCACATCTTCTGAATCCATTTCTCCGTTGAGGGACATCTGGGTTCTTTCCAGCTTCTGGCTATTATAAATAAGGCTGCTATGAACATAGTGGAGCATGTGGCCTTATTGCATGCCGGGGAAGCCTCTGGATATATGCCCAGGAGTGATATAACAGGATCCTCTGGGAGTGTCATGCCCAGTTTTATGAGGACCCTCCAGACTGCTTTCCAGAGTTAGACCCCACCTTTTAAAGGTCCACGGCACCTTCCATAGCATGACCTGGGCATTAAGTCTATTACATGGAGACAAATGGGGAATAGTCACTATCCCAATTAATAATTTAACATTGATACCCAAACTATAACCATGACTAACCAATCAGTTTTTTTCTATATACTGTATTCAATATTTAAAACTAACAAATGGCCAGATTAGCTATGCATAAAGTGGGCTCCATGTAAACTCTCCATGCCTCTGGGAGAGTGGGAAGAGATGCTGGCTAATAGTGTAGCACTAGAGGCTGAGGTGTGGTTCTGTGTATCACATGAACCCGGTAGTATCTCTGTGCAGTTATGTAATCGTGGGGATTGACAATGGATTTGTTCCCAGCACACTTACAAGTACAGGTATTGGATGTTTTTAGAGCTACCAAAAGCTTTATTCCTTCTCCAAAGTACAAACTAAATTTTCATCTTTGATGGTTGTTATCAAGTTTCATTCCATGTGGGGAAGGAAGTATCTAGTTGTTTTTGTTTCCCAATAACCAAGTTTTCTGGGGAATGTAAAAAATTTTGAATAGAAAAACATCACTGCCACCACCAAGACAGTGGATTACATTTTAGAAAAAGAACACACACATTGTATTGACTTCCCACCAATAGTAAGTCTTAAAAGAGGGTCCACAAACTATTGGCACACTATTTTCCTGTCCACCCATGTATGTGGTTTTTTTTTTTTGGAGAGAGAGAAAATTCAAAACTATTGAGACTGTGTCTCACTCTGTAGCCTATTCGTGGCCTCTATTCGTGGTTCACATCCATTTTCCTGCCTCAGCTTTCCAAATGCACACATTGGTGTGATTTGATTGAGATACACACACACATACACACACACACACACACACATTCATTGTTGATACTCTGTTTCCAGTTTCATAATCAAGGGTATATCTGAGCAGTTGAAACAGAGGCAATAACCTATAAAGCCTTGAGTGTTCCGCATCTGGTACCCTACTTAAGACGTACGCCAATTCCTGTGCCAGGCATGATCTTACAATTTACTTGAAGAATAATATTCCTTTCTGAAGTTTCTAGGTTTATTTATTATATATCTGTTTGGGCACATGTGCCATAGTACACACGTGGAAGTCAGAAGATGACTTACACACACACACACACACACACATGTACTTAAGCACCTTTACACTCCACAGTCTCTAACAATGTCTTAGAAGGGAGAGATGTAAATGCATGAACTGGTTCTCTAGCTTTGAAAATTTACTGGGAAAAACTCCTAAGTGAGGCCACCAAGTTCTAGACCCCTGAGGTCAGATTGTCGGCGGCATACAATCCTTAACCTTCTCCATCCTCCTGCTCTCCTACTCATGTACTTGTAGCCTTAGGTGCTATATAATCACAAGAGGAGGAGGAGGAAGGAGAAGAGGAAAGGAAGGAGGAGGAGGAGGAGGAAGAGGAGGAGGGGGAGGACAAGGGAGAAGAGGAGGAGGAGCAAGGAAAGGAGGAGGAGGAGGGTGAGGAGGAGGGAGAGGAGGAGAGGGAGGAGGAGGCAGAGGAGGATGGTGAAGAAGAAGGGGAGGAGGAGGGAGAGGAAGAGAGGGAGGAAGAGGGGGAGGAGGAGGGAGAGGAAGAGAGGGAGGAAGAGGGGGAGGAGGAGGGAGAGGAAGAGAGGGAGGAGGAGGGGGAGGAGGAGGGAAAGGAGGATGGTAATTAAGAGAGAGAAGAAGGGAGAGGAAGAGAGGGAGGAGGAGGGGAGGAGGAGGGGGAAGAGGAGTGAATTAGAAACAGTACCCACTGCCCACTGTCTCATATTGTTCATCAATTCTGTGACTACTGTCTATAATTTGAGGAAAGTGCTTAGAATCCAGCTGGACTTCACATACAATTATCATTTGTACTATAAGGAATAACCATGCCCCTTTCTCTTATTTTCATTTATTTAATATGTCCTATAATTGTTTTTCCAATTTCTCTGTGAATAAAGGAGACGAGTTTTTTCTTATTTTAATTAATCAATTAATTAATTAATTAATTAGCTAGCGTTCTTTGACTGGTTCATACACCCATAATGACTTTTGATCTTTGTCATCCGCATTACTCTATGTCATCTCTTTCCTTCTCTTGATGAACCCCTTCTTCCAAACAAGCCCCCACAGGGTTTAATCACTGTTGTTTACATGCTGGGCATAGCAGGGGCAACTTACTAGTGGCTACACTACTGTAAGGATGATACTCACATCCTCAGCAGCCATTAATTGTCAGTAGTCTCTCCAGGAGGGCTGGCCTCTTGGGCCCTCACCATCCATAATGTAATGTTGACAGGTTCAGATTTGTGCAGAGAATCACAGTTGCAATGAGTTCATGAGTACCATGGCTATGCCATGCTCAGAAGGTATCTTTCACTCTGCATCTTCCCAGCATCTGGCTCTTACATTCTTTCTGCCACCTTTTCTGTGATGTTTCCTGAGCCTTTAAGGGGTCATAGAGCTATTTCATTTAGAGCCAAGCACTGAGGAAGTGTTTATTCATAGCTCTTGGACCAGTTAGGAGTCTGTGTATCAGTTACTTCCCACGAGGTGTATTAAACGTAACTTTCCTTTCACTGTTCTGAGACAGGATCTCCAGTAGCCTAGATGGATGCCCAGCTGGCTTAGGACAATGATGAATTTGAAGCTCCAGTCCTCCAGCCTCCACCTCTGGAGTGTCTGGGATTTCAGATGCTAGCCTCAGCCAGCCCATCCTAGATGGTGCTGGGGCCCAACCCTAGGGTTTCTGGTATAGCAGGCCAGCAATCTACCTACTGAGCTATATCCACAGCACTTACATGTCTCTGTGCTTGCTTGTCTTTTCCACTATTGTATAGCTGCTGGTAGTAACTATAGTATGCCTTCCGTGCTTTCAACCATAGTTTTAATGGACAGATCCTTACTATACTGAACATAAAAATAAAGACAGAATCTCTCTGGCATAGCATTTGTTTATTTGTTAACAACTGCTTGTAAAAGATGATCAGTACACTGAACTGTCTGTCATTAATGGGTCCTTTGTAATTCCTCCCGACCCAGAGGAGACGCCACTGTGGTATGAATGGCATACCTGCTCCTTAACAATCACAAATTGGAATGTTCTGCATTGTACATGTTCAACTTAATCCTTTGGTAATAATCCCTGGGATTCCTAGGCTCTCTCAAACATGTGTGTTGAACAGTATATGAATTTTTCTACCTGTTAAAGGGAAGGAGTCCTATTTTATAACATGTAAAGCCCAGAAAAAAAAATTTTAGCCTTATGATTTCCTGAAAGAGATAAAATTTCCAAGACAGATTTTCAAGATCTTAATATAGTAATAATAAAAATGTTTGAGATTCATTTTTACTGTGTCATATTCAGGCACAGATTTCGTTTTGAGCTCATATTTATGTGTACACATATACATATAATAATTTATAAATTGAGGTGCAAGGTGAACATATACATTTCTTTAAGCTAGGTACAAGAGCCCCCTCCTCTTTGGTAACCCCTTACTCTTCTAGCAGTCTGCAGAGAGTGACTTTAAGAGTGGGTTGACCCTTGTCCCTTGCTAGAGAGACCTAGGATGTGCCTGGTCACCCTAGAAAAATAAGCATCTTTTAGGGCTTCTTTTTTTTCTTAACAATCCAAAGCACTCTTTCAAGATTTCTGTTTCCCTTTGATTTTAAGTTCTATAGCCAGGGAAAGGCACTAATGTTGCCATGTGGTACGACAACTCCTGCTGTGTTCAGTCAGATCTGACAGAATGTCCCAGAAAAAAAACTACTTGTGAATGATAGAGAGCTAAGCATTCAGTCAGGGTGGGAACTAGGGAAAAGCTAGGAATTACAAAGCAGGCCCCTCTCAGCATGGGTCCTAACCCTTGCTTAAAGCACTCACAGTAGACTTGTAGCCATGTTGTGCAGCTCCTCAGTGAGCATCTGTGTCCAGCCACACACTAAGCAGATGTTGACTCCAGTCCCTACTGGCATATTTTTTTATGAATAGTATTTATCATGTCTTCATTTGCTTACCACTGGGGACCAGTCCTATGTCATGACATTATCCTTCATTTATATGATTGATCAAGGGCTAAATGTACTTTGAAAGGAGCCATTTAGGGAGCTGGAGAGACAGCTCAGTAAGTAAAGCAGATATCCTACAAGCATAAGGACCTCAGTTTATTCTGAGAACACACATTAAAAACCAACCAACCAACCAAGCGAGCAAACAAGCAAGCAAGCAAACAAACTGGCCTCAAATTATAGCACCAGGGAGACAGAAACAGGAAGAATCCCGGGACTTTCTAGCCAACTAGCCTTGCCTAATTAGCGAGTTCCAGGCTAGTGAGAGACTTGATTTCATGGAAGACACCCAAATTTGACCTCTGATTTCTGCAGGCCTATAACCACATGTGTATGTAAATGTACACACATAAATGTTCGCCTAGGTGTTCTTGTAAGGGAACACATTTCCCCTTTTGACTGATGAACTGTTTCTTCAGCTCATATATTAGTGTTTAATGATTTTTAAATAAACATGGCATTTATATAAAGCTTACCTCCCAGATTAGCACACAGAAAGCTTTCAGTATGTAATATCTCTACCTTCTTCTATGGTTGGTGATTCTGTGAAAGGGAACACTGACACATTGAACTGTAGCTGGATCATGATTCCGTGACGGTCTTTTAACTCTTCTAAGCTGACCTTTCCAAGATGAAATGTGAATGTTTGCATTTCCTAACAACCGTGAGGCAAACCGCCGGAAATCATGTTTTACAAAATTGTGAAATTTCTCCTATAATCCGTCTGCCTTAAAACACTTGAAGCTGATCCTACAAACACCGGGCCCGTTGTTCTCAAAGCGTTATTTGAAGAAGCAGCTCTATGTAAAGAAGAGTCTCTGCCAGGCGATGGGAAGTGTGAAGGCCATCTGGAATGTTCTCCAGATGAATAGAAAGCATTTGTAGAAAATTAATATTAATTGCCAGGATCCTGTGAGCCACTTTGTGGCAGACTTAAATGCTTCGGCAGTAACTTGTACAGTCAGATGTTGACATTATAATTATTCTCTTATTTTAGAAGAGTGAATAATTACCATAGCAAACACTCTAATTTCCCATACACATAATTACACCCATTCACTGAGGAAAGACAGCAATATAAAGATTCCTAGTCTAAATAGGATTCTCTCCTCTCTCACTGATCTACAAAACGAAAGGGGGCTGAACTGAATGCATAGAAAAGGTACTGTCTTAATAAATGTAATTGCAAATGCTCTGGAAGGCAAGCCCTAGCAGAAATAAAATTTATGACTTAATAATTAATGCATGAAGGGAGCTGAGCAAGTGAGACGAACAGTAACTTGGATTTGTGTTCTACCTGCCACGGGAGAAATCTATGGACAGGAGACAAAACCAACAGAGGAAACTGTATGATGTTTGTAAGATCAACAAATCTGTACATTATCGTCAGTATCAGGATTAAGACTAAAAGTGGTTACTGATGTCAACTGAAGGGAAAATGGTGAGATTCAAAATCAAGAGGATTCCGTCACACTTAACAAGGACTTACTGCAGAGTTTTGGACCATTCAGCAATGTGCTACCACGATGGGCAGGTCCTTACCAAGCATAAGACTTAGTCTAGTCCTTTTCTTAACTAAGCAGCGATTTGGAGGAGGCAGCACAGAGTTGTATATGGAATTCTTAGCAAGTGTTAGGGTGGCATGTAGTTTTTTGGGGTGGAGATAAACAGTAAAAGTATGAGAGAGGATACCATAGAAATAAGGTTCAGGAAATAAGGAGGGTAGTACAGGCAGAAAGACTGTAGAAGTAGAAGGGATGGAGTATTATGGGATGCTATCTTTTAGGCAGGGCATGGCCTTTGGACTTTATGTAACAGCAGCTGTGATTGTCTGTCCCAATTCCACAGGAATGTTGCTCATCAATATTCTCTCATAGAGGAGGCAGGAGTTCTCAAAGTGTTACCCTGAGGACCTTTAGGCAGTTAGTTAGTGGTCATCAGGCAAAGAGAGACATATTCTTCAGCGGTGTATATTCTGGTACATTTCTCATGGTCTTGTAAATAGCTCCTTCCCATGCTCCCATAAGCAACTCTAATGAAATTCAAGTAGATATGAAGCTAAAAAGACTTGAAAGTACAAAGGGACCTGTTGAGAAAAGGCAAAGGATCAGTGGGGTAAGAACACCACAATATGATCAAAATGCTCTGTGTGTGTGTGTGGGTGGGTGGGGGGAGTATGTGTGCATGCACGCATGTGTGCGAAAATCTCACAGTGAAGGCGTTGTATATAATTAAAAATATGCTAAGAGAAATAAAAAGTATATCAGAATGTAGGATACAATGTAAATTAGGTGGGCGTGTTCTAAGGGAAACATCAAGGTTGAGAAAACAAGGCAGGTGTTAACCTTCATGGAAAATTTACCTGTGGATTAGAAGATAGACTAGAAAGACCTTGGAATCCTGTGTAATAAGGCACAAAGGGAAGGAGAGCATTTCCAAGTTTCACTTCAAATTAAGTCAGCTGCAGAATGTCTTAGTTTTTTCATTGGTCCCTGTGGGTAGAGGCAGGAAAGGAACAGGAGTAGTGGAGATGAAAGAAATACATCGAAGCCCACTCTAAAGATGGTTCAGAGCAGAGCTCTGCAAGTCCAGATTGCTGAGAGACTGGTGTGCCACCCTTTTATGTACAGAATATACAGTCTCCAAAGCAAAGAAAGGGGAATTTGGGAATGTAGTCAAGTATGAAGGCACTTAATAAAATTGATTCCCAAGAATTCCTGAGAGGGTAGAATAATTAATAGCTACTGTTAATTGTGATCAATTAAACATGACAATGGAGAAAGATCTGTGACAAAAGTAGAACGTATCACTGACTTTACAGAAGAGCCCATTGGCCAAGTAAGTGATGCATTTGCTAAACTAAGTTGAGAAGTGAGCCTTTGGTCCAAAACACAACAAAACAAAACAACCCAAACTAAAGAAAACCCAATTAAAAGATTGTTCTGTGAAGACAGTGTGTCTGAATTAGGCAAATGGCTATAGACATCAGGCTTACCACCCAGTTTGTTTGTCAACCAAAGTCTTAACTACATCGATTAGCCCCATCATCATCATCCAGATCATCATCATCATCATCATGTATTAAATCACATATGAGGAAATGGTTTTCTGGAAGCTTGTTGAAATCAGAAAGACAGTGAGGCAGAAATCCTCACAGAATAGCCATTTCCAGGATATGAAACCATTGACCATGAATGACATTCACAAATAACACAAGCTCCCCTTGCTTTCTTAAGGCAGTCTCTAGTTTCCAGAGTTCACACCAAGGATGGATTCCCTTGTCCCAGTATCAATGAGATTTGGGGTTTCTCTTTAAAACCTACATAGAAATGGGAGCTATGATCCCTCTGGAGTCTGCTTTGTCCCTCCCCTCTACAGTTAAGTGATGTTGAACACCCACTTTTCAACTGCCCTGCTTCCTCTCCATTGGCTAAGACAATCCATACATCTCACCCAATGATCTGAAAATAGGATTTCAGTCCCCGTAAGTCGTTACTGTGGGACCATCTCCTGACCAGCCCTGACCCTAGAGTGTGCACACACATCATCTTGTTAATATTGATATCATTAATTAGTAGTTATGTTTCTTTAGGTTATGGCTGACTTTCATGGGTGCATATAAGGTGGGAGTTGGAGGAGAGCTTATCCCTTTAGAGGTAGGTCCATACACAGGCTCACTCTTCAAGAATGCTGTCTGTCAGTGTGGGGAGTCATGGTTGCGGGAGTGTGAGGTGGCTGGTCACATTGTCCCTGTAGGCAGGAAGGAGAGTTGAATGGTACTGCCCAGCTCCCTTTCTCCTTTGTATCCAGGCCAGTACCAAAGCCCATAAAAAGGAATCCTCCACATTCAGGATGGATTTCCCCACCTGTATTAACTGAATCTAGAAATTCTGTAGACAAGTCCAGTTTATCTTCTAGGTGATTCTAGGTCCTCTCATATTAATGACCAACATGCCACCATCCTGCCAAAGTTGAACAAGAAGCCCACGGGAGAACCAGAATGACAGCTTAGATAGTTAGCTTCATATTTTCTTCACTGCATGAATTATTACGTATAGGATTCTGAGGTGTGCATAATTTTCCACACATTTTTACTCCTTGTTTTCCCAGTTCTATGATGGTGTCAAGGCAAAATTTATGTGATGTTATATTATGAATGAAGTCTCACCATTTGGTTCTTCATTCAAAATCCTAATTGATAAGTTCACTTTCCCCTAGATTCACTGAGACAGAGTCTCACACTGAACCCAGAGCTTGTGTATTGGGCTGGTAAATCTAGCCGTCTGACTCTGACTTTCCTACTTGAGTGACATGCACTTTATCCACTTGATCTTCTCCCAGCCCAGAGCTTTCTCTTACTGAAGAAAAGTTGGTCATAGTATAAGGCTCACCTGTGGCTTTTTCTTCCAGGTATACCTTGGTATAATGGACATTTTGAGATGCATCCATTGCCCATCTGTCCTGTTTACCCTTGCAATTTCTGCCCATCCCAGCTCTGCTCCCTGTCCTCATCTCTGTTATCTAAGTCACCCTTTTGTCCCTCCTCTCACTTAAAAAAAAATCATGTTCTGCTTCTTTTTTTAGCTGAAAGGGAAGCTTTGTCTCTCTCAGGTGATGTTATCAGCACTGCGGATATATCCTGTACTGTTTTTATCTGAGCATCACAAAATCTGATTCTGATTCTTCTGTTACAGCCAACAGTTCGTGTTTTAAAAAAATCAATGCTAAAGTTCTTTATCTGCATCTCAGCCTCTAGAGTGACCGAATCTTTCATAACTAATGGAGATATTGAATTCAGACAGTTTTATGGGGAAGAATACATCGCAATTTGTGTGAAAAGCAAAAACGGGACTGCAATTAGATGCTGTAACTGTAGCTTAATTTAGATCCATTTGACATTGGTTTGCTAGAAATTGGTAGAGGGTTTTTAAATTAAAACTAGCCTTTTTGTGAAAACATTAGTTTAATTTTTACACTGATGTGTTTAGCTTATAGGATTCTGTCTTCTCTCTCTTTCTCATTCTCTCATTCTCTCTCTCTCTCTCTCTCTCTCTCTCTCTCTCTCTCTCTCTCTCTCTCTCTCTCTCTGTGTGTGTGTGTGTGTGTGTTTGTGTCTGTATTTGAAATAGCATCATCAAATTGATCTAAAGATTATTCATGTGGAAAAGAAAGTTGTCCCTTATTAATATCGAAACCCCTTCAATATATCAGTAAAAAATCATATAGTGCTTTTCCTGTCTTTTGAGATAGTCTCATAAAGCCCAAGAGAGGCTCAAACTTCCTAAGGAACCAGGGATGACCTTGAACTTCTGACTTTCTTTCTTGAACCTCCCAAGTGTTGAAATTGCAGATACAAGAGATTGCCACCCGCTTTATTCTGTTCTGGCATGGCCCCAGACTTGGGGAATGTTAGCAAACACTCTACATTTGAGCCACAGCCCAGCCCTTGTTGTTTGCTTTTGAATTAAGAAAGGTCACTGTTCTACCTGCAGGACTTGTTCCTTTGAGTTGCATGTGTTTCTGAACTGTTCAATCCTTGGCACTTCCGTCTGACCCCACCTCTTCCAAATTCTACAAAAAGGGCAACTGTGCACAATCCTTCTATATCATGACACAGCAGATAAACCTGTTGTGTTTATGTTATGCTGATAAAGGTTTAGGATATTTTTTTATTGTGTTAAAAACACAACATAAAAATTTCCATTTTAACCAGTCCTGCAGAGAACTGGCTTCAGTACATTTTCCTTTCACAAAAACACTTTCCATTCCTTTCCATGCATCTGGAATATCATATTCCAAGATGACAGGGTAAAGATTTTATTCTGATTTGTCCTAATGTCAGTAGAATTAACTGATTGGTAGAGTTCAAAAGAGCCAGCTCCAGAGTCAACAAGCAGGAATATTTATTTCTAGCACTACTGTGCATCAATGTTCTAAAAATACAAAGTGTATTTGCATAGGAGAAACGATCCTAATCTCAAACAAGTATTGGTAAAGCTAGATATTTGTAAAGAAAAAGTGTAGAAAATGGATCTCAGATGCATTGGATATAGTGGCTGCTGCTGGAACTCAGGATGGAGAGAAGGATGAGGGTTTACCTGGGAATAGCCTGGGGGTGTCTCAGGGAGTGTTATATAAATCTATGAATATGCGTGTGTGTGCCTGTGGTGTGTGCCTCTGTGTGTGTGTGGTGTGTGCCTCTGTGTGTGTGTGTGTGTGTGTTTTATGTCTGCTGGTGCATTTGTGGGCAGAGACAGGAGGAGAATTTCAATTGTCCTGTTCTATCACTCTCTGCTTTATTCCCTTGAGACATGGTCTGTTACTAGACCTGGAACTTTAATGGTGGCTACTAAACACCAGCAATCCTCCTGTCTCCCCTTCTTAATGGGGGAAACTGGTTCATTTGTGCACATCTGACTTTTTATGTGGGTCCTGGCAAGTCGAACTCAAATCCTCAAGCTTGACCAGTAAGTTCCCTTATCCATTGAACCACATCCCCAGAGTTCAGAGGGCCTTTTAAGTGGGAAGAAGAGAATGGTCAAAGCCCAGAGGCAAGGAGATGTATATTTTCAGAGTATGACGACATACTTCTAGCATGTAATCTTATATTTTCTTCATGGTCCCAGCATAACTTTATCTATATAAATTAGAGCGGGAGTTCTGGAGAGATAGATCAGTGAAGAGCACTTGCTATTCTTGCAGAGAACCCATTTTTTCCCCTCAGCACCAATGGGTACTTTATAACCATCCATAATTCTTGTCCAAGTGGCTCTGATGGCCTTCATTCCAACTCCAAGGATCCTAGGTTCTCTGTAGCGCACAGACATAAGTACAGGCCAAGCACTTAACACACATAAAAATAAATAGACTTTAAAAAACAAGCTGGAGAGATTGCATCTTTGCTGTGATTTTTTAAAGGCTCGTAACATGTAACAGGCTTGTGACCCTAAATAGTCACCACACTTGATTTATCTCAGTTTGGAGCTCCACACTTCTCTTCTTCCTCACAGAGTAGTGCAAGACATGTCTGGGGAGCCCTCCCATCCCCAGCACCATAGAATTGTATAATCTGTACTCAGTGTTCCATTTAGCAGCAATAACCACCGTAGTGTTGCTGTTGAAAACCAATAACAGAAAACGAGACACAGAGGGGCTGGGGTCAGCATTGCTGTGGCGGGGTTCATATTATATGGAGGAGCTGAGCTGTGTGGAGCATGGTTCTGTCAGCTACGTGTGTCCGTTTGTGTCTGGAAAAGATTTTAAAAGCAATGGGTGATTTGGTCTGTTTTGAACCTCAGAAAACCTGGTTGGACACAATTAAAAGCAGCTCTTCAGCATTGTTCTCCTTAACTCTATATTCTCACTCAGGGCTAATTAATATTTTTAAATCAAGATCCCTTTTAGACAGACATTTTATATGACCATAGATATGCAGGTATATAAAATAAAACACGAACTGATGATAAATCACAGCTATTTGTTTTAAAACAATTCTTTAGTGTGTATGTATTTTACTATTTACTAAAAACAAAAGTGACTTTTTATACCAATGAAATGGACTTCTTTGCTTGTTTTAATGTAAAGAATGAAAACTCTTGGCTTTTGATATAATACCACAGTGCATAGAATGTCTTTTGTGTTTTCAGAGTTGATGAATATCTTGCTTTTTGTAATCATTAATACTGAATTCAGTGCTTCCCACTAGGACATGGTCTAAGATGGCACAGGTATGTGTGCCCTCCTTTCAGAAGTTGCTATAGAAATCCTATCCTGATCCCAAGCTAGAATTCATTGAACCAAAGTCAGCGACTCCCCAGCTTAGCGAGTTGAATTAAAAAAGTATCCGGATATCATCCAGCACGCAGATGTACTAATGGGATCAGAGCATGCTGAGAAACAACGGCGGAAAACACCCCCTGTCCTGTGTAACTAAATCATTACGCTTCAGTGCGACCGACAAAATGTGTGTTCAGTTAAACACTGCCATCTACAATCAGGGAGCCCTATGTCGGTGCCAGGATGTCTCAGGCAGTGTCACTTAACATAAAAGTCAGAACAGCATGTGCAGGGCAGGGCGTGCCTGCTTTAGAAGCAAGGCTGAGGAGAAGCTTCTCCATGCAGAATGGACACCGACTGACACAAACATGTTGGTTTTTTTTTTTTCACTTGTTTTATTTTGGATTAATTTTGTTTGTTGAGCATTCATAAACGTGTACTGTTTTCAAAACTTTCATGTCTGTGACTGTATATGGGGTTCTCACAATTTCAGCTTTAGTCTAATTAACTTGAGATTCTTTGGTCTTTCTATATAGTGGAATATAGCAGTGACACTATGTCTAAATGATGTTCCAGCAATTGAAGAGCTGAAGTCATTTTGAACAGACAGTGATGCTTTAGTATCTGAATAACTATGACTTTAGTGGGAGGTTGGGTCATAGTTACTTACAAAAGACAACTTAGTTTAATGGAACATATGTCAGTTCAGAGCCAAGCCATCCAGCCCTCAAACTATCCCACCTTCTGGTGTCTATGATCATGTGCGTACGTGTGTGTTTACACTTGCTCACAGGAGCCCATGTGATTCCAGAGGATGGTATTGGGATGCGTTTCCATCACTTGTCCACTTTATTTTTTGACCCAGCATCTCTCGTTGTGCACAGATTGTGCCTTTACATCCAGAATGCCTGCCTGCTCAGTCAGATCCTTGGGCCCACCTCTCTCCGCTTCCCAGCACCGGTAGTATGAGTGCTTATTGCTGTGATGGCTGTTATGTTGATGCTGGGATCAGAACTCAGGTCCTCTGCATACTCGCAAGGCACATATTTTATCTACCAAGCAATTTCTTCAGGCCAGGGTTTCTATGATCTTAAATACATGTGTAGATCTTTGATTCTTGATTTCCTGGTCTATAAAAGAAGTTAGTAAAAAAAAAATCTACTGTACAAAGCAGCTATGATTTTATGTGTGGTGTGTGCCTATGTGTCTGGGTCTGTCTGTCTGTATCTGTTGCTATGAACATCAAGCTCAAGGTAGCTCTTAGGAACCAGCAGCTCTCCCTGCATCTCATTTCGGCACACACACCTTCTGAAGGCCATGCCCTTCTCTGTCTTGTAGCACGAGAAGCTGATACATGAGTTGGAAGAGGAACGGCACTTGCGGCTACAGAGCGAGGAGCAGTTGCGGGAGGTGACCCTGGAGTCAGAGCGCAACAGGATCCAGATGCGCAGCCTGCAGCAGCAGTTTTCCAGGTACTGCTCCTGTGAGCATGGTGGTCCTGAGCTCTGCCCCCTCTTGACTTTCTGGGAGCACGTTTTTTTTGCTGCCTTCAGCAGGTGCACCAAGTCCGACAACCATTCTCTTCACAGCTTGACCCATCAATGGGACTTATTTTGACCTGACAGTTGAAGTTTGTGACAAAATGGTTGTCTTTTCTTCTCTGGGAGCTTCCCAAAGTGTCCTTTAAAATATAACGAATTATGCTTATCCTCTTCTAGCTTCACATGAATGAGACTCAGACTATGGTTTATTTATTTGGCTTTGGCAGTTACTGGGGGGGTTACCCTTAATCTGCTTTTCTAACAGCTGGGC
Source organism: Tokudaia tokunoshimensis (assembly GCA_036184795.1). Taxonomy (NCBI): domain Eukaryota; kingdom Metazoa; phylum Chordata; class Mammalia; order Rodentia; family Muridae; genus Tokudaia; species Tokudaia tokunoshimensis. Next base: position 68,006,192 of record BTHU01000013.1, read on the forward strand.
TTGCTACTATCCCAGCTGTGAACCCCAAATACTTGCTGTTGAAATCTTCCTGAGCTGTTTCTATTCAGCAGTCTTGTGTCCTAGGATGGGGAGGGCATTTCACTCTGGCACATGCTGCTGGTCCATACCTAATGGAGACCTCCTGTTCTCCCATGTTCTTTCTCCTCCTTGATGCTCTCTCTGTCTCTCTCTCTGTCTCTCTGTCTCTGTCTCTCTGTCTCTCTCTCTCTCTCTCTCTCTCTCTCTCTCTCTCTCTCTCTCTCTCTCTCTCTCTCTCTCTCTCTGCCTAACTGGAGGCCCCCAGCCCTGTAATTCAAACTCTACCTCTCTCTATTCTCCCCAGTAAATGCTTGGAGCTATTTTATTGAAAGAGTGGGGAGTAAGGTTTGCACAATAAAGACTGGTACAGGTGGGGATTTGCTTGTCTTGGGGCAACCAGATCTTGGGGTACAGAATTTAGCATTTGAACACAAGCAGCACCAGACCAACCTCCCACAGTTGTTTGGTGGCTTTGCCATGGGTTAGATTCTGTGGGTGTGCTGTGTCTGTGGCCAGCTAGGATAATATTTTAATGGTCATCCCAATACTGTTTTATCATGTGAGTCTTAATTATTTGGTATATTCTTACTTTTTTTGAGTGGCCAAAAATAAAGAATAGTATGCTTTTTTTTTTCTTTTAGGACGATAATATTACTTTTCAATTCTAGTCATTTACTATAGGGCCAGACGATGGCACAACTTCTATTTGAAAGTCTATTCAGCGCTAAAGGAGAAAACACCAGTATGTGCATTAAAGCTCTGAGTCCAGGGTCCATTCACTTCCCTAAGTAAAACTGAAAACTATTTCATTCCACATTTTTGTCTGGAGGTCATCCTAGGCTGTGTCATACTTGGGAAGTTGTCCTACAATGTTAATGTTCATGAGCGCTGTGGGGGAACTGTATTTCCATCACGAAGCTTTTTATATCAACAGTTTTCTAGCTCTCTCTTCCTGCCTCTCTCCCTCCAGTCCTCCCTCTTTCCCTCTCTCCCTCCTTTTTCCTCGCTTCCCTCCCTCTCTGGTAGTGTCACACACATGTGTGTCAGCAGACACCCTTGGGTATAAGTCCTTGCTTCCCACCTTGTTTGAGACAGTGTCTCTTGTTGCCTTTCCCCTCCTGTATACACCAGGTTCCTGAAATTCTCTTGTCTCTGCCTCCCATATCCCTGTGGGAGAGCTAGGAATGCAGATACAGGGGCTGTTGTCTGCCTCTATGTGGATTCTGGGAGTTTGACTGCAGGTTCTCATGCAGAGATTGCTTTACCCACTGAGCCATCTGCACAGCCCCACCCCTATGTTTTTAAATGTGTTTCAGCGAGAGACTTCAGTTCAGCCTTGAGATCATTTCCCTTACCGTGATATCGTACACTGCCCATGCTCATGTCCTTGGCTTGGGGGCTGCAAAGAACATGGCAGGAAGAAAGTATGACTCATCTGTATTCATTATTGTAATTTAATACGCTGTCAAACTCATGAAATTACTCAGGTGCTATAGAAAAGCATCAAGAAATACTTTAACATTTTCTGGGCACACCCCTGAAGCCCCTTATACACCCTCACCCTCAGTTCATCTCTCCATTGTGTGAACTCTTACTTTCTGTTTAGGAGCCAGTAATAACAGAAGCTCTCTAGTCCAACTTGAAGCCCTGCTGTGGAATACCTACCATTTTAATGATACAGGAATGAAGGGGGCATAGCTCACTCTTTGCACTATCTAATTGAGATGTCTCTATATTCAAGCCATTGATTTCCATGATGGGCCACAAAAGACACAGTAAATTATTTTCATATGATGCTAGGTGATGCTGGGTCACCAGTTGTAAATCAAATGACAATCCCACATAGATTTGTGTTACACAAGAGTCCGAACTCTATCCTGGGCTGAAAGAGAAGATAATTATATGTATGATAAATAGGAGTTGCTTTCCCATACTACTTTTGTGAGAATATTTCCCACTGTAATCAGGTTTATTATGTGGTGCTTAAAGGGCCTTAAAAAGGGTCAACTGCAATTACAGTCAGAAAACTAATAGAAGCCAGCCAGGGCAGGGCATATATGACAGATAATTACATGATCATTTGGGATCATTGAACTATTTTTGATGGCCTTTCACATCAAACTTTAGTTTTGAGTGTATGGCTGCTAGTTGTTGTGGAGACAGTTCTCTTCGAGTCTTTTTAAATTCCTCAGCATTGGATATACCTTTGGGTGTATTTTCCAGTGGAATGGTCATCTAATGATTTACATAGTAATCCAAAGTATTATGATGAACATTGAAACATAGAAAGAGATTTATGTTAACTCTGTGTGTGTGTCTGTGTGTGGGTATGTGCACATGAATGCAGTGCCTGTGGAGGCTAGAAAAGGGCATTGGATCCGCTGGAGCTGGAGTTAGAGACCGTTTCAGGGCACCTGTTTCAAATGCTGCAAACTGATTTCAGGCCTTCTACAAGAGCACCCCATGCCTTTAACTGCAGAGCTATCTCTCCAACCCTCAAATTTAAAACTTTTATATTCTCAGTGTTATCTTTTTCCACCATGGATTGACAGTTCTCTTTATATGTGTTAATTACTGGAGGTATGAGGTTATTTCTCCCCCTCCTCCATGGGCAGATGTTAATTTTTACATCAAGTTCATGAGGTTGATTTCCAAGAAAGCTGACAAAAGAAAATCAGCCTCCCTCATAGAAGCCACACCCTAGATTCCCTCAGAAGGTAGAAGGCTTAACTAATATGCTTACCACAATTCTGTCACTTAGTAGAGTGCACAGTAGTAAAGATGGGTGCTTTCATATCGTCCCCTCCCCTAGGTGAGGGAGCCCTTCAAACTGTGAGCTCTTAGAGGCAGGTGGTATTACAGGGCTACCTCTCGTGTGTGGTTACACACTCAAGGATATTTTCCAGATGTGTTGGCGTTTAAGCTGTTGCCTGGTGGGCCATGTACATGGCTGAACATATTTTATGAGAGGTTAAGGCTGAAAAATCCCATAATTGTTCTCATCCTCTCCACTCTTTTAGCTACTTGCTCAATATGTGCTTATGCAGTTAGCCAAACTTAGTGTTGTAGACAGAGCTTAGGGCAGAGATTCTCCTCCTAGGTAAAGTAGGTGATGGACTAAGGCCCCGCCTCCTCACTTCAAATGAATGGAGTGTTTGAGCCTCACAGGGCTCATCTGGAGGAGCATTTGCAGGACCATTTTCTCCAATGGGTGGCTATATTACCTTTCAATATGGGGCTTTTTTTTTTTGAGGAAGCAATTCATGAAGAAAGCAGCAAGTCCATAGAGTACTGATATCAAACAAAGCCATACATGACTTGCACATCAGACTTGGTTCCTTAGGAAACAATCTAATGAATTCATAAATTGTTCCTGAAAGCTGCGATCCTTTTTAAAATCTCCATCTCCCTCTCCCTCTCCCCCACCCCGTGTGTGTGCATTATGTGAATGTGTGTGCATATAAGTATGTTTGTGTGCATTTTGAGTGCAGGCACATAGGCATGCCAATGTGTGTGTGTGTGTGTGTGTGTGTGTGTGTGTGTGTGTGTGTATGTGTGTATTTGTGCATGCCCGCGCACGCGCACAAAGGTCAGATGAAAACTTTGAAGTCTTTGTCACCTTCTGCCTTGCTGGAGTCAGGGCCTCTTGTTCCCCACTGTATATACTTCAGGCTAGCTTGTCAACAAGTATCGAAGTATTAACACTTGAAAGGCAAAGAAGTGCTAATGCATTCACCTTATGTGGCTTCAGAGATCCCACCTTTGACCCTCACTCATAAGCAGAACGCACAGTGAGGGCTTTACCCACCAAGCAATCTCCACAGCCTGAAAGCCACTTATCTATCACGAATGTCCACTTTTACTGTGTTCACAAGAACAAAGAAAACTGTAAATGCAGATGACAATGTCTTTTTTACTGTGGTATAACTGGAGGGGAAAGAAGGCCTTTGTCCCCACTCAGGGCATGCAGCCTCAATGTGTGTTAATGGGTTAGCATGCTGAGGCATGGCTCCTCAGATGACATTAATGATTGCATTGAGCTAATAGTAATGTCTGGTTCTGTTGCGGGGCAGCTGCATGCTTCGCTGTTTGTCACTTTCAATTAAAATTGGTCTAGTAGACTCAGCAGCTGGCAGGCATATTTTATAAACCATTTCCTGTCAGTAAATGATATCATGCCTGAAGTCTCAGAGCCAGTGTTTCTCCCTGCAGCCTCGGAGCGTTCCCATTGTGTGAATATCAATGCTGTGCATCTAAGCAAGGGGAACGGCTATGCTGGGCCACTCACTACTCTAGAGCAGCCAGACGTGGTGAGGATCACCTGTGTGAAGTTCAAGCTCTTACTCCTGACATCCCGTTCTTTGCATTTCTTTTGACCTTCTTCTCTGAGCCCTTATCATTTGCCTTGATGCTCTTTCCTTCTTGGGTAACATTAACATGGGTCATATTTTCCTGTCTGAAGTTTGCATTTTAGTGATCTCACTCCAGCAAAGCCGAGACAGCAGGAGGCAACTATATAGGGAACTGGAAAGAAAAGCATTTCAGCCTGGGTCACTACTAATTTAACAAATCTGGAACATTCTGCTCTCCCTTTGTATTTTTATTTCTACCTAAGTAAAGCGACACAGTAAAATGTTCGTTCTTAGAGTTCTAAATGTGAGATCATTAAACACTGGGCTGGGAAGATGCTCTAGTGGGTCAGATGTTTACAGAGCAAGCCTAAGGACCCGTGTCCATCCCCGGAACTCATGTAAGAAGCCAGGTGTGATGGTATATGCTCTTGCAATCTTAGTGCTGTAGAAGGAGAGATGCCTGGGTCCCTGTGGCTGGCTTGCCAGACAGCCTGGTCAGCTTGGTGGACTCCAGGCCAGTGAGAGACCCTGTCTTTCAAAAACATTGCGTGGATGGCACTTTAAAGGATAATGCCCAAGGTTGGCATTGGGGTTTTCTCTCTTTCTGTCTCTGCCTGCCTCCCTGTCTGCCTGTCTGCCTGCCTGTCTGTCTGTTTTCTATCTCTGTTTATGTCTCTGTCTCTTTCTGTCTCTGTCACTGTCTCTCTGTCTCTCTGTCCGTCTATGTCTTTCTGTCTCTCTCTCACACACACACAAAACAAACAAACGAACAAACAAACATATATACACTTACATACCAAAAAGCAATGTGTTGCTTCCTGCTGGGCGTTTTGGCAGTGCCCACAACCTTCACACATAGAGTGGTGTTTTTAGAGGCTGCACTACCCTGCCCTGTGGCTTGGTCTGAGACTAGTGTTACAGCCCTACCTGTAAGCTCCCCAGTATCTCCATTTAAGTCATTGGAATCTCCAGATTGCCATCCTTTCCTGTGTAAAATGAGGAAAATGGATTGCTTCATGGTCTTATAATGCCTTTCATGCTCTTTAGAAGACAGTGAGTTCAGAATGAAATGCTTTTGCTTATTGTGTGAAATAAATATTACACAGTTGTAGCCAGGCCTTTGAAGTCTCTAGCCCTAAGTCCTTATGCTGAGGTGCTCAGGTGGACTGGATTGTCTTGAGGCCCGGGCTCTCACCACAGTGGTCTCTGTGAGGACCATCTGGGACCATGTCTGTTTTGGAATTTGACTGGAGAACTCTCAACTAGAAAACTACCATGCCAGATTTTTAAAAAAAAAAAGTTGGAGGAGGCAATTGAAATTAAATTCTGAGGGCCATGGGTAGCCACAGGAACATGAGATGAAGTGAGGTGAGCAACCATTACTGCTCTTCATCCCAATGATGTCTGCTTCAGGATTTGTTGAACCTGTTTAGGACAAACTCTTAGGAGTGGCAGCTTTATATTGTTGTTACTTTGTTCTCATGTTCAAATAATTCCTCTGACCAGACAGGCAACAACACACATAACAGTGAGGGTGCTGGGGAGAGGGGGGTGGCTCTGTTGATAAAGTGTTTGACTTGCAAACATGATAAAGGAGGCCTAGAACCCATGGGAAACAGAGGAAGACATGTTGATATGTACATCCTTTCAAAACCAGTGCTGGGGTGGGGTGGGGTGGCAATAGGCAGGTCCCTGTGCCTTACTGAACACCAGTTTCAACATTCCAGCTAAAAGTAAGAGATTCTACACAAACACACACACACACACACACACACACACACACACACACACCACACACACACACACCACACACACACACACACACACACGCACGCACACACACACACACACACACACACACACACACACACACACACACACCCAAGATGAACACTGTCCTGAGGAACAACATTCATTCAAGGTTGAATTCTTGATTTATGTGAATGCACACATGTATATACATGTACCAATATGTGCACTGACACAGACACACATGCATTTAAACACAAAATTAGCAGAGGCTTACTTTCACTCCATATATTTTTCAGTGACTTACTATAACTTTGAATTTGGTATTGTCTCAACCCCAACAGACCTTTAAGAAAATAAATCAAGCACATAGAAAGATATTTTTATTTTCCAACTGGAAACTGAACACATTCTCCCAATCAATAGTCAAAGCTTTGTTTTGGGGGTGCTCACATTTAGGGAAAATTCCCTTTTGAAGTGCACAGTTCAGTACATTTTTGCACATTCTCTTAAATTATCACTGCTAGTATTAATAACTCCCCATCTGCACCCCAACCCACCCCCCCAAGCAACTGTGAATCTGATTTCTCTCCCTGTGACTTTAGGTCTTCCAGAACAAGTTTCTAAATAAAGGTGGGAATTATTCCTATTCACTTCAGTTGGTCACTTAGTTCTGTTCTTGGAGATGCCTTACTGTTGTTTCTCTGTTGTCTAGTTGCTACTTTCCAGTAGAGGCCTGTGTGCAGATGTTTTCTGGTGAAATATCCATTCACCCATGTACAGATCATTGGGTATCTTCCAGGTTTTGTTTTAACTTTATGTTATTTTGTTTGTGCATTTATGTTTGTATCTGCATAAGGGTATATGCAGAGTATATGAGTGTGTGGGGTGGGGGGGTGAGGATGGCATATGTGGAGACCAGAAAAGGGCCTCAGATCTCCTGGAGCCAGATTTAATATTGTTATAAATGACCCACTATAGATTCTGGGAATTAAACTTGGGTCTTCTCCAAAAGCAGTATATGTTCTTAACCACTGATCAAGCTCTCTGACCCCTCTTTTATTGAGAGCATATAAATAAATATAGAATAGTTATTTATGTGTGGGTCTTACAAGGTATTTTCATGCACGCACACACACACGCATATGTATCCTACACACACACAAACACACACACACACACACACGTATATATATCATAGGATCGCCAAGTGTATTTTTCCACTTCATTAGTTAACCATTTCCATAGTAGCCACCACTTTGCATATCCCCTAAGCAATGTCCAGTTCTCACTGTCCAGACTGATGTATGCTTTGACAGAACAGGAAGGACCCAATGTGGAAACCAACAAGAAAAAAAAAATACTGGACTTAGTGAATTGTTCTACAGTGAACATCTTTAAAAATAACACTATTCAGAAGACAAGCTGGTGCCTAGGAGGTAAGTCAGATGTTGGATTGCTTGCCTGGCATTCACAAGGCCTGGGTTTAGATCCAGAAAGAAGGGAAGGCAGGGAAAAAGGGATGGAGGGAGGAAAAGTCTTTCAGCCACCCAGATGCTTTCTTTGACAGTTGACTTTAGAGTCAAGTGACCTCTCAGTTTTTATAGCAGTTCACATTTAATACATATCATGAAGTACTTCAATTCAATCTTGATTCTTTTTTCTTTTTGTAAAGAACTTCTAAGTTACTCCCCATCCCTTTCTTTTCCTTCACAGTTTTTCTTTTTAAAGGATGTATCTTATTTTTATTTATGTGTGTTTGTGGTATTGAATGGGCATGTTTACATGATGACAGATGTCTCTGGAGGCCAGAAGAGGGCATCTGATTATATCTTTGTCATGATGGCCATGGTTATTTGTTGATTAAGAAATAAATGAGTGGATATGTGAATGAGTGAATATCTTTACTGCAGTAGAAAGATGCTTCAGGATTGTACTTTGACAGACTTAAGCATATGGAAGAATTTTATGAATAGTGTGTTTATGGCAGAAATTTGCTTCCAAGGGAGGTCATAGAAAAGCTGTTTCTGGGGAATCTTTAAAACTTTGATAATAGTCATCACTCTTGGAGTTATAAACCGTGATGGCCTGGGAGGATGAAGACCTGGCTTTCCCTTCCAGAGCGTGGATGATGGAGTGCTCACCTATAAAAGACGAGCTGCGTGTTGCTGACTGCTCTTCACAGGAATCCTGTCTGCAGGGCACTAAATGGAATTTGGTGCATTGAAAGTTTACTTCCCAAAGGGTAACGTTTGCTTTCTGAGTGTTTTATGACACTTGGATAACATTTCTCCCAGCCTCTCTCTGCTGGCACATGAGGCCCGTGGGAAGGCAGCAATCCTCAGAGTGTTGACTGAAGTTTTGATTACCTCCTTGGCCCACAGCCGTTGCATTACGAAGTGGCCTTCACATAGAGTACATCTCTCAGTGTTTGTGGTTAACACTTGGGATTGTTCTCTGGAACTGCCTTGCTGAGTTTGTGAAGAATAATAGAATATAAACCTTGTCTATAGATATCTACTGCTAACAAACAGGGTTAGGCTATCAGGGTGGTTTGCCTAGGATAAAGCAGAAGATTAGCTCGGCTGAAGCTGCAGGGTTGTAGGGAAACAAGTACACAGTAGTTGTCAGTAAATCATACTTCAGAAATTCATCTTTTCTTGGGTTTGTCACTTACAGTGGTAGCAGGTGACACGATGTCCTCTCTCAAGTTAGACATAGGAATCTCTTTTCTGATATTTAATTCCTATATTGAGATAAACTGTAATGTCTTCTTGTGAACACTCTGTTAATACAGACATCAAGGTGCTCATAGATGGCTTTATCCTTCACTTCTGGTCCTCTTTTCTGGTCCCTTTCCTCTCCTCCCTCCATAGCTTCCTTCCACATCTTCTGCCTCCCACTCCACTTCTCTGGATGTAGCCAAGGTTGACTCTGAACTTATGATCCTCCTGCTGATGACTAGCAACCACAAACATCTCTGTCACTATCCGTATATAACATCATTGATTTCAGGCCTGAGTAGGCAATTTAAGATAGACCACACTTCTGTTTGAACCATCTCTTATCATGGATAACATTTGGCTCCCTAGGCCATTGTATTGACTTAAATAATTTTCAGATTATTATAATTATAAACAAAATTATAATTTTTTTATTTGGGTGCTATTAATGAATTAATACATTTTATGTCTATTCCATTGAAACCAAAATATGATCATTAAAGAAAGGACAAAAGTGATTGGTCTTTGTGTTGAGTAGGGTAAGAGACACTACAATAAATAAACCATCTCCTGGTACCTAATGATCTTACAGTTAATAAAACATCACACATAGGGCTGAGCCAGTGGCTTATCTGGTAAAGTGTTTGCTACATAACCATGATGATCAGAGTTTGATCTCTCCAACCTATATAGAAAACCAGGTTTGGTGGTGGATACCTTGATTACCCAGTGCTAAAGAGGCAAAGACAGGAGGATACTTTGGGCTCAGTGGCCATCAAACCTACCCAAATTGAAGAGTTTCAGTTCCATTGAGAAATAAGGTCTTAAAATAGGGTGCCAGGCTCCTGAGCTTTGATCCCTAGCCTTCATTCACATCTGCACACATCTGCACAAGCACTTGTAAATGCACAACAAACCCATGCACACACATAGATACATATACAAAGTTCATATTTTAAAACCTTGTTAAAATTAGTGTCAAATATTTGCTGTAATGCTACTAGGAAGAGTAATTGAAGGACTGTGTCAAAGAGATGTCTGCACCCAGTATGTCCCCATCCCTTCCATCTCAAGCAGTGAAAAAAAAAACCCAAACCAAACCAAAATGATAACAAAAGAATCCACTCCCCTGCCTACCTCAGCAGCATTGGTCTTAAGACTATCTCAGTCACATAAGTCAATCTTAGTTTGTACTCTTCTCCCAAGCTCAGCGGTTACCTTTGATGTCAGAAACATTTTAAGAATTGATTTCTGTTCGCCCAGCCATTCACATTATTGTCAAGATCGTCCCCAGTGAAGTAGTAATATATTTAGTATACTCCCAGTATTCGAGACACACATAGAGCTTACAAGTCTATTGCACTTTCAGAGATAATCACCAGAGCCCCTGATATGTTATCAGGAAATATCCTGTAGGTCTTTGTAATAGATGAGACTAGCTTCCAGATCCTGTAGGCAGGCTGGGACTTTCACAGCAGACTGTGCTGAGTAAAGGGTTATGCAGCAGACTTGTAGGGCACAGGTTGCTGCCTCTCTGCCTCTGAAGTCCAGCTCAGGAGAGGAGAGAACCTTGAGGTGACACCAACGGTGAAAATGTCCACCATTTAATAAAGTGGCTCATTGGGTCTAAATGAATGGAGAAGGACATTTTACATGTAAAAAGCTGTAACTTCAAACTTCTATCTTGACATGTATGTATAGACAGACATATTTCATTTCTGTGTGTTTGGGTTTATGTATATGTGTGTATGTACATGCCTGTGGAGGCGAGAGGACAATCTCAAGAGTCATTTTTGAGGTGTGATCTACCTTGTGCTAGCAACGGATGTTCTCACCATTGTGGAACTTGCATTGAGCTGTGCTAGCCAGTTCATGAGGAACCCAAGGGCTCTTCCTACTTCAGCCTTGCCAGTGTTGGGATACAAGTGTGTGCTATTATTCTCAGATCTTTTAAACATGGATTCTGGGGATCTGACTTAGGTCCTTGTGCATTCAAGGCAGATACTTTACCAACGTCACCATCCCTGCAGCCCATCTCTCATGGGCTTTAAATATAAGATGCAAGAGGTTCAGATGGTTGCTTGTTTATTTTTATGATGATTTAAGCAGAACTGATCCTGTGAAGATGCAATTGAATGGAACTGGGATATGGGAATGAGATGGATGATTTTCTCTTCCTTGAGTTAACTAGAATAATAATATTACATGTAATAAAAAAAATGAGGCACAGCCTTATGCAGCCCAGTGTGGCTTTACTCTCACTCTCTCAGCTGAGGATGGCCTTGAACTTCTGATCCTCCTGTTTCCCCTCTCTTCTGTAAATGCTGGCTTTATAGGCCTGCATCACCCTGGGCAGTTCATGTGGTACTGGGGTTAAACACAAGCCCTTGTGCAGGGTAGGCATGTCCTTTACCAACTGAGTTACCTTCCTAGGCCCCTGTAATTTAATTCATAATATCCCTCTCTGGAAGCATTCTTAAAGAATTTGATTTATGAATGAGAAAAAGTGAGGTTTACAGGGGTTAAAATAAATTGTCTTATATACAACTTGGCTATTCTATAGCAGGGTTGGGCTTTCACATCCTAAGTTTTGACATTTTCTATTGTTTCCTAGTTTTGCTAGCTATGCAAGAACTGAGGTGTATCGACCTTGGGCCAAGTGCTTTCTGTGTTCTAAAGCATGTCATGTCCTTGCTTATAGTCCTATGAGGAACTATTAACATCTATGTTTTATAGATAAGGAAAATAAGTGCAGAGAGGTTAAACATCTTGGTGAAGGTCACACAGCTGTTGATTTGGCTGAGTTAGGACAATTTTGCCCGTCAGTTAAGGAGCGTTCATTTCTCACTGCACCCTACAAAAAAATTAGTATGCTAAGCTCCTCAAACACTCAGTGATTGCATCTGTTCAGCTTTATTGTTGAGCAAGTATATAGTTTCCTCCTTTTAATATATGCTACTATAGTAGATTTTGATTATTTTTGAGAAGCCAAGACTCTATACTGATTGCTTAAGATATAGCCTGTGTGATTGACAAAGTGCCTCATTTTGCCTAAGAAATAAAACATTGCTTGAGAAATGTCTTCAGCTCTCTCTAAAGCAGCTGAGGCTTCCTAATAATTTAATTCAAATTCAAATAGCAGTATGTGTTATGCTAGAAATACCTTATTAATAAATGCCTCAGATTGAAGAAAATTAAGTTTAAAGTGAATAATAAATGTAAATATAGCAATTTATATATTTCATCATTTCTACTACTTAATTAAAAAATAGTGTTGAGTTATGTGAGCTACTTCCAACAATATTTATTTCTGATTTTCATATAGAACAAAATCTTTCGATTTCTGTAAGAAGAAAAATATTTCAAATGGAAGAAAGGTGTGCGTGTGTGTACGTGTGTATGTGTGTATGTGCATGTGTGTGTGTGTGTGTGTTATATATTTGTGTATTCTAAAAATGATCTTTCTGTAAGTAAATCCAAATGAAGAAAATATCTTGTTCTGTATGTAGACTGTTTTAATGAGGCATGTAGATCTGTGCATTTGTATGTTTGTGCATGTGCACAAAGTCACTATTCACCTTTGTGTTTGGAAAGATAGAGAGGCAACAGTTTCCTATAAAGCAGTTTCTTAACCTATGGGCTCCAACCTCTCTATTCACAATCAATTACATCAATTATCCTATTCACAGAGGTCACCAGAGACCATTGGAAAGCACAAGCATTTACACTACAGTGCATAACAATAGCAAAGGTACATTTATGAAGTAACAGCAGAAATAACTTTACGGTTGGGGGTCTGTGCAACATGAAGAACTGTATTAAAGGGTCACAGCATAGGCAGATTGAGAACCACTGCTGTAGAGGCAGGGCGTAACAGAACAGTAATAGGAACTGCCTTTCTGTGAATTAATCTTGATTTTAAGATGTATATTGTAACTTAATATCTGATTCTAAAACTCCTGCAATTCAAGGCAAATTTCATTATGCCAAATACATTCAGAGAAAAACCAATTTAGTTGACTTAAAATTACAGAACTTTGACATTGTTAGCACTAGTCATATTAGCAACAACGGTAAGGCAGAACCCCTCTTCTTTCGGTAGTCTCCTATAGATGCTGTTGTGTTCTTCTGAGATTCAAAGTTCAATCTAGCAAGTCGTTGTCATCCACAACTTACATAATAAATAAGAATCCTACAGTGTGTTGTAGTGAGCTACTATATAGAGCCTTCCCATTCCTGGTGATATAACAAGATGATGTCCAGTACTGAGAAAAGCAATCCCACAAAACAGAGTACCCCAAGCACACCTAAACCCTTAGAGAATGCTAGAGATTAATTTGTTACTCTTCCATCTAGTAAGGAAGAGAGTATCAAGTATTTATTCTATCTCCAGGTACTATAACTATATTGCCAACAAGAGGAAAAGTTCCACCTTGGGAGACATCTTGATAGAAAGAAAGATATAGCAGAAATATATGAAGAATAGATTACAACTCCAAATAAAAATGTACCTGGCCAGGGACAACAATGTTAATTAGCTCATTAGAGTGGCATACCTATGTGTTCTCTTCTCCTGATGGTAAAGCCTAGCACTGCCTACGAAGGAGGCAAAGTCTCCGCCATGATAGACTGTACCCTCAAACTGTGATTCAGAACACATCCTTCCTCCTCTAAGCTACTTTTGTCAGGCAGTTTATTATAGGGACAAGAAAATTAGCCAGTCTGCTGGACAACTACCCATTGACTGCTGATCTGCAGAGTGAGAGGCAGCTGTAGGACAAACTGACTGGCACCTTTCCCTCCACAGGAAAGTGGAAACTGATTGCACCAAGAATGGCTTGGTTGCCCTTTGACCTGTCATGGGGGGTGGAGAATGACAGGTTTCATTTGATCCATTTGGTAAATGCGTAAGGCCAGCAGTAGACACCATGAAACATCTGGCCCAGGGTCATCTCTAACAGAAATAAGACAATCATTTGTGGGCCAGTCTGGTCCACCATGGTGACCTTGGGCCCAATTTAGTGACATCTGGACATGTGTAGGAGGCAAATTATAGCATCGTTCTGACAACAATTTTATATTAAACCAAATAGCCGATGCTCAGCTGTCCACACAAAGGCTTGGAAGGCTTTCAAATGCTTCTGGGTCTCGCTGCAGATGGTGAAGCCATTCTTGTGCACGATGGCTGCTGGTTTCAGCTGAAAGTTAGCATCAGAAGCACAGCTACAAATTATACTGTTAATCCATCCTTTGGACAGATATTTATAGTGACTTCGTTAGGCTCCAGACACTCTCTGTGCTCCTGCATGTATATATACTCATTTTATCCTTCAGTTAACCAGTGCATTGCAGCATCACACATACTGTGAAGATGAGTAAAGGAACACTCAGCGATCAGGATCATGAGATCAGAAGAAAATCCATACAATGGAGGAAGTGTTTCATCTCCACAGTTGTGTGTGTATGTGTGTGTCTGTGTGTGTGTGTGTGTGTGTCCCCACTCACATGTGTCCCCACTCACATGTGTACATTTGTAGGTGCACATATCAGGTATCTTTCTCAATGTCTCTTGATATATTTGTGGAGACATGTTTTTTTTTTCTTTTAAGGTTTTACTCAAAGAGCTGACATTGTAATGTTTAGGGAAACACATTACTTTGTGCAATAATAGACTTTGGCATCCACCCACATTTCACTGATTCAGCTAGGCTGACTGGCCAGCATTAGAGATCCTCCTGTAAGTCTGCTTTCACCATTAACTGCCTATAGCTCCTAAGGGAATGATGGTCCTTATAAGTCTCTCCCCCATGACCATTAACTGAATGAATATTTCTTAGTCAAAGTGGAGACAGGCCTCCGTATGCCTCCTTATTTCACTTGGCATGTGCTATATAGACTGAATCATGCTCCTACCCCACCCTCCATAGTCACAGGATGGGGCCTACTACCCAATGTTAATTTATTTGAAGATAAGACCCTCACTGAAGTAATTAAGGTTAAATGAGTTCCCAAGGGTAAGACTAACCTGATTGAACCACTTCCTTTATAAGAAGAGTGGATTCAGAACACTCTCTCTCCCTGAGGACATTAAGAGAAAGGCCATATGAAGACGCAGTAGGAAAGCTACTGCCTGTGAGCCAGGAAGAGAGGCCATACCAGACCTAAACCATGAGAGGGCAATATCTGCCTCAGCACATTGCTTCCATTGTACCTTGCAGCTCATTAAACCAACATCAGGGAAAGTGGTAGTCCCTCTCACCAGGGTCCTTCCCGTATCAATGTCTTACTTTATCGTTCTTGTTTGCTTCTTAAAGTAACTTTCAATTAACATTCAAATAAAATTATTTTATTCATAAGTCATTTGAAAATTCCAATACTTTTGTGTATGTATGATTGTATTTATATATGTGAGAATGCATATAAAGGAGAATGCAGTTAAGGAGGTCAACCTTAACTGTTGCTCCTCAGAAGATACTTTTGATTTCTTTAAAAATATTTTATTACATTTATATTTTGTGTGTTTCTTTCTGTGTCTCTACGAACATGTGTGAATGCCATGATCAAAGGACAAGTTGTAGAAGTTGGTTATTTCCTTCTACCATGAGAGTTCCAGGAATCAAACTCAGGTCATTAAGTTTCATAGCCAGAACCCTTACCTGCTGAGACATATTCCCCACCCCACCTCACTTTCTTAGACAGGCTTTCTCCTTCTACCTGGAGCTTATCAACTGATCTAAGGTCTCTGGCCAATGAGCCCCAGGGATCCATTTATATGTATCTCCTGGATTTATAGGTAGGATTGTAAGACACCCATCTTCTTAGATAAGGCCTCTGCTGATAAAACTAAGGTCTGCATGCTTGGTATCTGAACCATCTCCACAGCCATAAGACATCACTACTTTATTAGAAACAGCAACTGAGGGTATTTTGTAAAGAGTGGATTAGGGATATAGCCACAGAGAACTGTCTCAGGAACCTAAAACAGGAAGCAGACAGTTGAGCATGTAATAGGTTGGTTCAGGGACACCTCAACTTAGGCTGTTGGGGGATGAAGGATGACTGGAATCCCTGGTTGCTTTGGCAGACAGGGGATGAGTAATGAGCTTGGTCCTCTGATTGCATCTCTCCTCTACTTTGAAGCCTTTCTGTCTCAAGTCCCAGGAAATGAGTAATTTGCATCAACGAGTATCAAAATCAGAATAATTTATTTACTTGACTGCCTATGTTTCTTCATGTTCCTCTGGTAACTCAGTTCAATAATTAAATTTATGTTGACTTTATATTTTTCTGCATTCATTCTGGAACTCCCCCTATCATGTTGGAATAAAGTGTTTCAATACTTAGTTTTACATTTATTTTTTTCCCAGTAAAATTTGGTTCCATTGAGAATGTTAAATGGAATCAAAGCCTGCTACTCCATCTGCTTAATCACTTGAATTAAAAGGCATGTTCATATTTAAAAGCAGACTTTTGAAAACTATAGCTATGTTTGTTAGCAGTGAAGATCCGAGTAAATAAAAGCAGAGCTTAGGCTTTTATAGAACTATAATTAAAATAAAACTGAATCATGTATTTTCTTAACTCCTCTATTTTCTTTGTCCTCAAAGCAGGAGTATTCACTTATCTAAGTCTGTTTATATCTGCGAGCATATACAGCTTTAATTTTAAAATTATCCCATCTATTTATTGAGGGTATGTGAATGTACAGAGCTCAGAAGAAAACTTTTGGGAGTCTGTTTTCTCCTCCTATAGAGTTAGTACCAGAGGTTGAACTCAGGTCATAAAACTTGGCCTTAGACATGCTTACAGGATGAGAGAGCTCACTGACCCAGAAAGAAACACTTCTATAATACCCTTTCAAGACAGCATTTCTGATTTAATTGGTAGGTATGTATTCCTTCATCTGCCACTGATGGCCATCCAGAACACTTTGCTTTTTCAGCAGCAAATATAGGTTTTTTCCAAACAGCTTGGAGGAATTTTGTTTTTGGACGTACTGGAGCACACATCCCCTGACCAGAGTTTAAGGTTTGACTGTCTATCCCTGAGATGCATTGCAGCTAAGTAAATCATCCCTTAATTTTATAAAGTGCTTTTTATCCTGAGATGCTTAGGGAGTATCTGTTCTTTAAATTAATGTTTGTGTAATCTGAAGGCTTTGCTTCTCAGAGGAGATATTTTATTCAACCTCAAGTCATATTTGGGAGAATTGCTTCATTTATAAATCATTGTGTGAGAAAATGGTGGCACCTTAACAAAATGTGAAAGCAAACAAAAAAAAATTAAAATGTGGATGACTATAGATCTGATAAAATTTATATGCCATTATTCACAATATCTAAGAAATGGAATCAGCCAAAATGTCTGTTGGAAAAAAATAGGTGGGCAGAGGATAGTTGGTCTGTTTATGCGGCAGGATGCACATTAGCCTTGAAGAAGGCAGTCTCGGCACTTGTGGGGACGAAGCTGTAGGACTTCAGAATGAGTGAGTAAAGCACAGACTGATAAACGCCGCATTACCTCACCTCCGTGTTGGATATAAATGGGATGAAGAACAAGTACAAGCACGGGATAGAAGTGGACTTCTCCAAGGGCAGGAGGATGTGGGGGATGCTGGGCAGAGGCTGTAAGGCATCATTTGTGTAGGATGAGTAGGCTGTGGAGATGCTTTAGAAATGATGATGGCTGTGGTTGGCTATTTTGAAATCATAGAGACTATGCCAGGGACTCCCTCAAACAGTAAAGAGAGTCTGGAGATAGAGCTAGTCAGTGAAGGACTTGTGGTGGCAGCATGAGCTCCTGAGCTCAGCTCCTTAGATCCTTAGGATTCAGCCTGTGCCTGAAACCACAGCTCTGGGTTAAGTGAAGACAGGAGAGTTTCTGGGGCTCATGGGCCAGACACCCTGACCCACTTGGCAAGTCCTAGACTCAGTCTCAAAAAACTGAGAAACAACACTTGAAGTTGCCCGTCTAGCCTCCATGTATACAAACACACCAGAACACACATGTACATACATGCTCACAAATATGTATATACTTACAAAATACAAAATAGTGACACATACATTTATATGTATATGTTCGATACACACACACACACACACGTGTGTGTGTGTGTGTGTGTGTGTGTGTGTGTGTGTGTGTATGTGCAGGCTTCATTACAAGGTCTATACCTATTTTCTTCTCCTTCTTCACATCTTGGGATATTTCTATTTTGCTAGTGACTTGTTTGTGTCAAGGTCATGGAGAAGACTAAAGAGATTTTGAACCCATCATTCTTCTAGTCCATGGGTCTCTCTGCAGTACCTTACTGAAAATAAAGAGCAACTGTCCCTTGGAGGGCATAGCTGAGACCCTGTCCTCCAGAGGTGCTAGCTGTCTCACTAGATTTGCTAGGATTAGACTCCCATTGCCTTGCAGATAGTTCCAGATGTCTGCTGTGTATGGCATTCAGGCTTCCCTGATTAAGACAGGCAAAGAGGATTTTGCACATTGCCTGGTTGATTAGAAAGTCAGCCTATAGATCACATAAAGCAGGAAGCCTCAATGATCTTCCTGTTAAGTTAGCAGAGTTATCAAACACTCATCTTCCATAAAGCATCAATAAAAGGAGGAAAAGGATCTTGAATCACAGTGTGTAGGTATTGCCTGGAAATAATATAATTCTGTTCTAATAGTAAAGTTGGTTAAATAATAGAGACCACAGGAAAGAGACTCATCCTTTTCCTCAGTGACAGAAGTGGTTACATCATTTTCTCCCCTACAGTCAGGGAGACGAACTAGATAATGCTTAAAGGTTATTTTCTACCTTAGAAGAATAGGCCCTGTAGATGGGCAGAAATAAGAAAAGGGTGAAATGATTCCCAACAAAGCCATTTAGATGAGGCCCTAACAGATTTTTTTAAAGGTCTATTTCCCCTGCTAGATTGGAGCTTGCCAAAGGCTCTTTCTATTTCTATCGGCATCTGGGGAGAATGGCACTCAACCAGAGACAGAGTGGGTGCTCAGTCACCGTTTGCCTGGAGGGGCTCATCATGGGCTGGCCAGCGCAGCTGATCTGGAGGGCACTCAAGGGCATTTTCTCTGCTCCATGCAGATGATCTTCTGTTTTGCAAATCTTTAAATATGGAAATCCAGCAAGTGGGCCTGTGTACTGACGAACACCAACTTAGCGCTTTATTTATATTTCTCTCAGGTTCCTCTTTTAAATAGTAAGCCCCTGCTTACTACTGCAACTAGCCATAGTTGCAATTGGTAAAGCCCTGGCCACATGAGCATTAAGATCTCATTTCTGATCCCCAGCACTGAGACAACTGGGAAAACAGCACCTTAACCTCAGCACTAGGGAGAGAGAAGTAGGTAGGCCCCTGGAGCATTCCTGACTGTCTGACCTGGCTGAGTCAGTGATCTTCAAGCTTATTGAGAGAACTTGTGTCAAGATGAATGAATGAATGATTAGATGGAGGGTACTTGAGGATGATACCCAATGCTGATGTCTTACTCCATCAGGCATACAAACATGCCCTGCCCCACAACACAACCTTCTGATCTTTGTTGATTTTAAAATAACTGCTTTTTATCTCTCCAATATTAGATGCAGGTAGCAATGACATAGGCAAGACAGAGTCCATACATAGACTGGTAAACAGAAAGGTTGATGTTTGGAAAGAAAGTAGGGAGATGTTATCAAAACATTGGAAATCCTGCCCATCATTCTCATGGCCCTCACAAGAGGCTTCAGCTCCTTTAATAGGTAACCAAAATGGCCCAAGCAGTTTTCTGAAAGTCCTGGGGTCTCAATATCCTCTTCCTGAAAGAACCTCTTGGGCTCTTTCTCACTGTAACATTTTATGAGCCAACAACAGGATACAACACAATGTAATACAACACAAGCCACCCTTCAAGCTTCTAAAGAAACCCTTTGCCTGGTCCCATCCCTGTCCAGTTGTCCAGTGTAGCTGTATTAGTGCAAACTGCTATTTTCACGGGCACACGTACTCCACAGCAGCACTTTCAGACAGAGGACTCTAACTAGAAATGACTCCAACATCACTCTTCTCCTGTTTTCTAAACTCATGACCTTTACTGGAGATTTGCATGATGGGAAAAGTGCAACTCCCTGCTCTCTGGGGAGGAGGCTGGAGCAGCAGTGGCAATAGGTGAGAAGTAATATAAACATACCCTAGACACTGGTCCACTGAGCAGGCAACCCTGACCTGGTGCCCACCAGGAGATGTGGAAGGGGCTAAAATAAAATACAATTTAAAAGACTAAATAATTAAAACTACAAAACATTACCCCCTTGGGATGAAATGACTTTTATTACCTATGTTCATTGATTGGTTGTTAGGAACAACAGAGAAAGGGAGAGAGAGAGAGAGAGAGAGAGAGAGAGAGAGAGAGAGAATGAATAGGGGTGTAGAAGGGTGTGCATGAGAAATGGCTTAGAGATTACAAGCATTTGATGTCCTTGAAAGGGCCCCTGAGTTAAACTCCCAGGACTCATGTTGGATCCCTCACATCTGCCAGCTCCAAGGAATTTGACACCGGCCTTTGGTCATCTATACTCACACAAGAGACATTCACACAAACATGCACACATTAAGAAAAAGAAAACATATTCACAGTGAAAAGAAGGTTAAGAAGAGTCCTAGGCATTCAGGCTCATCTCTAATGAGGCAATCCATATTTTAGGTGTAATAGATAAAAGCCTAAAGCTCCTATGGAAATGCAAAGGGTTCAAGGTGCATAAACTAGAAAACACAAGAAGAGACGGTGTGGTTTTCTTAGAGAATTAGGTGGCTCAGTAGTTGCTCAAGCCCTCCAGCCTAAGGTGCCGACTTTTCATTATTAACAGGGAACTGCAGAAAGCGAGTGTGAGACAGGCCACATGGCAGACAGGCTATGAGGGCCTTAATAGGTCCTCCGCTTCAGTCTTCACTACAAAGGTTAATAGTAAGAGGATGCTAATGCAGGCGCAGTTAATGAGCAAGTGTGCAGTCCCCATCTGCAGGAAGCAGGTTGAGGCACACTCCAATAATTGAACGTGTTGAAATCATTGAGGTCTGATGACATTCACTTAAGAGTCCTAAGGGATGCAGCTGAAGGAGCAAGAGAGCGAGCTAAATGATCATCCGAGTGCTCAGGAAGGGTGGCTGCTGGATGCAAAAGCTTGCAATTGCATAAAAAAGCCAGGGGAAAGAGTAGATTACAACAGTGATATAAAGAACCAAGGGCTTATGTCTTGTAGGGAGTTAAGGAGAATATAAAAGAAATGGGATCTAAGTGGAAAAGGAACCTGGTGCTATCACTCACCTGTACAGCTGGCAACTCTGATATCTGTCCCATGCTCCGTTGATCCACTCAAGATTCTGACACCAGTGCTTCAGGATGGCTTAACAGACTTGGTTGTTCAGGATGAAGTTGGCTGCTTCGAATTTAGAAGCCCTGTCTTGGGAAATTAAATTCTGGTGTCACCAGTAACAAGTCTGGTTTCCAGTTCAGTGATGGGGAAAAGGGGACAGAAGCTCAGTTGGGCACTTGGCGACAGTTCTGCTGTCAGCAGGTGGCAGTTCCCACACTTGTAGGTACATCTTTCCCTGCTGTGCTCAGTGTCTGACTAGAGATGGGGCTATGGATCTGTGGCTGATTCCTCTGTCAGTTGAGAGGCAAGCCTGCTGTAGACAGTCTCCCCCTTAGATCTTCAATTCTGACTGTCCTTTAGGTGACATCGTTTTCTGTTGAAGATGATAAGAACTCAGTGCTTGGCAGGGCCAGTTCTCATCACAGAATACTGAAAGTTTCCCCCCCTAAGGTCACAGGCAGTTGAAGAGAGCACAGAATGTGACCAAAATTAAAAGTCATGGGATGGAGAGGTGGATTAGTAGGTGGGTGTGATCACTGCTTGAGGATGCCTAAGTCCCAAGCCCTAGCACCCATGCAAAGAACTGGAGTAGCTATGCTTGTTCCTGTAGCCCAGGCACTGTGTGCATGGTGGGAGGGTAGAGGCAAGAGGACCACTGAGATTACTGGTCTCCAGTCTAGCTCCAAGTTAAGGGAGAGACCCTGTGTCCTGGTTAGATTGTTGTTGTTGTTATGTCAACTTGACAGGAGCTGGAGTCATTTGGAAATAGAGATCCTCAGTTGAGAAATTGTCTCCACCAAATCTGTTGTTTGTTAAAAGTTGTAAAGCATTTTCTTGATTGATGATTGATGTGGGTTGTCTCAGTCCACTGGGCATGGTACCATCCTTGCGCAGGTGGTTCTGATTTGTATAAGAAAACAGGCTGATCAGGCCATGAGGGGCAACCTAGTAAACAGCATTTCCTCCATGGCTTCTGATTCAGCTCCTGATCAAGATGTTCTTGGTCACAGTGTTGTATCACAGCAATAGAAACCCGAACTTAAGACCCCAGACATCTTCCTCTGGTCTCCTCATGCATACATATATCCTAAAATACACATGTATACAGGAATATAGACATACTGCAAACACACTTATGCATGGCCATATATACACATTCACTCACATGCACACCATACACACACTTCCATACACACATGTACCCAGGCACTTACACATACATATATGCATGCACATATGCACCCAGGCACAGACATATACACATACATATGCACGCACACAGGTACACACACACACACACACACA
Organism: Tokudaia tokunoshimensis; assembly: GCA_036184795.1. Lineage (NCBI taxonomy): Eukaryota > Metazoa > Chordata > Mammalia > Rodentia > Muridae > Tokudaia > Tokudaia tokunoshimensis. The sequence continues at coordinate 68,028,724 of BTHU01000013.1, forward strand.
CACACAGAGAGAGAGAGAGAGAGAGAGAGAGAGAGAGAGAGAGAGAGAGAGAGAGAGAGAGAGAGAGAGAGAGAGAGAGACTTTAGATCACAATTGAAAAGACAACACTGCTTCCCAAAGAGGACAGAAGTGCTTTCTCTAACTTCCTAAGCATTCATTTGGATAAATCTAACTGAAAGTGCTAGTTTATTGAGGGCATGATTAGGATTAGGAAGAATCTAAATAACAGCTTTCATTTTAATGCCCAGCATGCAAAGCCTTCCTTTTCTCATTTATCCATCACGGTAGCTCAAGATGCTGTCATTAGTACAACTCTCCCTTATAGGTAAGGATGCTTATTTATTCCAGAGCTTCCCTGTAAGCTAGTGACTTCAAAGAACGTGTCTAAATCTGAAACCTTCATTCCCTTTTAGTGTGGGCATGTGTCTGTCTGTGTCTCTGTCTGTGTTGTATGTGAGAATATCTGTTTGCTGTTGCGCTTTGTACCTGTGGGCATGCAGAGGCCAGCAGGATATCAGGTGCCTTGATTTAACTCCTTCCACCTTATTCCCTTGAGACAGGGACTCTCCCTGAACTTGTTGCTAGTCTGGAAGCCAACAATTCCCATTGGTCCTCCTGACTCCACCTCCTCACAGCAGCGACATTACAGTTCTGGAGCCAGGACTGTTTTGTTGTGTGTTTGCTTGTTTGTTTTTAACATAGGTTCTTGCATCTGAACTCTGGTCCTTAATTCTGACTCACCGAGCATGGACCATCTCTACAGCCTACAAAGGCTTCTTTCTTAACCAGTACCCTACTTAGCTTGGAGGAAATAGTGTTCCAAAAGTAGTCATAAAGGGAATGGTGGAAACAAGGGTACAGCTTCTGCAGATGAAGATAACTTACGGCATTCATTCATGTGGAAAAGTGACGGAAGAGAAGTGTAACAACCAACAAATATGTAAAAATATGTAATGAGATTGCTAAGGGGGAAGCTATCAGTCACTCTCATGGGGGCAAAATGAAAAGAAATGAGCTTTTAGCACTGTAGAAATGGGAAGAAGTGGCAGCTATGAGCGGCCGATGAATGAAGAGGAGAGCCAATTCCAAGTCATCAATTTTCCCATGGCAGGACTGAGGCTGAGAGAGAAAAGGTGACATTTCTGGTCACCCAGTGAGTTTAGCCCTTTGCAGAAATTAGTGTGTAGGTCTCTGGGAGCTCGGTCTTAGGTATGTGTCCCACCTAATGCTGATGCTTGTGAGTGTGAAGGGCTCTCTGAGACTACTGTGCTTACATCCATCCCTGCATGTGTTCACATGCATGTCCAGCCATCAATTAAACAGCATCCCCTAGGGTGCCAGAATTGTTTCTGAAGCAGCAGAAATAGGAGTGGGTGGCGAGGGTGTATATGTGTGTGTAAATATGAAATCATATTTTTGGATTTTGGAATCAGTATTTCCAAGAGCAAATTGTACAAGAAATGACAAATAATAATGTTCAACATATTTATCAAAAATTATGGGCTGATGAAAAGACTCAGAGGATAAAGTCTCTTGCTGGCAGGGCTGGGGACCCGAGTTCAATCCCAGGGAGACTCATGTGGTAGTAGAGAACAAAGTCACAGAGATTGTAGTATGATGTTTACATGTATGTGATGGTATATGGGTACACTTGTTAGAACACTCATAAATATATGAATAAAAATTTAATTAAAAATTAAAAATATGTTTGTAGGAAATCAATCAGCCAAATAAAACAGCCCCCATCTCTTCTGACCTTTCTCCACCCCCTCTCTTCCTCCTTCTCTTTCTTTTCCTCCTTTCCTTTTCCCTCTCCTCTTACATTTTTTTCCTATGCTATTTTCTTGAGCTCAGGAGTCTATTGAGAGAGAGAAATCTCCCTATGATTCATTCATGACCTGCTGCTTGCTCCTAGAATCATTGAATTCTTCGCTTAGTTCTTACAGAACTGTTACCCTTTGCTTTCCCTGGCCTTCAGTTTTCTTTCCCCAGAATCTCCCTTTTATCCAAAAAGTAGTTCAGAATCTGAGATCCCTCGCTGTCGGGCTGTTAGTGACTGTCTGGGATTCTGGCTAATGGTGTCTACCTCCTCATATCTGTGTTCACATGTCCCATGGGACATCTTTCCTTCTGAACAGGCCTCCTGGGCTACCTCCTTAACACTTGCCTCAGAGTAACAGTCTCCCAGTGACACCAGGATTATCCTCTGATGGCAGGAGCCTACATTTCCATATACCTCATATGCTGCTTTAAGTATTTTTCTCCTCAAGTTAAAAGTAATTTTTTTAATAAATCACCATTTATTCATTGTATTTAAATAACAAAGCAAGGAAGGGAGGAAGGAAGGAAGGAAGAAAGACTTACAAGTAAATGTAAACAGGGTAACTTTAATCTTACATATATCCTAGAGTTATCATGCTAAAGAAGCTTTTCCAGATTGAAATTTATTTTTTTGAGCCATTGAAGAGAGTTCATTTGAACTGCTGAAACAAAAAGCAGTTACTCCTAATTTGATCTAGAGAGAAATGAAATTTGGGAATAGAATTTATTTGGAGTTTAAAATAAATGTTTGGTTTTTTTTTTTTCAAGTTTTCTATAAGCAATAAAAGTCTGTTACCCTGTTGCTATGGGATACAGATTTTTTTTTCTGTTTTCATTTCAAGTGCCCAGAGTTCAAATATAAGGAATGAACAGAAACAAGGTGCTAGTCTGTGTAGAATCTTGGACCCGCTGCCAGAGCTTGATAATCCCAGTTCAACATCACCCTCGTTGTAGACCCTTAAAGGAGTTCTCTAACTTTCTGAGCTTCAGCTGCACTGGCTGTAAGATGGACCAGTGAGGTGGCTATTGGGAAAGCTAAAGTGATGGCCTTGCCATACCTTGTCTTCTAGAGAGCAACAAGAGATCTCCAAGAGTCTGCACTTGAGGCCCATATGACAATTAATTGCTATCATGCTAGTTAACTGAAATGGGACTGACTGATCTCCTCAGACCTGCATGTCTCAGCCTCCCCAGGTCTTGAGTTACAAATGGACATTATCATACCCAGTTCCTTTATGTGGATCCTGCTAGAAGAACTCAAGTGTTCTCTTTGAAAGGCAAGTGTCTTTTGCTGATTATAGGAGGTTAAGTTGAATAAATCAGGTAAATTTAAAATAAAACAGAACTTTTGTTTATCATATTTAAACATCCAGCCCCAACTTGAAATTATTTCAAATAGATAGTCACGGGCCACAGGAATGTATCTTTATCTATGCACTAGCTCAGCCTGAGACCTTCCCAGATGCTCTTCAGAGGGAACAGAAACTCTGAGTGTCTGCTTGAATGCAGGCGCCCATGTGCCCTTGTTTGTACAGGACCAGGTGCTGTGCCTACTATAGAGAGTTGGTAAAAAAAAAATGAATAGTGTCATAGCCCAGGTTCATATTCAAGAACAGGTGGCACAATGGTTTGCTCACCCTTACTCTAGAGAATTACAGTTGGAGGCTGGTATATGGGTGGGTGGGGGATGCCTTAAGAGAAGGTGTAAAATACTCACTGAGGGAGTATGGGGAGGTGACTGACAGAAGTTTAGAAGCCAGCTCAAGTCAGGTATTTGATTCTGGCTTCCTAAATCAAACTTATTTATTTTGAAACTATACTGGTATCTTTGTCCTTTGAGATAATCTAGGGAATTATATGAAAATATAGATATTTGGCATAGGAAACATGCTGTATGTTTGTACATATTAGAACTGCCTTGGAGTAAATTTAGCAGTAGTCAACAGCTAATTAGTGTTAGTGACCCTAATAATTGGGGCCCAATTATGTCCCCACTCTGTACCTGTGTTACTGAACCAAATGGGGCAGGGCTTCTAGTTATTGCAAAACACTAGAAAATTAACTTTTTTGAAGAGTTCAAACACAAGCTAAAACAATATTGAATCCTGGGCTGGCAAGATGGTTCAGCCTGTAAAGGCGTTTGATGACCCGAGTTTCATATCCCGAACTCACATCGAGGAAAGAGAGAATCAATTTTCTTCAAGTTATCTTCTGACTTCTGTAAGCATGGTGTAACACCAGAGAACACACATGTAATTCTCTCTTGTTTGCTTGCTCCCCCCCCTCAACACACACATCTGCAATAAATAGTTTTAAGTGTTGAAGTCAATGTGCAGAAAATATAATTGTAGAAGGTTAGGTTGAATAAATCGTATTTTAAAAAACCCTCAAAACTGGAGGTTTTTGAGTCAGTTCAAATCTGTTTTCAAAGAAAGTTTCCTTAACTGCTCACATATTGATCTGTTTAGGAAATCACTCAGAAGGCCATAACTGCTACTGTTCAGAACTGGAACATCTTGTCCACTGGTAAACATGTCTTAGAGCTCATATTCAACACGTATAAAAGAGTGTGAAAATCACCATGTTCTATGACTGCTTAACACTCATTTTCATGTAAGATTGCTTTTCTAACACACTGCCACGTGTGGGTCTAATGAATTGCTCCCACATTTTTCAAATGGGGGATATTTGCAAGTGCTTTATACCTAAGCATTACATAAACTGTGAAACACAAGTTTGTGATTGTAACTTTCATAATTTTTAGAAAACCTTAAGAAAAAAACCCAAGGATTAAGTATCATCTATTAATCCCAAATGGTAATGTGTTTTTTTATCCTTTCTCTTCCTCCCTCCCTTCCTCTCTTCCTTCCTCCCTCCCCTCTCCCTTCCTCCTTCCTTCCCTCCTTACTCTCTCCCTCCCTCCCTCCTCCCTTCCTCCCTCCCTTCCTTCCTTCTTGCTTCCTTCCCTCTCCCCCTCCCTTTCTTCCTTTCTTTTTTATGAGCTTGTTACAGTATATATACTCTTGACTCACATGAATTATTATGAGGTAATTATGATGACTATTTTAATCACATCCACATGCCTTAACCATACACCTGCATTGTTCAACTATAACTTGGGCATTAACCGCATCATCTGCCATTAGTTATTTTGGGTGGGTGGTTCGAACAAGTGGCTTTTTCTTTAGCACTAATGTTTACTCACTAATGAAGTTGACCTTTTACAGACTATTTATCTCAGGATTTTCCTAAGTAGCCATTCACAGTAAGTTTAATTGGAGGATTTTCTTAAACCATAATTCTAAAATCGTGGAAAAATGTTAACTCATTGGGGTAAGTGGCTAATCATTTTAATTGTGTCTGTAGTTACAGCCATCTCATTCATCACAACAGAGAGCTACCATCCTAATATGAATATAACATCTAATTCTGTAGCAATTCAGTTGTAATTTAGCAACAATTACTGTCCACTTATTATAAAGTGGTGGGGGAGCCCTGATGTAATTATCCTAATGTAGTTTGGTCAGACTCTACAGTCACTAAAGTTTGTGGCCTTCATGGAAACTTTAAATTGATGTGTACAATTATAAGCACATTGCAGGGGACGGAAGCGATTTTCCTTGAGGTGTTTTTGCTGTTGCTCAGAGTGCTTGCCTCGTTCCGCTTTGCAAATGGTTCCCGTTGACTTCAGTGTTTCAGGCCGTTTTCCACCCTGAAAACATTGCAGAAGGCCACAGTAGAAAAACTGCCCATCGTCTGTGATGTCTCAGGCAGCTGCCTGGTGGAAGCCTTTGCTGCCTTCTTTGGTCCCTGTAGTTCCGCTGCAGAAGTCTCCTGAAACACAAACTACAAGGACAATTCCACTAGCTTTGGTGTGCTTCAAATGGTATACATGTTTATGCTTGTATGTATATGTGTGTTTGCAGGTGTGTACTTCTGTGTGAACGTGTATGTGCTTGCATGTTGAGGCTAGAGGTAAATATCAGGTGTATTCTTTAGTTATTTCTATCTTACTTTTTTGAGAGTCTTTCATAGAACGTGGATCCTAACTAGATATCAGCTAGACTGGCTGACCAGTGAGCTCCAGGGAACCACCTGTCTCTTCCTCCCTAGCACTGGTATTGCAGATCATACCACAGTACCTGACTTTTTTTTTTTTTTTTTGATTTAAGACAGAACCCCATGGCATATCTCAGGCTGGCCTGGAACTTACTATGGAGATCAGACTGGCCTTGAACTCATAGAGATCTGCTTTTTTTCTGCTTCCCATGTGCTGGGATTAAAGGTGTATGACACTATGCTCAACCTTGTACCTGAGTTTTTATTTATGTGGATGCTGGAGATGGGATTCAAATCATCCTGCTTATTTGGCTGACACTGTGCTTGACTGAACCCTCTCTGCAGACCCAGGATTCACTTTTAAAACATGGTTTCACTGTGCGTTCCCTGCCTTCTACGGCAAAGTGCACTCCTGTTCTGCTGTGCCTTTGTGGTCAGGGACACATGTTGATACTATGAAGTAAAAGCTCATTGTTGGTATGATATGCCCCTTATATCTTTAATCTCTTCTCTAAGAGGCTCTTTCCTCATTGAATCCACCACCTCCCTCCCTTCATTATTGAATCTTACCCTTAGTAAAGATTTAACAATGAAGTAAATGTTAAGGAGAAAATGACTTGCAATACTTACAAAATCTCATTCTTTCTTGGAAGACAAGTTAGAATTCACTAATCAAAGAAAGTGAATTATATTAACAAAACTTTTAAGATTCCAAAAAGAGATAGTGGTGGGGCCAGTCACTTCTCTACATATCCAGAGCCCCAGTGTTACCAATTCGGAGGTTCCAGAACTCTCTACTACTGAGGGTGACATATTTCTTGGTGATACTTTATCATAAGCCCACTCTTAACTCTATGAGTGGTCGTGAACCAAACTAGATTTATATTACTTTAGAAGGACACCAGGACTGATCATTGTGCACAAGGACACATCACACTCAGGTACTATATAGAACATATCTGCCTTTGACAAACGCCTGAGTATTATTGTACTGCAAAGTCTTCCTGTGATTCTGACATCAGCCCATGTCTGGATAACACGACTACCCAGGAAGCCAGGTGTCTCCTTTCATGAGCAGGTAGTGTCTCTAAGATCAAGGTCTTTCAGGACCTGAGTTCAGAGGTTCCAAGCTTCATGAGCCTATGTGACAATGGCAGGTTTGTGTAGTTATGAAGGAGTTGTTGGCAACCGTATTTGGAAATGATATGCCCATAGACTATGGAATAGCATGAAGTAGTTTCAGAAAAAATGACCTGTTTATATAGATTCATAACACTTCCTGATGTATTTTTGAATGAGAAAGGTCCCCTATAGGCTCATGTGTGTGAACACTAGATCCCCATCTGATGGTGCTGTTTGGGAAGGTTATATAACCTGATTGAGCCAGCTCAATCAGTTACTAGGGACTTGAGGGAAATGTTTTTACTTCTACTTTCAATCAATTTAGGAATATTTTATGCCTACCATCTTATCTGTATAATTTTTCATGAAATAGTCAGTTTTAATGTCTTTTTCTATATATTTCTTGAGTTTTATCAGAAATATTTTCCTTGTAGATTTTCAATTTTATCAGAAAATGTTTATAATTCCACTTTCAATCAATTTAGGAATGTTTTTATGCCTATCATTTTATCTGTATAATTTTTCCATGAAATAGTCAATCTTAACGTGTTTTTCTATATATTTCTTCAATTTTATCAGAGATATTTTCCATGTATATTTACACAATGGAATACTACTCAGCAATTAAAAACAATGAATTCATGAAATTCTTAGGTAAATGGGGAACAGGGGGAGGGAAGAGGGCTTATGGGACTTTTGGGGAGGGGGAGAATTGGGAAAGGGGAAATCATTTGGAATGTAAATAAAGAATATGGAAAATAATAATAATAATAATAATAAAAGGAAAGACAATTAGAGAACCCTATAACATGACCCCAGCGAGTGCTGAGGCAGGTTTATTTATTTTCAGTCTGCTTTTATACTATTCTAGGTACATGCAAAGCATAGGATCAGTTCTAGGTCAAAGACAAAGAAGTCAAGGAAATATCAAGGCATGAACAAAGTAGTTAAGGAACAAAGAAGTCATAAACAAAGGTCCCCTGATTACTGTATTCAGGTAATTAACAAGACAATCACCAAACAAAGAACACATTCCTCACCTGTGTTCATCTAGAACTTTATCCTAGCCCAATGTCAGATTCTTGCCAGAGCCTACTCCTTTGTCCTAGCCCAATGTAAATATTTTTGCCAATATCATTGGAGTGGCACCAAGAACTCTCCATAGTAGCCCTTAGGAGTCAAAGTCTTGGTGGAGAAATTACATCACTGGGGGTGGGCTTTGAGGTGTTGTAACTTGGCCCCACTTCTTGCTAGCTCTCTTTGTTTCAAGTATGCATATGGAATGTAACCATCAGACTCCCTGCCAGGGCTACCATACCTTCCCTTCTCTGATGGGTTGTATTTCCTTTGGAGTAAGCAAAAATGGATGCTTTCTCCCCAAAGTTGTTTTTTGTCAGGGTATTTCATCACAGCAACAGAAAAATCACTAATACACTTACTTGTTTTAATTTATCTGTTTTTCTGTGTGTAGAGATCAAATGCAGGGACTTGTATGCACACCAAGCATTCTTCTACTGGCTGGAACCACTGCTCACATTTATTCTTAAATAAAACCAAATTGTACCATAATATCTGGCATTTGTTTTCTATTGCTGAATAATAATCACAGATTTAAGAATGTGAAACATATATTTATCCTCATTCCAATCTTATAGGCCAGAAGTCTGAGTGGGCTCCATGCATGGAGTTCTTTACTCATGGGCTTATCAAAACTCAAATCAAGATTGTAGTTAAGCCACAAGGTGCTGTTACCTGGAGGGTCTGGGAAGAGCCAGATTCTAGGCTCATTGAAGTTGAAGCAGTGTCTGAGGATGAAGGTCAGTGTCTAGCATGCCTGCTTTTCAGAATCCTTGAGTTCCATCCACAAACTGCACAAACAGGGTGTGGTGTTGCATGCCTGTAATTCTAATGTGACATAGCTGAAGACAGGAAGGTCACACATTCAGGGTCATCCTTGGATACACAGTGAATTTAAGAATGACTCTGGATGCATGATACTGAGGAAACATAAAATATGGTAGAATTGTCTGTTGTTGCAGGGTGTCCCCATTTCCTGTTGCCTCTGAGCTTGGTCATTCCAGTCCCGGTATTACCTGTACTCTGATACAGAGCCACTTCTAGTTTCAAAGCTGGTAATGGTGTGTTCATTTCTCCTGCTCTGAATATTTCTGATTTCCCATCTGTGCCCACCTGGAGAAAGACCTGCTTTTGAAGGGCGCATGATTACATTAGGCCCACTTGGATCTTCTCTCTTGTGGTTGATTCACATTCAACTCATTAGTAATCCTAATTATATTTGCAAAATTCCCTTTGACACATAACATAATCAGACTGTAATCTCTCATCAAATCCAGAGTTCCAAGGATTAGGCAAGAAGTTTTTTGGGGGACATTTCAGGATTCCACTCACTGCATATATCAACACACAGCACCAAAAACTGATACCAAATGTACATGAATATGTATGGAAGGCTACTTGAAGTGATGTCATGGCTTCAGAATCCCTAATCCAAAATATCAGAACCAGAAGTCATATGGATTTCAGAATTTTAATTTTGGATTTTATAATATTTGCATGTGAATAATGAGACCCCTTGGAAATAAAACTCAGGATTTCTCCTCTGTTTCTCCTCTTCTAAGTGGGATGTGGGAGGGGGTGAGTGGGAGGGCATAAAGAGTGTATGAATGCATTGTTAACTGTACACCTGTGTGTGTAGAGTCTGGAGGTTGATGTCAAGTGTCTTCCACTGTCATCCTTCACCTTAATTTGTGAGACCTGATCTCACTTGCTTAACCTAGAGATTACCAGTTCAGCTAGGCTAACTGGCCATTGAACTCTGGGAATTCTTGTGTTTGATATAGCCTAGTTCTGGAATTACAAGGTTATACTACCTCACCTGGCTATTTTTGTGGGTGCCAGGGATCAAACTCAGGATGTAATGTTTCCTTGAGAAGAACTTTACCAACTGAGTCATCTCCTCAGCCTTAAATGGTGAGAATAAATACAGAATTCAATTGTATTTCATATATATGTGCGCGCATGTGCGCGCGCGCGCGCACACACACACACACACACACACACAGCCAAAAGATGATTTTAATGTAACATTTTTCTCCTTTGGCTGTGACCTGTGACATCATGAGGTCAAGTATGGAGGTTTCCACCTGTGGCTTCCTGGCATGCTCAGATAGTATTGGCTTTATGAGACTTTGGTATTTTGTATTAAAGTTACTCTGCCTATACAAAGTTAATAGCAATTACACATGGAGAATACGCTAGAATTTTTAAGCCAGGTAGTATATAGCCTTAGTAGGAATGTTTTCATTCTAGAAAACAGGAAGATTTGTTTTTACATTAATATAATTAGGAGGTAGGAATAAGTGTTAGCATAGGACTTGAGAGGCCAGATCTTCCATCTCCATCAGTGTATAGTCTTCTCTCTCACCCAATTTCTGTGCGACTGTCCCAGGAATGATTCAATGTAACTACACCTATCTATTTCTTCAGAACCTTGTCCAGGATTGGTAGCTATAGTCCCATATCACTGTGATATGAAAATACCAGGCTGGAGATGTAATGCAGGTAGCAAAGTACTTCCTTAGCATATACAAGACTAGGTTCAGTCTCCAATCTACCTTGCATATGCTGGATGTGTTAGCTCATACCTGTAACCCTAGCATTTTGGAGGTAGAGGCAGAGAGACCATACGCTTAAGATCATCTTTGGATTCATAGGAAGTTTGAAGATAGCATGACATTCATGAGACCCTGCCTCAATAAACAAACATATAATCAAAGAAACAAATGTAGCACTTCTATTTTGATGGGCGAGGATCCACTGTCTCCTTTAATCAACTAGCATTCCCTCAGATCCCTGGGAAGCTTGGGATTCTCTGCTCTTCCCTGAGACTTTAGCTCCTTTCTCCTAGCTTGGATGTGGAGAGTTACAGGCTGTTAACGGTGGTGGTGCTCCAAGGCAGAGATCTCTGTCCTCTCTTAGTGTCTTCTTTTCTGTGGTTATGCATTGTAAAGTTTAGTCTCGGTTAGGGATTCTGAATTCATTGAGAAGTATAACTCATGGACCCCGTCCCTCTTCTATCAGATGGTCACCGAGCCCCCTAAGTATCCTCCTTGCATACTGTGTCCAGCCATTGCTACCTCCCTGCCCATCCCAGCTAGTCCTGCGGAAACAGGAGCAGAGATAATTCACATGTTCCCTTCTGTACTGTGAGGGAGGAGTAAACAAGTACTCTGTCTGCAGTAGCGGGAGGTTTCTTCATTAGGGAGAATCGCTGAGTGCATGCTTAGGGTGTTTGGTTAAACTTTGGGAGGGACTGGGGAAATGGCTTAGTCTCTAAAGTGTCTGCTATCCAGACAGCTTGTATGAGGACCTACATTCATATCACTACCACCCACCAAAAAAAAAAAAAAAAGAATCAAAATGACTGTGGCCTGGAGAAACAGCTCAGTGGGTAAGAATACTTGCTCTACAAGTATGAAGACATGAGTTCTAATCCCAAAAAAGGAAAACAATGATAAAGCAGGCACCAGCTATCCTGCTTTAGCCCCATCAACACATTTTGATTGTATGCACACAAACCTACATATGTGTACACAAAGGCCATGCAATACAGACAATATATACTCACATGCATGTACACACACAGAGAGAGGCTAAGTACAGAAACAGAGCAAACTTCTGGAGTTCACAGGCCAGTGAATCTAGGAGTTTTAACAAGACTAAGCTGCTAATGAGGAGACCCTATCTCAAAAGTTAATGTGGAAGGCAAGCATGGAAGACAGTTAAAGTTGCCCCACCACGCACATGCACATGCACGTATGAACATGTGCATATGATGAATGCACACAATTCCTTATAGACAGAGTATTTCTTCATTGGCTTCATAATATAAAACTTTTCTGCCTATGAGTTTTACTCAGAAATGATTGCAAGTTGTCAACTTTTATAAGTAATAATGTAGGCAAATTCCGGCAATCATTGTAGCATTCAGCTACTGCCATTCCAAAATCAAATTGGATTTTGCATTTAAAGGTAATCCATGGAACAGAATGCCCAAATAATCTGCAAGGAAAATTAGCTTTTCTACTTGGGAAAAAAAAGTGTCATTTTTGAGACTTCACTATGGACATCACACTGTTTTGGCTTTTTTCATCTTTTAAACAGATTTTTTTTTAACTGCAAACTTCTTTTTTATAATAAATTCTGATTAAAGTTTTTCCTCTTTCAAGTCTTCCCAGATCCTCCCCATCTCTCCGCCCACATAACTCCATGCCCTTTCTTTCTCTCCTTCTTTTGAAAACAAGCGGGCCACAAAACAAGCAAATGACCAAAGACAGGATAATTAAAAACATTAAGAAAATCAGGACACACACACACACACACACTGATACACACACACAACACAAAAACACAAAATTGTAAAGTATAATATATAAACAAACAACAATTAAAGTAAAAATGTCCAGACAAAGTAATATGAGACAAATGTGTACAAAATACCACTGAGTTTATTTTGTGTTAGCCAAGTACTGCTGGGCATGGGGTCGTGGAGCCTACTCTTAAGTGTGGTTTATATACCCGATGAGACTCAATTGGATTGACATCTGCTTATAGAGTTTATTATTATGTATATGGTGTCTCTGTGTACAGGTGTGTGTGTGTGTGTGTGTGTGTGTGTGTGTGTGTGTGTGTGTGTACACATATGTACGAGGTTACCAGAAGAGGACCTTCTGACCTGGAGTAACAGGTTATGAGCTGCTTGCCCTGTGCTGCAAGTCTGTAAGAGCACTACACTGTCTTAACTGCTGAGCCATCTCTCCGGCTCCTGCTTTTATTTTATAATTGAATAAGGTAATTATTTGTTTGTAGCCTTCGCTAGCAGAGACTTTACCGGTAGTAACAGCCAGTGTTTACTGAATGCTTACTATGCGTTGGGTAGTATGCTAAATAAGCATTTTATATACAGCATGTAATTTAATCTTCATAGCTCTATGAGGCAGGGGTTGTTATTATGTTTTTCCATTTTCCAGATGAGGGAACTAATACACAGATTGGATTCTTAAGTAAAATAACCAAGGAAAAATTAGTAGGGAGAGGCTCAAGTTACTTAACAGGGACACAGTAAGTTGGAAACCTCCTAGCACCTGGACACTATACTCGGTACTGACAGCTTGGTTATCACCATTCACACTTTTCCGTAAATTCCAGTGACACCGACTTTTCCTTGTGGACAAGGGCTTTACTCCTGCTCTAAGCCCCCAACTTTATACAGTGTCTCATGTAATGGTCCAGTGGAAATGAGTTGATAGAAATGGTGTTCTTAAGACAAATCCCAATGAACCAACTCTGTTTTAGAACTTGTGTGTGTGTGTGTGTGTGTGTGTGTGTGTGTGTGTGTGTGTGTGTGCCGGCCTCTGAATGTACATGTAGAGATCAGATATTGAAGTTAGACACATGTCTTTCTCTTGTCCACCTTAGTGTTCCAGATGATCTTTCACCGAACCTGGAGCTCTCCAATACATAAAGACTTGCTGGCCAGCAATTTCCCAGTATCCAGCTGCCTCGTTCCACATAAGCAATAAAGTTATGGGGCAGTACCACTAGGCTCAGCTTTTATGTGGGTTATAGAGATAAAACTTGGCTCCTCATATTTGTACACCAGGTACTTCCCACTGAGCCATCTCCGCAGCACCCAGTGAAGTTTCTCTTAAGAAACCTGCACAAATATTAAACATAGAAGTGAGTACTGTATATTCTAATTTCCTGGGGCTGTGAGCAGCTCACTGAAGACTGACTGCATTAAAACAGTATCAATGTATCCCTGCTCAGTTCAGGATACTGGTATCTACAAGCAATGTATGGTATCAATATGGTCATGCTCCTCGGCAAAGCTCTATGGAAAAAGACTTTCCTGCTTCTTCTATGGTTGTGGTTTTTGACAGCAGTCATTGGCCTGTGACTGCATTGTTTTGTTATCTGGTTACCTGATTATCTTCTCATAGTCAGTGTCTCTCTGTGTGTGTACCAGCATCTGTGTCTACATCTCTCTCTTATCAAGAAGACAACTACAAGATTTCTATTCTGCCCCCACGCCATTACACTTTATCTTACTTTGACCATGTTTGCCAAGATTTTATTTTCAAAGAGTTCATCTTGAGTGTGGGTGGATACAGTTTGAGTCCATAGAGGGCCATGAACTGAGGGCATTCTGGCAGAAAGTATGGAATCAGGGGTTGGGGTTGATGAGACCTTGAAAATGTTGGAGAATCTACTCATTAAAACATACATGTCTGGGGAAATAACTTATAATTGCTGCTATTTAAAGTGGAAAAAGCCTTTCCGTCAACAAAATACCCATTAGTTATATCTAAATAGTCTCTCATAGTAAATTTATTAAAAACACAGATAAACACAAAACACTTCCCAGGGGCTGGAGAGATGACTCAGTAGCTAAGAGCACATAGTGCTCTTGTAGAGGACTGGCCACAAGTTCACTTCCTAGCACCCATGCCTGGTCGCGTTGACTCTTACTCTACTTCTAGAGGCTCTGACTTGCTCTTTCCAGCAGACACTTACATGAATGTGCACATAGCTGTATACAGAGTGAGACAGACTCACAGGCCCTTTTCTGAGGGATCTTGAATTGTCTTGGTGAAATCACATAGTGCAGGATCCCAGGAATGAAGGTTTTCTTTTAAAGTAAGATAGATTCTCTGTAGGGTGGAAATGAGTCTGTCCTGGCTCCTGTAAATGAATCTTTCTCCAAGACAAGTCAGGAAGTTTTTCCACAGCACAGGAAGCCTTGCAGGTACTTCCTAAGCTTGAAGTGTTTTGTTTTTATCTAGAATATGAGATGAGTTTTTCCCCTGTTTTGATAAACTCTAGCCCTCATTCAGTATGATCCATATTAATAATAAACCTGTTTGGGCCGTCTTTCTACTCTTGTGGTAACCTTGTAATAGAGAATGCTGATTGGTAGGCACATTTAGAGATTTATTTTATTATTATTTTTAAAATTATGTGTATGTGTGTATGTCTGCTATTTTGTACACACAAGTGCAGGGGCCAAAAGAGGACATCAGATTCCCTGGAGCTGAAGTTTCAAGCAGTTGTGAGATGCTTGCCATGTGTGTTGGAGAGGTCCTCCGTGAGAACAGCAAGTGCTCTTATATGCTAAGCCATCAATCCAGCCCTGGTTTGACCCATTTAGAATCTAGTATTATTAAATTAATAAAAACACGTGACATTCAATGGGCCTAATTGACCCAAACTTATTTAAAAATAACTTCTTTTTATCATGATATAGATGCATTGTGTGTGTGTGTGTGTGTGTGTGTGTGTGTGAGAGAGAGAGAGAGAGAGAGAGAGAGAGAGAGAGAGAGAGAGAGAGAGAGCATGTACAAGTAATTTTGTTAGCTACACAATAAAACTTAATAGTGCATGCATTACTTACTGAAAATTATTGACATTGGTTTTCTTGCCTTTCCATCTATCTTGATGTGATTGTATCCTGAGAGGTTACCATGCAACCAGGTTTTGGTGTCTTCAATTATTCTTCCCATTCCCATTCGTCTTTTATTTCCTACTGGTGATGGTGTGCTCTAAAGCCTTTTGAGCTGTGAGGTCACTCTGCAGGTGCTGGCAGGGGAAGATCAGAGACCACTTCTCTGAACTTTTCACTTCACAGTTGGCTACCACACTCATGATATTTGGCAGTGTACACAAGCTCTGCTCACTTATGAGAGCAAAATCCCTCTTGATCATCACTTTGCCTTGACAGTCTCTCTGTAAATTGTCCCTGTATGATCTCTCTGCCATATTTGGTGATTTTCCTCTATTTAGTATATATTAATAGGGTTGGTGTTTTATTATTTAGCCAAATACTGTCATTTATTTTAATCTTAGCTGACACTTACCTCTGGTTTTTATATTCTTTTCTCCAAATCTGCTCTTTCATTGGTGAGAATATATCAGCAACAAAGCCAAGTAGTTTCTTGAAAATTCTCTTTTGCACTTGTCTGCCAATATCTTCTCCATATGGGTGTTCAGACTTCTTACATGCATCATAAAGTTTATTAACCTTCTGTTATTCCCAGAACTCTATTCTTGTGATGCAAGTGCTCTTCTACCGAGTTACATCCTCTAACCATCTTCATTGATTTTTAAATATGAAATTATTCATTATAATTATAGTATCAGTATGTATACATATGCATAAACATGCATACATATTTATGCACATATACAAATGATACAATTGTTATAAGTATTAGGTTTTCTTTAATTAATTCTATGTTCCATGATAACATCTCCTAGAATACCTCATTTTATAAAAATGATTTTGCTCAGTGGATTCTTTGTATTGCATTAACTTACAATATAGAGTGTGTTTGTGTTTGTGTGTGTGTGTGTGTGTGTGTGATGTTGTAGATAGATTGTACTATCTTTTAATTACACTTGAGAATAGGAAGGGGAGCCTTTTATAATGGTTGGATAGCATGCAATATTGCATATAAAAGTAATAAGACAGCATTTAAAAATACAGACAGTACTGAAAAGATAACAAGAGAAGAAAATATTTTCTCACTAGGTGGCTAGAGAATGAAGTGCATTATGGAAGAATTGTGAGAAGATAGGGAAAGACTAGGAAGATGGCTCAGTAGGTGACGTGCTTGTTATGCAAGCATGAGGACCTGTGTTCGGATCTCCAGAACCTATGTTAAATGCTAGGTGTGGTGGTACATTCGATACCACCAGCTTATCAGAATCAGTGAGCTACAGGCAAGTGAGAGTCCCTATCTCAGACCTAAGGTGGAAAGTGATTGAGGGAGATACTTAACATTAACTTCTGTCCTTTACACTTATCCATGCACAGGTGCAATAGATCCACTTATACACACATGGACACACACAGGTGGAGAGAAGAACTGTCCAAACAGGGACAACTTGGGCCACAGACAGAGATCTTGAATTTGACATGAAAATCCATGAGAGGTTTAAGGTAGAAAGAACAATTCTATTTCACACGTAAGTAACGGAGGAGGCTTACCTGGCCAGTTGGAGTGGGTAAGAACCAAAGGCTGGAGCCCAATGTGATTTGAAGATCTTTTAGAAAGCTGTGAGAAGATGCGCTGCCCTTTGCAGGTGTTGGTATACTGTAGAGCACAGACCATTTCTATTTACAGTTGAGACCATGCGTTTGCGATCGAATGGCCAAGTATTCTGTCCTCCCAAGTCACATCTGTGCAGAGGACCTACATTAACATTTGAGTTAGTGGGGAAACAAAGCCTGGCTATATACAAATATGTGGATGGAAAAATGACTTCAGATGGCAAGATGAATGTGAAGAGAGCAGTGTGCTAAAGGAGGTATATGCCAAAGGGAAGTTTCAACACTTATCCTAGTTTGTGAATTTTCTCACACGGTCCATACAGTAGCTCCCCTCCCCCGAGAGAATGGCAGCCTTCTGAATGACATGTCCACAGCTGTTCATTGAGTATATACAAAGGGCAAAGTCATAGAAGAGAGAGTGCTTGCTCAGTAAAGATTTGTTAACGAAATGAACAACTAGGCTTGGAGTTCCTGACCATCTTCCCCAGATAGGCTGCTATTCTGAGTTTTAATGCTTATTTGCCCTAGGAATTATTAATATGGAAAGAAGCAAGGTTGGCTCCAGTTGTGGGGTGTTTTCATTGTAGAGTCTTCCCAGAATTATAAAGAATAGACATGGGCATCTCAGACACCACTTTCAAAATAAATGGCCAGCATACTCTGAGGCGTAAATGTTTGGGAGAAATAACCACAAAAGTAGCAGAGCCTATGTCCTGTTAGAATACAGATTAGATCATTAAGAAGTAACACATTCCATCCATTTCTCAGTGTTTGCATACAGTGAAGTCTATTAATTGAATAAGTACGGAGAACCGTTATGCATCAGATGCTTACTTCTGTCTTTATCAATAAATTCTATCTCTAATCCTGAGGCTAGATTGGAAGAGAGAAACAGCCGTTTTTTCTTTTAGATTCTTTCTTTTGGATTTTGCATGACTTTGTCTTCATGTTTATAAATTTCGCTAGTAACTTAGCATAGATTTAGAATTCTCTAAAGAGTTACACGTTAGGTCTGAGCTCATTTACAAGAGCAAATGAAAACAAATAGCTGTGAACGTTCCAGAAAGCTTGCTTGCTATCAGAGGGAAGACAGGAAAGAGCTGGGTGTCTGATAAAGTAACACTGTTCATTCCCACTTTTAATTAAACCTGGAGATGAGTAGATCTGAGCACAGGTTGATTTAAGAGGTGATAGCCCTGCTAGGTTTTAACTTTTAAAATCCATAATTTTAAAAGCATAGTTTCCAGAGACTGTTTTCATCTACTGAAGTCAACAGGATAGCATTGTTGACTGGCAGATAGGTTCTAATGTAGACAATGAGCTGAGCAGTACTAAGCATGCCTAGTCTGCATGAGGCCTTAGGTTCACTGTTCCCTACTGCAAGAAAGAGTAGGATTGAGCACCAGGGGAATTTACTGCTGAGGGTTTACATATGGTATCCATTTACTTTTGAAATCAACCCCACCAAGGGTATGTTAGTTATATATTACAGTTAAGAATATTGAGATCCTATAGAGGCAGAACCCAGGAGTGGAAAGGCACCTGACTCCAAACATAAATGTGCACAGTAAGTCATACTATGTTTTATCTGGCTACAGTAAATGTTGAAAGCAGATCCCAAAAGAAAGTTATGCCAGATGGTTCCATTCTTTTCATTGCTATACTCGAGGACATTTTGAGTCATGCATATTTTTTCCCAACCCTCCACTAATTCTCTCTTGTCACATAAGCATCCTAGAGGACAATCTGACCCCAATATACACCATATACTTTGAAGTACCCCTACATTGTTGGACACTGCACCCTCTGTTGGCGCTGCCCTAACAGTTTGTGTCCCAAAGCTGTTTTTCTTTCTTCAGACATTGTCTCATTGGTCTTCTCATCTCATGGGCTATCTCAGGGTTCTCAAGGTAGTTGCATATGAGACTCAGAACTCATTGAAATTGTCCTTTTATGGATTGACATTATGACAGTCCTTGATGAAGCCTTCTGTTCCTCTCCTCCTCCTCCTCCTCCTCCTCCTCCTCCTCCTCCTCTTCTTGCTCTTCCTCCTTCTCCTCTTGCTCCTCCTTCTCCTCCTCTTCCACCTTTAGTAGATCCAAGAGCTTACTGGGAATGCATCACTGATTCTGCTCTGCTTTTCTGTGCTCCTGGGGGATGGGGGTAGGGGTGGGGAAATGAATTGTGGGATGACCCCAGAAGGGGCTGTGGTTACATGATGACTCAATGTAGTCATACCCACATAAATAACACACCATTTTAAATTTTCATAAACTGTAATCTGTAATGGCTCCCAGAGCACCAACTATTTTCTCTCCACTACATATCATGCATTCTTAACTGTCTATAATTACACAATTAAGCAGCAAGCCACTGGGGCCACAGAGTCATTAGTACAAAGCCTTTTGACTTCTATAACCTGTCACCTGGGACAGTTTCTCACACTAGAGGATAATAGGCTTGTCCATTCAAGTGTCCCCAAGCAGGCAACCCTTTCAGGAGATGGTGGCACTCCCTCCACCTTGAAAGTGGCAGGGGCTTAAGAAAGAAGGAAACTCAGACTGGGGAGCTAACTTACTCAATATCATGCTTTTCTTGCTGAGTTGCTACCCAGAAACCCCATTAAAAAAACAACAAAAAAACAAAACAAACAAGCAAACCACTGGGCATTATGGTATGTCCTTTAATCTCATATTTACCTTATTCAATTCTGATTGCTCTCTCTTGTTCCCCTCCCCTCCATCCCCTTAACCCCTTCCTCTCTCAATTATCCCCTTATATTTTCACACCTATTTTTTGCTGAATATTTTTAAAGATCACTTTATTGCATTTATATGTGCAGAGGTGTCTGTATATGCATGTTTCTCTATGTGTCTACATGAGTGTATATGCACACACCTGCTCATAAAGGCCAGAAGAAGGCATTCTACTCTTGGACCTGAAGTTACTGGTATGTATGACCCACCTAGCATGGGTGCTGGGATCCAAATTCTGGCCCTCACCATTGGGCAGTAGGTGCTCTTTACTGCTGAGTCATCTCTCTAGTACTTTTCTTCCTACATAATTTTCCATCCATTATTGATTGAATCCATAGTTGTGACACTTGAGGATATAGATCCAACTCTATGGTCTCCACACCCCACACATGCTAGCTGAGGTTCAGCAGACTTAAGAAGATGAAGTGCTGATCTTGTTTTGAACTGTGTGTGCTGAAAATCATACCACCTTTTATTTGGGGGCCAAATATTTTATCTGGTCATTTACTAAGCTTTTCTTTATTTAAATCTGCTGTAGATCTTCTCAGTAAAAATCTTTTCCCCTTCTATATCCCACATTTTCCTTACCTACAAAGCAGTGAGAAGAAAAATGAGTTTGTTGAATTCGTTGTTCTGTCTTGTGTTTGCTCATCTGTAAGAGTGGCTCTTAGATTTTCTGTCCAATGTTTTCAAAAGCATTTGAACTGAGAGAGATCTATAAACAATCGTCAAATAAGAAAGATTGTAATTTTACAGTGGCATTGCTATCAGTTTAGATAAATGGGTGTAGGACATGGGTGTGTATTGTGGGACAGGGAATCTTGGCACATACTGAGGGTGGGAACTCTTGCTTGTGCCATGAGCACCAGGATCGGTCCTCTTCTGCCAGACCTTTCTAATCATTATCACTCTTGCATGAGCTTACATCTCACATGTTCGGAGAAATTAATCTTTTATTAGAGTTAGAAGGGAGGGGGTGAAGATGGCCCAAGCAACAAGGAATACGTTACTGTAAAAATTTGCTTCCTAAAGGAGTATTTACTTGAGAAAACTGTTTTGGGGTTTCTTAAAACAGAACACGACCATTCATTCCCCCTTCCAAGTGAGATTCAAACATCCTTGCTTGTGCCCTCTTTCCTGTCTGTCTTTCTTGGGTCTGTGATGTGTAGCATGAACATCCTATATTTTATGACTAATATCCACTTATAAGTAAATACCAGGGGGCCCCACCCACTCAGAGGAGAAAGGGGTATGGGGGAAGGATTGTGTGAGGGGTTGATTGGGAGGTGGTCAGTGAGCAGGATATAAATAGAATAAATAAAAATTAATTAATTAATTAATTAATTAAAAATTACAATATAATAAGATTTACTACCATGAAAGAAAAGAGAAAACTGAACAAAGGAGCAAATCACTGAGCAACACTATTCCATGGATTCTGCCTCTGGGTCTCTGCCTTGAGCTTCTTTGCTGATGAAATGTAATATAGAAGTGTAATACAAATAAATTCTTTTCTCCCTAAGTTACATTTAGTTATGTTACTTCTTCACAGCAATAGTTTTTTTTTGTTTGTTTGTTTGTTTTAAAGAAAAGAATAAAAAGAAGGGCTGGAGAGATGGCTCAGTGATTAAGAGCACTGACTGCTCTTCCAGAGGTCCTGAGTTCAATTCCCAGCAACCACATGGTGGCTCACAACCATCTCTAATGGAATCTGATGCCCTCTTCTGGTGTGTCTGAAAAGAGCAATGGTGTACTCATATACATAAAATAAATAAATAAATCTTTTTAAAAAAGAATAAAAAGAAACAAACAGAACACAAATGTCTTTTAGCACATGCATATATTTATATATCCTAACCATGCCTCTTTCTTCTGGGGCTCTGGACCTCATACACTCTGATAGATCTCCATCCAGAGTCTGTGCACTGTGAACTTATGGTACTCTTTACTCTAGAGCAGTGTGTGCACTCTGCTTTGCCAACTGGAGCCTGGTCTTTCCAACTGTGGCCCAGCTTAACTACTGCATCTCTCTGGTCTTTGGCCATATTTCCAGTCTTATATTATTCCTCTCTCCTAGGACATCTTTCAATACTTACACTTCTCATTGTAGGACATGATTTCTAATGCAACAGTGCCCTTCTCACTAATTCTGTATGTCTTTGACTTTGAGAATATATTTACATCTCACACTTCTTGAAAGTAGGCATCGTACTTCACAGTACTCAGTAATCCAAAGTAGTACAAATTTTTTTAAACACCATAAAAGTGCAAAAGATGTACTTGCTGTTAAATGTGTGTGTGTGTGCATGTCTGTGTGTGTGTGTGTCTCTGTGTGTGTGTGTCTGTGTGTGTGTTTATTTGAATGAATATGTGGCAGGGTTATGCATGCACAAGTGTTTATGAATGAAGATACAAGAATTCAACCTTTACTACCATTCCTCAGGTTCTATACACCTTGTTTTCTTGAAACAGGGTCTTTCACTGGCCTGGAACTCATAGTCTAGATGGCCAGTGAGCTCCAGTCATTCCCTTATCTCCATCTGCACAGTCCTGGTATTGAAAGTACATGCCACTGCATAATGATTTAAACAAACAAACACATGGTTCTAAGTATCAAACACATGGTTCTAAGTATCAAACTCAGGTCCTAATACCTGTATAACAAGCACTTTACCAACTCAAACATCTCCCCAGAAACCTTGAATGTCTGTGCATCTTAATGTAATTCAACTACTAAATCTTTCTCTATTAACTAGAATATTATACACAATGAAATCTTTCCCTCTTAAATTTGGCTTGCTAAGAGTTAATCAGAAAATCCTTAGTTTCAACCCTCCTCAATTTCCAAGTCCCCTTTGCTGCCATAGTCCATCTGGCCCTATGAACATAATTGCATCTCCCTTTGATGAGTCAGTGAGTTGCTGGACCTCGGGGCTGTGATGCTGACCATCAATTATCATTGCGTAGGACAAAAGATATAGATGTGGAAGAGACTGAGTATTGAACTGCATCTGAACGAGTCCAGCATAGCCTGTGGAAATCACTTTGTTGAATAAATCCCTTGTCAGTGAGTTCCTATTGTGGGACTTTTTTTTCTTCTAAAAACTTGCTCAGTTCAAGGAGAAAAGAAGGAAAAAACCTAATGCTGTATTATGGCTTTCCATGGAAGATGGGAGCAGGTCTACTTATTCTACACAGGGCACTGGTGACAGACCAAAGAAGGATCCCAGCCTGGTTTCATTTAGTAAACCAGTGACTTTATTACAGTTATTTTCAAGAGCATGGGAGAAGGGTTATTTGTATGAACACAGGTAAGGGGTAACCTACAGAAACATAGGTTAAGAATGACACACTGCATCATGGGTGAGGGTTTGCTCACTGGAGCACGGGTGAGGGGTTATTCATAGGAACATGGATGAGGGGTTATTAACAGGAACATGGCTGAAGGGTTATCTAGAAGAGCATTGGGGAAGGTTACTCATGGGAACAGTAGAGAGGGAGGGATTACCTGCTTGGGCTGGAGCAAGGTGTTACCTACAGGAGCAGGCAGGGGTGGGGAGATAGTCATTTTCAGGAGCTTCTGTGAGTGGTTAGGGGAGCCTAGGTGACAGAGACAGCTGCTTCACCGAATGCCCACCCCCACATGGGTGAAGACTCTTGAAATCTTTATCACTGTACCTCCCTACATGGCTTGCAGGCAGATCAGCCCCTGGGAGAGTGTTGTTACTGATTGGATGATCATGGGAAAGAGCCTTGTAAGTCTTGTAACTTTCAGGATTTTTCAGAGCCTTCTAAGTTGCTGGGTCTTGACAAGCTTCCTTCTAGGATGGAGTGCTTCACTTTGGAGGAAAGTACCTCAGAATCCTAATCGGGACTTGAACTTTCCTTTTCCTTAAGAGCTTGGGTCCAGGAGGTCCTCGCCTCTGACCTCCAGCTTCTATGTAGGAATCCACCAGTTTATAAGAGGTGATCCAAGAACTTTTCTGGCTTCATGATAGTGTCTCTGATATAATAGGGTTCAGAGACAGGTCTGCCAACATTCAGGTTCAAGCCGGCCTCTTTAGTCTAAGACATTCTTCTTACTTTATAAATAAGGAACCTGAGCCCACAGTACTAAGGCTAGCTGGAGAAAGATGTGGAACCAACCGTTCGTTAGCTGTTTACCTCACCTTCCTGTGTTCTTCACCATCACTGAAGAGAGTCACATTTTTGTTTTGTCTGGGGTTTATTTTTAGATAGCATACATCCTGTGATTGATGTTAGAAAATGTGAGAATGTCTTGTCCTGGCAGTCATTAGACTTGGACTCAAGTTCTGTGTCTGATTCTTGGACAAGCTGTCTTAAATAATACAGATATTTAGTATTCTGAAATGTAGAGAAAATTGCTCCCCAGAATGATAGAGCTTTCAAGAGTGATGAGCCCTTTCATGGCCCAGTTGATAACAAATGTTAGCAACCATCAAAGATTGACTAGGGACTGCAACCCCAAATTCTGTGTATAATGCCTAAAAGGTTAGTGACATTGACTCTTGTGAACATATTCAAAATGGGAACAGGGAACAGGGAGTAATTCTTAATAATTATTACAGAAAATGAAAAATTAAGGAAAGGTGAAACACCCCCAGATGGGAGGTGCTTTCAATTGAGGAAAAAAATCCACTGAATTTCCTCTGTCCAGGGTTTCTCCATATGACAGTGGCAGAACCTGGAGGAACTCTGGTTGAGGTTTAAGATTGGATAATCACATTCCAATCCAAAGGTGGCCCACCTAGGCCCACAATGATGCACTGTTTGCGGATGCCCACCCACTTAGGAGAAGCTGATCCCCTGATCCCCATCTGTCTCTGCCTCTAGCTTTGACCTTGACTGTCTTCCAGCTCTTAGTCATATTGCCAACCTTAGCACTATCAGATCCTGAAGGTGTTTCCAGTGCTTTTTGTTATACCAGTCTGTCTTCGTTCACATTTGTGCCCACATTTTTAGGAACAGCTTGGTGGTGTTTTTCTATGACAAAGAGTTGACTCTGTCTCAGCCACTAAGATGGACCTTCAGTCTTAGCTATTTCATATTTAGCTCCTTGTCTATAAGGTGTTCAGAGGAGCTTTTCCTTAAGCCACCTTCTCTTCTAATTCAGTTGTTAAGGTTAGAAGTCATTGACATTAGAAGCAAGGGTACAACACATAACAGGAGTAGTTCACATGTGTCCCCAGAGTCTTTGGAGGGGTCAGCCAGCTTTCTATCACGAATCCTTAGGCACGTTGCTCCTCTTATCTGATTATCTCATCTATTATAGAATCATAGATCAGCTCATATCTACTTGCAAGCATTCTTATGCATCTCTCTTCGTGCTCCAGACTCTGCTATCCAGACCCTGCCCCCACTTCTGGTTAACTCCAGCCTCTCCTCTCACTCATTGCAGTCTTTATTAGTATGGTAGTGTTCTAGCATCAGTAGGATAAGATGAAGAATGCATGCACATTTCTAACAGCTGGTGAGCCTTGACATGTTCTTCCTTCCAACTTCATCTCCCCCTACACCCTGCTGTTCTGCTATGTTTGCACGGACACCCTTACATTACAGGCAAACATTTTGTCCTCAAAAACAGAGCTTCTTTTATGTTGGTCAGAAACAAAATGGTAAAAGAAGTAGGCAGTGAGAACTCTTTTCTAGCTTTCACCAGAAGGAGATTCTGTGTGAAGAGTCACCATCTGGACTGTGTGAAGCTGTAAAATGACCTTTTCTTTCTCTTACCATCCAAGTTTCTAGAAGGTCAGCAAACAAAATCCTCACCAGCAGTGAGTCAGAGCCTGAAAACACATGTCTTTCTGCTTCCCTTCACTGCTCCAAGTAGCGACAGAGGCATCCACGCTGATTCCAATTGGACTCAGCTCAACACATTAATCTTGGAACAAAATCACAAGATGGTTCTACAATTTTGAGACACAGAGTGCCTGTCAGTATATATTCAAACAACTGTGTTTGTAATAACTGTCATATTCTAGTGTACAGGGCATTACAGATACATCTCTGGTTCTACAAACACAAGAATCTGATTATTGTTCTCCATTTTCTTTTTCATGTTGAATTTCACTGACTGGAATTGCTTTTCTACAATAAAATTCTCCCAGAAGCCAACACCAAAATTTGTGGCTAGTTGTCAAAACAACCAGAGTGCTATTTGCCTGCACAACATTCCTTTCTTCCCCTAACTTAAAAAGACCTGTATAGTTGAGAGGAACAATGCATGTACTTTTGAGACGACTAAATTTCCCAGCATCCTTTGAATAAAGAAGTGCTCAGTGGGATGTAGGATGGGGAATGTTCCTGGATCTTCCAAGGTCTTTAATGGTTTCCTTCCAGTTTTCCGACACCTTTTTTTTTTAAACTTTCTTCTCATCTCTTCCCCCTCCCCCACCTGCAAATGCTAGAACTGACAACTGTTATACTATGACTAGTGCAACTGTGTGAATAGTAGCCATTATCTCCTAAAGTCTACTAAACAGACTAATAGTGTAATCCTGGGACACAGAGACTATCAGGAACCCCCAGCCATGCAGGTGGTTACCACATGGAGTATGGAACTACTGTCCTTTAGTCTCTTTGGCAAGTTGCATCCTGTAATTTGCATAAATCTTTGTGATCTCTAGTCTCTTCAAAGTAGCTAAACAGTCTGCTAATTGTAGATAGATTTACAGTGGTGGCTTGAATAAGAGTAGACCTCATAGGCTCATATATTTGAAAGCTTGGTCATTAGAGAGTGGCACTACTTGAGAAAGATTGGGAGGTGTGGTTTGTTGGAGAAAGTGTGTCACTGGGAGTGGGCTTTGGGGTTTTAAAAGCCAAAGACACTCCCCATATCTCTCTCTTCCTGCTGCCAATGGATTTGGAAGAGGAATTCTCAGCTATTTCTCCAGCACTATGTCTGCCTTCATGCCACCATGCTCCCTGCCATAGTGACAATTGACCTAGATTCTAAAACTGTAAGCAAGCTCTAATTAAATGCTTTCCTTTATATTAGTTGTTGTGAGCATGATGTCTCTTCACTGCAACAGAACACTGACTAAGACGTTTATGTTAAACATATGCTTTGGATTACATAGCATATGATATATAGATAAATATAAAAAGAAAATGCAAATTCTTTGGTTTTAAATGAACATAACTAAAGTTTACTCTTTATATAGAGAAACATATTGGTAAATATATAATTTAATAAAAACTACATTCTACGGTTAGAATATAAGAAGTAATTCTATCATTCTAACAATTTATGTGTCACCAAACTTTCTTTTAATTAATGTTTGTGCAGTGTGTACTTTCCCAACTCTTTTCTATTTTATCATTCTATTTATATCTATCCCGATCGGGTTTTACTTCTACAGTGTCTGCCAATCTCTGTTTTTCATTGCTTGATTTATATGAATTACCTGCATATAACTATTGGCATGTAGATATAGGTCTTCCATTTTATTTTATTGTATTAATTTTTGTCTTTCTCCTGTCTTTCATATTTTTGTCTCTATCTTTTAATCTCTTCCCTTTGGATTATTTGAAAATCTTAAACTTGGGTATTCTTTTTCATACTTTCAAGCTGTCAGAGTGTCCTGTTTTCTGCCTCTTGCTACAGAGTCAGATGTTAACTTTCCTTACTTGATTCACCACATGAACCAGTCTTAGAATCTTGACCCTTCCCAACCCAGGAATCCACCTCCTAGTTTTGCTTTCAAAATTTTCAAATAGTGCTAGATGTATCCTCTTAAGTTTTTATTGTAATAAGTAAGATAGAGATTCTACACACTATACTATCTTTAACTTTTGGAAGAGGGTTTCATGTAGCTACCTGTTAGTAGCTGAGGTGTTATCTGATGATCTGCCTGTCCCTCTTCTCCTAAGTGTTGGAAATGCAGGAAGACATTATCTTGCTTGTCTAATGCAAGATCCAGGGATCTGTGCATTCCCGGCAAGCTCTTTACCAACTGAGCTGCAACCTATCCCCACTGCCTCTTTTATTTAGAACTAGGATCCTCCATGATTTTTTTCTCAAAAGCATGTATTTTGAAGTTTATTCTTCTATTTCTATAATACTTTTTATGATTCATAAAATCATATAGATATCATTGCTTTTCAACATGACTTTGATAGTTTAATTTTTAAAGGAACTTTAATTTGTTTTTATGAAGAAAACTTTGTATTTGAAATATCATGGCTGTGCTGGATTGTTATTAGCATGTTTTTTAACAGTGATCTGCTCATGAGTAGGAACATGGCAAATATGGTATACATGTTATTTTCTAGAAAAGCCACAGCACATACTTAACTAATATTAAGTAGTAAAATAAAATTGGTCTCATTACAACATGATTAATTATCTGATAATTTAAAGTGACTGGGCATGTTAGGACTTAAAAAACAAAACTCCATTTTAAGGTTTCTATTAACGATAATTAATAACATATTTCAAGGAAAACAATTACTAGGTGTCAAGTATATTTCGTTGTACTTAAGACTTCCATCAGAGCTTGACTAAACCATTAGCTTATGTTCAAGAGGAAAAACATTACGGAACTGTAATATCAGAGGGACTATATCAGATATCCTGTCTCCTTGTCTGGTCATGCTTGTATGTTTATGTATGTTGTATGCGTGTATGTTGCATGGGAGTGAGCACCTGTTGGTCAGTGTGCATCCATCAGGGCTAGCTGGAGGGCGCTTGAAGAGTCTGTCAGACACACCCTAAGAGCTTCTGATTGCAGTTTTAACAAGCCTGCTGCTGAGACTTGCTGCTTGTCCAGGTCTCCACTGAGAACGGCTGTTCGATAGATATTATGTAGTTTGCACATTTCCATGAAAAGCCAGACTGGTAAATTCCTTTATTCTTGGTAACATCATTTGTCATCCTGGGTGCTAATGGGCTTTCTGTACACGACTCTCTCACCCACTCTACAGTATTCCAAATCTCTGTGCAAGTTTCACGTAGGACAAAGTTATGGATTCAAATAGATTTAGGGACTGAGGACATGACATGGCTCAGTAGGTGATGTGCTTCCTGTGAAAGTACTAGGACCTGAGTTTCCAATGCCAGTATACCATAAATAAAGCTGTGGTTGTGTCTGTCTCTATTACTAGTGTTTCTAAGGTAGGATGGAAGGCAGAAATTGGGGATACTGGCAGGCTAGGTGTCCTGGTACACAATGCAGTGAATGTCAATAGGACTTGTCTTCACCAAGGTAGAAGATGAAGACTAACATCCAAGGTTGTCCTCTAACTCACACATGTGTAGTTTAACTCATGGTTTTCTGCACACATGCTTGTGTATATTCTTTCTCTCTGTGTCTGTCTGTCTGTCTGTCTGTCTGTCTGTCTCTCTCTCTCTCTCTCTCTCTTTCTCTCTCTCTCGCTGTAGTTGGGAAAGATTGATTTTTTTAAAGATAATTTAAAACAGATTGTGGTTCAAATCCTGGATTTTGCTTTGCTAATTGTGTGATCCTTGAATCTTTATGGTTTCATTGTTCCTTTGTGTGTCACATATAAAAAGGAAGCACACTGTGTCTCTGTTGTCATCAGTAAGATTTGATAAAGGAACGTATCTGTCCAGTGAGAATGAAAGCCTTAAAAGCCATAGTTTGGGGCCAGCCCTGCAGGTGAAGTAGCAACCAAAACTTGCTAATAGTTAGGGACACAGTGGAAGACCATCCTAAGATAGGGGTATGGAGGAGATATGTTCCAGTGCATTGTGGTAAGAATGAGAGATTAGGAGAGAAGAAGCAAAACCAGGAAGGAGAGGGAGAATCAGGAGGAATCAAAAGAATCAAGACTCTAGATGGCTGGAACAGCACAAAATATTCCTGAGGAAGGACAGACCAAGTACCCTAGAAGACAGGGCCCAATAACAAGGACTATAATTCATGTATAGTGGACATCACCTGAAATCCTTGCTTTTATGAATTCATTTCATATACATCCTATCGAATGAAGGCAGTAGTAGGATTTGAACCTGGCAGGTGGCTCCGAACTTCTACTGTTGTTGATGGTCCTGTTCTGTCTGTGGCTGCTCTCAATGCTAATTTCCTGCTTTCCCACGAATATGTATCATGGACTGTATTGGCACATCTTGTTGAATGTTCAAACTCATTTGAAGTTCCTTTAAGATTATTTACACCAGGGTTCAGTTCTGTTTTCAGTGTAAGAATACTGAATCTGAAAAAGTGTGGACCTGCCACAGTTCTGTTTTCACAGCATCTTACCTGAGAGACTAACAGCCTTGTGAATTTCCCACAGATTCTGTTGAGCTCCGTTTGACTATCAAAGATGGTGGCAGGGTGTAAGGGAGATGACTTAATCAGTAAAGTGCTTGCTATTAAAGCAGGAAGACCTGAGTTTGATCCCAGAGTCAACATAAAAGCCATGTGTCATAGTACACACTTATAAGACTAGTTCTGGGAATGTGGAGGCAGGAAACTCTCAAGTTTACTAACTAACAAGGTAGAGCCTTCCTGGAAAGCTCCAAGCTAGTAAGACACTGTCTCAAACATGCAAGATGGACATCCTCCTAAGGAACTACAGCCAAGTCTATCCTCTGGCCTCTACATGTGCAAGTAATGTACACACACACATAGTAGACAGGTAGATGGATGGATGGATGGATGGATGGATGGATGGATGGATGGATGGATGGTTGGATGGATGGATAGAGAGAGGGAGGGATGGAGGGAGGGATGGATGGATGTTGAATGGATGGATGGAGATAGATAAATATGTATGTAGATGGATTGGTGGATAGATAGAGGGACAGACAGATAGACACATGATAGACTATTAAGAAGGAAAGTTTCTTTAGAAATCCACTAGTGAAATTAGAGAGAATATAATCCTATTGTAGGTCTTTGATTTTCCTACTTACTTCTATTATATCATTGTAGCTTAGATTTTTCTGCTCCTCAGCCAATATCAGGTGTCTTTTGTTCATTGCCAGTGTGATTGGTGGACAACTGAAATTTCCTGGAATTGAATAGTTGTCTTTCTTAACTCCTTTTTTTTTTATCATCTTTTGACTCTTGCATGCTGAAATCCATTCCATTAGTTTGCCTTGAAGTAATTGATGGATATGTGGTTGACTCTCTTAGAATTATAATTAGCTAGGGTGACCTTTCATGCACTACTGAATTATTAAGATTAGCAAAATGTGCCTGCCACAGGATATATAATTTCTAAAAAAAACAACATTTTTATAATAACATGTATCTATGTACTATCACTACATGCTATAAAATATATTTTATAAAAATAAATAGGCATGTATTCTATGTGTATAAAATACATAATGTATCTGTAAATTGTCACGTGTTGCTCATGTTTGTTAAAGAGTACTCTGGGAGTGAGGACACATCCCCTTGTCTCAGATTCAAGAGTGTTTACTTCTAGTGTCCTCCAAATCTGCTGTCCTGTTAGGCTGGGCCTCTGGCTCTATAATGTGAAGAGAGAAAAACAGCAAGCTGACAGGGTGTTAAAAACTTTGTTCATGAGAACAGCTAGAAGGTAAACCCACAATGACCTAGCCCAGGTCATTGTTGTTTTTTATTTTTCCTGTAATGTAAAAATGATCCCTGTGGGAACTGCAAGTAGGAATCTATTAAATAAAGCTCAATGGAAAACTTATGCAGAAGCATCAACTTCCCTAGTTGATTTATGCTGGGTGTGAGAAGTCCTGGTCTTATGACACCACTTTTGTTGGTATACTTAATTAGGCTGTTCCAGACCTCCCTGCTGATATAATAAAGTCATGATTTGATGATGCTTTGCTATCTTCTACTTCTGTTTTTCTCTCTCTCCTTATCTGTCTGTCTGTCTGTCTGTCTGTCTGTCTGTCTGTCTGTCTATTTATCATCTGACTGTTTGTCTGTCTTTCTGTCTGTCTGCCTGTCTATTAATCATCCATCCATCCATCTATCTGTCTATCTATCTATCTATCTATCTATCTATCTATCTATCTATCTACCATCTATTTATCTACCACTTGATATGTATGCAAAATATGTATATTTCTCTGTGTCTTATAAAATAATCTTTGCCTTAATGAGGAGAGAGAGAGAGAGAGAGAGAGAGAGAGAGAGAGAGAGAGAGAGAGAGAGAGAGAGGCAGACAGACAGACAGAGAGAGGGAACTATATTCTAATGTTTATGTGTATTTGGGTTTATGAGTTTGTCATCCTGAGGTCTTCTGTAGTACTGAGTGAAGAAACCAGGTGTTGTCTGTTGTGTGTAAACGATATAGTAGTTACCCTAAGGATTCTGGTGAGAGTCTGTTCACCTTAAAAAAAAAAAAACTTGAAACTGAAAAGCTGGTATTAGGTCTCCTGGAGAGATGATGCATGGAGAAGTCTGTTTTCTTCCTTCTCTGGAGTCAGGCATACTGGAGAACAGGTGCACCTTCCCTGAGGAGTAGGGACTCAGATTCTCTTCTAGCAACCCGGACTCCATGAAAATTGTTCAACAGTTTGGGCGAGAAGGATCTGATGTTCTGACATATCTCATTAGCCATCGATCCTCTTTTAATTTACTTTCTGTCTTTAGTTTCCATTTATTATCCTTACAGGCTAATTCTCTTTACAGCCTGAAGGTTCAAACACTATTTTTCATGAAGTAAGAAGACAGTGTGCTTAGACTGCCCTTTACAAGAGGAGAGTCTCAAGCTCTCACAGAAAATGAAACACTTTTTTCCTTCACAATGACAAACTCTATATGTGATTATCAATGTCAGTATTTGACAAAATAGTTGAACTCCAGGTTTTTAACTCAGACCTTGCCCTTCTTTGTGAGGGAACCTGGAGGACACTTCAGAGATTCCTCTCTCTGTTCTTTCTTTCCTATACAATGTGCCTTGTATGTTGTAGTCTCCCCATAAATTGTAACTTGAGGGTAGAAAAATACTAGATGCTGAACCAAGTACATACTTATTATGTGATTCAGATTCACAAATATTTGAGTATTATCTATAAGTGAAATGCACAGGGTTGTCACTCTAAACTACTGTCTACCTTTTTGGAAATCAACAATGTGTTTATTTTCCTTCTATGATTTATGCAGTCACTTTCAAACAACTATATTGCAAGCTGTTATCTGTTACAGAAGCAAAGCTGCTCTACTGGTGAATAGGAAGTGGAGGAAATTTCCTGGGATATTATTGACATTCTGTTCTTTGCTGTGTGGACATGGGAATTAGAAGGATGGGAATAATGTTCAGTATCTGTCTGTAGTGGGGATGGGTAACTCACTAAGTGAAGGCTGCCCACGCTCTAATTGTTATGCTGTTATCAATTGCTTGATAGAAAGGAGGTCTTTGAGTCAATGAAACAAGAACCAGAAGAAAGAGTCTAGAATATGGAACTGTTTATGTCAGTACATTATCACTAAGGGTTTTATCTGAGAAATTAGGAAACAGGTCAAGTAGATAAGCGTACCTTAAATGGAATCAAGAGATGCCAGGAGGATTCAGGGGAGATTGCTGGATTGGTAAAGGGCTTGCTGAACATGTAATGCAGACCTGAAAGTTCAGATCCCAGCACCTACGTAAAAGCCAGACAGAGCATCACACTTATGTAAACCTGGCATTGTGGCTGGAAACAGGCAGATCCCAAGTGTTTGCAGGCCGTAAAGTCTGGCAGAAAAGGTTTTCAGGTTCAGTGATGAACCTTGTCTGAAAGTATAGAGGGAAGAACAATGGAAGAAGACAACTGATGTCAACTTCTGGCCAACATAACACACTCACACACACACACACACACACACACACACACACAAACACACACACCCCACTACACAGACACACACACATCACACAAACACAAAGATACCACACACTCACACCACACACACCACAGAGACACCACCCCCCCCACACACACACATCAAAGGGAAAAAGAGCATTTAGAGAAAATGACTTACAAAGGAATTAAGATATTTTATTTGAAAGCATTCTATGCTTCTAAGTTCTTTTTCACTGAAGCTTGGGTTTTTAGAAAGACTCCAGGATTCTAATTTTACTGAGAACACCGCATAATGTAATGATGGTTTCCTAAACCAGTACTGCTGCTCCTAAGGCTGAAGTTCCACTTACTACTCAGCACAGTGTATACTCAGTATTCACCTACAGAAACAAAGAAAAACACTAATGCAAAGTCATAGAATTCCTAATTTCAGACTTGTATATCAATGGGTAAAGAATGTTTGCAAATTCATCTGAAACTATTTTTAAAACTTATTTTCAAACAACTATATTGCAAGCTGTTATCTGTTACAGAAGCAAAGCTGCTCTACTGGTGAATAGGAAGTGGAGGAAATTTCCTGGGATATTATTGACATTCTGTTCTTTGCTGTGTGTTCTTTGCTATGCTGAACTACTTTAATGTATGAATATATTTTGAATATCAAGATGTTAAAAGTTCCTTATAACTATTTAATGTGTACATATGTGTTTTTAATTGTCTATTTCATCAAAATGGACTTTTTTGTAAGTAGACTATAGTTTAATTCATTATATATTATTTGGTAGTTATACATATTTATTTAAAATATAAGTATATTTTCTATTTTTGTTTGGTTTTTTTTGTTGTTTTTACTTGCTTGCTTATTTAGATAGAAAAATGGATGGATGGATGGATGGATGGATGGATGGATGAGTGGTTGGTGGGTCGATGGTTGGATGTATGGACATGAATGGATGAATAGATGGACAGATGAATGGATGGATAGGTGGTTGGTTGGATGGGTAGATGAGTAGATGGTTGCATGGATGGATAGATTGATGGATGGATGGATGGATGGATGGATGGATGGATGGATGTTTATGGAGGGGTGAATGGGTGGGTGGGTGGGTTGAGTGGATGAATGAATAGGTGGTTTGAGGTAGATGGTTGAATGGATGGATGAATGGATGAATAAATGGACAGATGGATGGATGGATAGGTAGATGTGTGGGTGGTGGGGGGTGGATGGATGTGTGGGTGGGTGGTTGGGTAGTTGGGTGAATGGATGGATGGTGTCTCATGTATTCCAGGCTGACTTTGAACTGGCTAAGTAGCTAAGATGACCTTGATCTATCATGCTCTTGTCACTACCTTCCAAGTGCAGGGATTACCACTGTATGTCACCATGCCTAGTTTATACAAGGCTAAGAATAAAGCCTGAGGTTTGTGCATGCTTATCAAACAATCAAGTTACTGAGCTACATTCACTGGCTATACATTATGGAAATCTTTAGGCATGGTGTTAATTTCAAATGTCTTGGTGCAAGAGATAAATCACTGAAAAAAAACTGACCTGGACTTATTTGTCCTTATGTGGATGGTAGTGTCATAAATGGAGCCCAGTCATCACTTAACAAAAGCTTTTACACTTTCCTAGGATCTTTCATGGTTTTTTAGACCCTTAAGTTATTTTTTAGCATTGCTAACAGAAGTCAGAAGACTGTCCTTAGAAAGGATCTGTCAGAAGCCTCTGTTTTATTAAGCTGGGATACATAAGCTTGGGCTCCAGGATGGTATTCATTGGGTTCCACGTCCCATTCAGCAGTATATTCAGGCCACAACCATCTTGTGGTATCCTTATGCCCACAGCAATGCAGACATCATAAATGAAAGACTAGGAGGATGCCTATTTTTATATGAATGTCCAGTGGCTTTGAGGAGATTCAGGGAGGGCTTTCACAGTTATTCTGTTGGCACCAAAGTCTTATGCTCTTGTATTCCTAGGATCCCTGGATATTTGAGTGCCCATAAATACTGGGGTTGGCCCTGCCTTTGTGTGTGTGTGTGTGTGTGTGTGTGTGTGTGTGTGTGTGTGTGTTACATAGATTAAGAATCCAGAAGAAAACCTCCGTTGTCATTCATTAAGTGATTTCTATCTTGTTTTAGTTTTCACCTTTTACTTTTATCATTTGACAGAGAGAGAGAGGGGTGGGACAGGGAAGGAAGGAGGAGGGAGGGAGGGAGAGAGGGAGGGACAATCTTTTCTGGCCTAGAACTCGGCAAGTAGGGTAGATTGACTGGCCAGTGAGCACATTCTACCTCTGGGATTCCAAGTCTTCCAAGTGCATGCTACCATTCCTAACTGTTAAAATGTTAGTTCTGGAAATCCAGTTTTCCACAGTTGTAAGACAAGCATTTTGCTACCTGAGCCATCTCCCCATTTTTGGTCCTCACCATTCCAATGAAGTGTCTACTTCAGAGATCTGATCTAGTGAGTTCTGTGATATGCTGTCCAGACTCTACATCCCCCTGTGGGATTTCCCCCATTTTCATATAAGGTCAGCATCATACATTTAAGAGAGCTGAATCCCTCTTTGTGAATTGCAATCACATGGTGAGTAAACGTTGTGTATGTCCTTATTTATTTGAGAACCTCCACTCCTGTCAGTGTCAGGATTAATTTTGGTGGATAATTCACCAAAAATATAAAGTTCAAGTTACCACAATATTCAGTAAGTAGTATTCTGCTGGGATACTTTCATGTCAAACAACCTTCTACCCAAATCCTGCTGTTCATCTCAATAGTGGTCTTCCCAATAACTGTGTGTGTGCGTGTGTGTGTGTCTGTGTGTGTGTGTGTGTGTGTGTGTGTTATGTGTTCATTGCAAAGAATATACAGATAAACAATCTATAACTGTTTTTCCATGTGGCACTTCCTGTATTGACGGCTTCCCCAACATACCTAAGCATAGCCTTACTCTTCTTGGAAGGTGTTTGTCTTTATACAGACCTGCTGTTTTCAGGAAACGAATTGCCTCCCATGTAATTGTGAATGTGCCTATGTATCAAAACCTTCCCCTCTGTGTGTTTATTTCTCTTAGACACGGCGTATCTTGGCACCAGAAACATGGCAAGAGTTTGTGGAAACCATCCATCCAGATACTACCGGCTAGCTCTGATCTTCCTGCTGTGATATGACCCTGGGTTCTGTCTGTTCTTTTTGGTTTCAGTTCTCTGCATTCTTCAAGGGAGACTGAGAAAAAGAGTGTTCTATCTCATGTACAGCACATTTATGTGACTTTAGGACATCTTTACTGGAGAATTTCCTAGGCTACTGAAAATATAGAATGGGCTGCTTTCCTACTCTGAACATGCCCAATCTCATTAAAAATAGAGACCTGGAGTGCTAGACCTTCATATCTCCAAATAACCCTTATAACAGAATAGCACCACAAACCAGAGATCCAGTAAATAGTTTTTATAAAATGTTCTTTACTTTCCTCTATTCTAAAATTCAAATTTTTGATACCTCATACAAGACCCTCTAGGATCTTAGGAAAACCTTTTTTAGTAGTGTAACTTCTAACTCAAAAGTGGTTAAACTTTAGATTTGTGTATTATATCTGAATTGAGGTCAGGTCTTAGGGGATATGCTAGAAAACTACAGTACTCTTTCAAATGAAGAGAGACTCTTTCATAGAGAATCAGGCAGACTTTAGTATTTATGTTCCCACCAAATCATTACAAAGTGGCTATCCTGATGTTTCTAAGGCAGGAATAAATAGAAAATGGAATTTTGTAT
The DNA here is from genome assembly GCA_036184795.1 of Tokudaia tokunoshimensis. Classification (NCBI taxonomy): domain Eukaryota; kingdom Metazoa; phylum Chordata; class Mammalia; order Rodentia; family Muridae; genus Tokudaia; species Tokudaia tokunoshimensis. The sequence continues at coordinate 68,066,157 of BTHU01000013.1, forward strand.
GGGAAGAATTAGATAATATTTCACTTTAAAAATATTTGTTTTATTTTAAAATTGTGTGTGTGTGTGTGTGTGTATGTGAATGCAGGTGTCCATGAAGACCAGAATAAGATGTTCATCCCCTAGAGCTGGAGGTATAGATTGCTGTGAACCATCTGTTATAGGTTCGGGGAATGGGAACTTTGAATGTCTGGAAGGACAGCTCTTAACTGCTGAGTCATCTTTCTAGCCCCAATATTTTCCATTCAACAACAGAGCAATGGACTTGTTCTGACACAGCACAGTGGAAGATGAAGTGCTCAACATGTTGTATTTTCCCTGCTTTCATTCCTCTGTGGGGCGTTAGTGCCCAAGCCTGTGCATGCTAGGAGGAGGGAACAAGGGCAAAAGACGGAAAGGAAATGTGCCAAAGTTTTGGCTAATTCTCTTTAATGAGTTATGTGGGCAAATTACCACTTACAATACTCATCTATCTAGAAAATTTGTGATAGATTAGAATTTAACTGTAGAACTGTAAAATGAATTTAAAGAGAAAACAAACAAACAAAAAACTCCAAAGAGTGTTTTGTGAGCGCTAAGTAGAAAGAACACTTATGGAAATCAGCAACAAAAACCTGAGATGGCTGTTTTAGATGGAAACTTCTTCACCGTGATCCATCACTATTGGAGATTTATTTATTATAATTGTGTGTGTGTGTGTGTGTGTGTGTGTGTGTGTGTGTGTGTGTGTGTGCAGGTGGTTGTGAACCACCCAGTATATAGGTTCTGGAAAATAAACTAGGTCATTTGCAAGCAGCAAGTATTCTTAATCACTGAACCATTTCTCTCCAGCCCCCATGGATTGTAATTTTTAAGTGACTTCTACAGATTGACAATTATACCTTTAATTTTCTTGGACTGTGTTAATGTTTCAAAAGTCTGGATTCCTCTTACTTTATTCCTAATGATTTTTTCTCATTTTAGCTGTACTTCTTTCTGTTCTAATTATTTAACAACTACAAAAATGAAATACATATATACATAAGCATGTACGCACACATACACTCACTCAAAAACACGTACTTGCACATACTGCTTCCCGGTTTTGTTTGTTTGTTTGTTTTCTGGGTTTTTTTTTAAATTTTATTTTATTTTCTAAGTTTTTTTTTTATTTACATTCAAAATCATTTCCCCTTTCCCATTTCCTCCCTCCCCGAAAGTCCCATAAGCCCCCTTCCCTCCCTCTTTTCCCCATTCAACCCCCTCTCGCTTCTCTGTCCTGGTGTTCCCCTACATCCAGTCTTTCCAGGACCAGGGGTCTCTCCTTCCATCTTCTTGGAAATCTATTGATATGCGAATTGTGTCTAGGGTATTCCGAGATTCTGGGTTAATATCCCCTTATCAGTGACTGCATACCATGTGTGTTCTTTTGTGATTGGGTTACCTCACTAAGGATGATATTTTCCAGTTCTGACCATTTGCCTAGGAATTTCGTGAATTCATTGTTTTTAATTGCAGAGTAGTATTCCATTGTGTAAATATACCACATCTTCTGAATCCATTCCTCCATTGAGGGACATCTGGGTTCTTTCCAGCTTCTGGCTATTATAAATAAGGCTGCTTATTTAGTGGAGCATGTGTCCTTATTGCATGCAGGTAAAGTCTCTGGGTATATGCCCAGGAGTGGTATAGCCAGATCCTCCGGGAGTATCATGCCCAGTTTTCTGAGGAACCGCCAGACTGCTTTCCAGAGTGGTTGTACCAGCTTGCAATTCCACCAGCAGTGGAGGAGTGTTCCTCTTTCTCCACATCCTCGCCAACAACTGCTGTCTCCTGTGTTTTTGATCTTAGCCATTCTGACTGGTGTGAGATGGAATCTCAGGGTTGTTTTGATTTGCATTTTCCTAATGACTAAGGATGATGAACATCTCTTTAGGTGCTTCTCAGCCATTAGATATTCTTCAGGTGAGAACTCTTTGTTTAGCTCTGTAGCCCATTTTTTAATAGGGTTACTTGCCTCTCTGGCACTATATACAAAGAACTCAAGAAGTTAAACTCCAGAGAGGCAAGTAACCCTTTGCTTTTTTTTATTATTTATTTTATTTTATTTTTTTAATTTACATTCCAAATCACTTCCCCTTTCCCGTTTCCTCCCTCCCCGAAAGTCCCATAAACCCCCTTCCCTCCCTCTTTTCTCCATTCAACCCCCTCTCTTTATTCTGTCCTGGCGTTCCCCTACATCCAGTCTTTCCAGGACCAGGGGTCTTCCTACCATCTTTTTAGAAATCTATTGATATGCGGATTGTGTCTAGGGTATTCCGAGATTCTGGGTCAATATCCCCTTATCAGTGACTGCATACCATGTGTGTTCTTTTGTGATTGGGTTACCTCACTAAGGATGATATTTTCAAGATCTGACCATTTGCCTAGGAATTTCTGCCATGCTCATGGATTGGCAGGATTAATATAGTAAAAATGAGCATCTTACCAAAAGTAATACACAGATTCAATGCAATCCCCATCAAAATCCCAACTCAATTCTTCATAGAGTTAGAAAGAGCAATTCAAAAATTCATCTGGAATAACAGAAAACCCAGAATAGCTAAAACTATTCTCAAGAGTAAAAGAACCTCTGGGGGAATCAGTATCCCGGACCTCAAGCTGTACTACAGAGCAATAGTGTTAAAAACTGCCTGGTATTGGTACAGTAACAGACATGTAGATCAATGGAACAGAATTGAAGACCCAGAAATGAATCCACACTCCTATGGTCACTTGATCTTTGACAAAGGAGCTAAAACCATCCAGTGGAAAAAAAGATAGCCTTTTCAACAAATGGTGCTGGCTCAGCTGGAGGTCAACATGCAGAAGAATGCAAATTGACCCATCCTTATCTCCTTGCACTAAGCTCAATTCTAAGTGGATCAAAGATCTCCACATAAAACCAGACACACTGAAACTAATAGAAGGGAAACTAGGGAAGAACCTTGAACATATGGGCACAGGGGAGAATTTCCTGAACAGAACTCCAATAGCTTATGCTCTAAGATCAAGAATAGACAAATGGGACCTCATTAAATTACAAAGTTTTTGCAAGGCAAAAGACACTGTCAAAAAGACAAAGCGGCAACCAACTAACTGGGAAATGATCTTTACCAACCCTACATCCGACAGAGGGCTAATATCCAATATATACAAAGAACTCAAGAAGTTAAACTCCAGAGAGGCAAATAACCCTATTAAAAATGGGGTACAGAGCTACACAAAGAGTTCTCACCTGAAGAATATCTAATGGCTGAGAAGCACCTAAAGAGATGTTTATCATCCTTAGTCATTAGGGAAATGCAAATCAAAACAACCCTGAGATTCCATCTCACACCAGTCAGGATGGCTAAGATCAAAAACACAGGAGACAGCAGTTGTTGGCGAGGATGTGGAGAAAGAGGAACACTCCTCCACTGCTGGTGGAATTGCAAGCTGGTACAACCACTCTGGAAAGCAGTCTGGCGGTTCCTCAGAAAATTGGGCATGACACTCCCGGAGGATCCGGCTATACCACTCCTGGGCATATACCCAGAGACTTTACCTGCATGCAATAAGGACACATGCTCCACTATGTTCATAGCAGCCTTATTTATAATAGCCAGAAGCTGGAAAGAACCCAGATGTCCCTCAACGGAGGAATGGATTCAGAAGATGTGGTATATCTACACAATGGAATACTACTCTGCAATTAAAAACAATGAATTCACGAAATTCCTAGGCAAATGGTCAGATCTTGAAAACCCTTTGCTTTTGTTTTATTTTGTTTTGTTTTCAAATTTGGACACCAAGGGAACAAAGCACTAACAGCTTACATTATGATGCATAGAGGTGAGCCGTGTGGATGCTTCGCTTGGAAAAGTACCATTCTCAAAATCACGATGGATTCCCAGTACTCATATAAATATCTAATGTACCAATCAATAATATCCAGGGTCAATGAGAGATCCTGACTCAGAAGATAAGAAAAGTGATTGAGAAAGCAAAACCTGGCCTTCACATACACATTCATACATGCACACATTCCAAAACACAAATGTAAAAGAAATGAAAGTATACTATCTGCGTGAATTATAAGCTACACTGCTATAGGCAATGTTGCCCAAGGCCAAGCGTGCGCTCTCCTGTGTTATGTCACTTCATCTCAGAATGCCAGTGGATATGTCCCTCCAGTAGCATCTGGCGCTCAGTTCCCAGATATCGCCAGGAGACCCTGGGCATGGTGAAACCATTGAATTACTGCGAGTAATCGTTTGGCCACATCATTCTCCCTCACTGCTATGCCTTAACGTCCTCCCATGTGGTTATGACTTAGAACAATTTCTCCTCCAGAAAGAAACTGCATAAACGACTTTAAAAAATACATCTTTTATTTTTAGCCATTTGAACTTTTAAAAAACCATGCATATAGCTGTTGGATTGCAGATATACTGTTTCCTGCCTACTCACAGTGGTAGCTTGAGATAAAGGAGCATTTTCTGGGAACTTTCAGAAAAACCCATATTCAAAAAGAGGATGAGTCTAAACGACAGTGTTTGTGGTCCTGATAACTGTTATCCAGTTGGCAGCTGTGCGGAGAGGCTATTGTTCTCACAGACTCTTGGGGTCCTGGGATGCCCAGCAGATGCCAGGGAGGCTGAGTCGGATTATGTAGCCTCAGAAGGACAGGTCCACTCACTCCCATAAACTTTTAAATTCCAATAGAAATTGAAATGAAAGAGGAAGTTTTATGAGTGTAGTTAGCAAAGGCTAGGCTCAGAGAATTGAGAAGGCAAACTGTCTTGTAAACAATGTGCGATTTGAATTGGAATCAGCCTCTGCGGTTTTCCTTATAGACTCTGCGCATCCCTCACATGGAGCCTATTCCACCCAGAGCAGTGATGGACAGTAACACTTATTTTTATGTGAGCAGTAATCTAAAACTTCCTTATTTACCAGGCTTTCTTGGGCGTTTTACATCATTTGTAATAGTTCTGTGAGTTTATCTTTTCTTTGAAATGCTTTTGTGGCAATAAAAGAAAACTCTTTAACACTTTCTCCTAATCTGTTTTCTCAGCTGTATAATCAGGCAAAAGCGGCGGTATCCACTTAGGAGAAATTTCTGTTTTCAGTTTCTGAATTCTTCCTGGCATCTCCGTGACTCGTGTTGCTAGAAAACCCTTTTAAAAAGATTTCTTTGCCTAGGCAAAACTGTAATGAAACAAAACCCTACAGTTAAGTTCTCAGAACACTTGAAGACTCTGAGCTGTAATCACTCCTGTTTCCACAAGAACGAAGCCGTAAATTCCAGCACTATAAAGTGTCACAGATTTCCGTGCATCCAGTTCCTTTCATCTCCCGATGATATTTTCCTTATAGCATTGTACTTGATAATGATCACCCTTTTAATGCAAAACTGGAGTGAGGTGCAACAGTTGCTGATCTAACAGCTTCAGTGTATTCCCTTTGCTTGGTATCTCTGTGAAGGAACAAAACACCATAGGCTTCTCAGTGAGCTGCCCTGCATTTTGGTCCTGATTTGTGTGGTGTCTGCTGGGCAAGGGAAACTTTCATCCCAGCAGAACAGAACTCCAAAGCAAGCCTGGATGGTAGCAGTTGGCAGGAAAGCAAACCTTAAATGTATTTTCCTGGTTCTCCGATCTGAACAGCACCTCCCCCCATATATTAGGTATATTATGCTTGCCTACTTTTGATCAAACTGAAAACATAAAAACATATCTCTGGATAAAGAAGCAAAACTGATCCTAGGTTATTTATTCAGTTCACTCTGGACATGGAGAAGGCAGAGTGGGTGAGGGGCTGGACGAAGATGCCAAGCTCCTTTCTAGGGAATAAAGAGAAGTAAAGGCACATCCAAGTTCCCAAAAGGAGCCTGCCGGTTGTGAGTATGTTCTAGAACAAAGAAGCCAGCAGCTGAAGGGTGGGGAAATGTGATAGGTTGTGCTTTGTGCTAGGCTCCAGGCTCTTCAGCATTTTGTCATACAGTGCTTCAGAAGAAACTCATATTCACTTATCAGAAATTGCATCCACTTGATTTATGATGTGGTCAAGTCCTCCTTGGTAAGCTCCGTGAACTTTTCTGACCAAAATAAAAAAAAAAGCAAGAAACTGCAGCTGTGTGTCTGGCATGTATAAATGCATGCTGGCAGCATATATATATATATATATATATATATATATATATATATATATATATATATATATATATATATGTATATGTATATATGACTTCAAAGAGCTCAGAAATAATAAATCGAGTATTCCATCAATACCAGCTAAATAAACACATTGGTTGCAAATGATTTGACAGTATAATTATTGATTAGAAATCCAAGGGTTGACATTTGGAATGTCTCCATTTAATTCCCCAGGAAGGGTGTGACTCTTGATCCATCCATAGTGGTGTTCTAGCAGTGTCTCACAAAACTCACCCACTTCCAACCATGATTAGTCATCCTGGAGTCACTCAGATCTCTCTCTGGTGTTACTGTGTTAACCCTGCTCTGCTTCCCAGAATCCATATGTGTAGCTGGGGCTTTCGCAAAGCTGGGTCAGGCCTACGTCTATAGTACTTCTCCAAGGTAGAAAGAAAGTCAGGGCTAATTACAGTGTGTCTAACACTTTCAGGTGTTTGCCGTGTTTAGATGTTAAGTGCATAGGTGACATAGTTTCAATTTTTTCAAGGTGAATCCATTAGTGGACTTACTGGGCGTTTTTACTCAGTTTTCTCTGGTTTTGTAAAATACTCATATGCATGTATGCACATGTTAGTTCAGATGCATATACACATGTGTGGATGAACTTTGTGCTCGTGCATGTGGAGGTCATAGGTGGACACTAAATGTTTGTCTCTATCACTCTCCACATTATTTTCTAAGACAGGGTCCCTCACTGAACCATGGGCCCACTCATTCAGCTAGACTGGACAGTCATCAAGCCCCAGGAACCCCCTTTTCTGTGCCTCCCCAGAGGTGGGAATATAAGTGCACATTACCCTGTACTGGATAGATGGCTCAGCATGTAAGAACACTTGTTGCTCTTCCAGAGGACTCTAATTCAGACACTAGCACCCATGCTGGGTGGCTCACATGCCACATACCACATGCTCGTAGTTCCAGTGGATCTGACATTCTCTTCTGTCTTTCCATATTCCATATACATGTCTTACACACACACATACAACAAATAAAATATCTTTATAAAAAGAGACAAGAGCCATGTCTGACTTGTATATGAGTTCTATGGATCAGAAGTCGGCTCTACATGTTTGCACAGTAATCACCTAATCAACTGAGACATCTCCCCAGCTCCTGGGTTTATATGATTTCTACTTAAATCTTGTAAGCAAATTAACTATGAATATCGATTCATTGAAGAAATTATTTTCTAGAACATTTTAGTTAATCCAATGTTTAGGTATATATATTTAAATAACACATCCTGATTTCAATAGTGTCTTGCACAGTGAACTTTAATATATATATATAATATATTAAAATTGATATGCCTTTTATGAAAGCTGTATTAAGTCACATGCCATATCAAATCCTTAAGCGCCTTTAAAGAGAAACCAGGATGATTGTGTGAGTTCCTACCTGTGGGGTTTGCTTTGCTGTTTTCACAGCAAACAAGGAACTGATTTGAAGGACATAGACTGCTTGTCCTTCAACACAGGGCTGAGTCTTTGTATTTGTGGTTCCTTTAGACTTTTGTACCTTTACTTCATTCACAAGTCTTGTTCTCTTCATTAATTCACATGTGTATATGTTTGTGCTAATGTGTCACACTGCCAATGGGAAGGTCCGCGGAACACTTGAGGAAGTGAATTCTCTCCTTCCATTGCATGTGTCCCAGGGACCAGACTCAGGCTGCAGAGACAAACACCTTTTTCTTCTGAGACATCTCATTGGCCCTTGTTCTCTATGTCTTATTTTGTTTGACCTACTACTCAACATTTCTGCTGCAAAACTGCATAGAAACCTGGATCAGCATGCTATTTGCAGATAATCCACCTTTCTTGTTTAACATTCTAAGTACATTAATTTCATGGGGTTTTGTCTATTCCACTTGTAACTTTTGCTCGCTCTCTCTCTCTCTCTCTCTGTGTGTGTGTGTGTGTGTGTGTGTGTGTGTGTGTGTGTGTGTGAGAGAGAGAGAGAGAGAGAGAGAGAGAGAGAGAGAGAGAGAGAGAGAGAAGGCATGATTCTGCCTTCAGTACACATGTGGAGTTCAGAGACAAACATCAGATGCCCATCCTCACCATCTATCTCGTCTGAGACAGTGTCTCTTCTTGCTCACTATCTTGGCCTCCAGGCTAGCTGACTCATGAGTTCCCAGGGATTGCCTTTGCCCTCATCATCATGGGTCAAGATGAGATTATAGATACATATTACTGCATCCAAATTTGCACAGGTTCAGGGGATTTGAACTCAGGTCCTCAAACTTGTTTAGCAAGTATTTTATACACTGAACCATTTCCCTAGCCTCCCAATTTCATTGTTAAACAAAGCCCAAAACAATGCCAATAGTTGACTTTTTGTCTTCACCATGAGGAATACAATTAATCATTGGATTTATGTTGAAGGATTTGTCTCAGAAATGTGGAATTCTATTATAGAGTCTGGGTTTTTATGAGACAAGGATAATCATTAGCTTTTCCTACTATCCCCCAAGAGCATTCCTATCCTATCTTATCCTTAAAGCTCATTACAGGAAGTTGAGTTCATCCAGATTTCTATAGTGTTTTGCACAGTGGACTTGGCTTGGGGAATATCTTTTTCACTTAAGTATGTCTAAGATTGATGGGCATTCAATACTTGTGGTGTTTGGACCACAGAGGAGAAGTATATGGGTGGTCAGAAACTGATGTGTGGTTGGTCCAACACAGGGCAGGCATTCTGACCCAACAGTCATCAGGTATAAGCAGTAAGGCTGTAGTCTTGTGGGAACTTTTAGGCAGTTTTGAAGTTTCTCTCCATCTGCCTCTGAGAGCTCATCTGTCTTTTCTTCCGTCTTTACTTTGATTTTTTTCTACAATTACAAAGAAGAGCTTTGGCAGCCCTGGAAAACCAGGTTTGTATAGGTTTTTCCTCTGTAACTATTTAAAGCTAGATTCTGCATACCAGTTCTGCTCTTCATCTGGTTTCGTGACTTGGGGTGTGAAGAGATTCTTTTATCCATCCCAATTTAACAGTGACATGGAGATAGAAGTTTCTCTCCGAAGAAAGGTTTAAAGTAGAAAGAATGTATGAACCAGAGGATACATACAGGCAGTCCTGTGAAACATGATCTTTAGAACATGACATGGCTGCTGCATACATGAAAGCATAGCAGTTTCGGTTACCACCAAGAACTGTACAGTATAGGACCTGCCAGCATTCAGTGATGGATGGAGGAAGGGCTCATGGCGCCCTAACCCTACCTGAGCCTTTATAGGCAATTAATGGTTCCTGGGGGAGGGACACATTTTCTTCAGTGATGTTGCCAGGAAGTTGGTTTTGCTCCTGTGAATAACCCCAGTTCATGTTCATGAAGCAACTTTAACTGTTCGTAGCACAAAATAAACAAAACAAAAAGACATGAAAGTTAGAGGGGACTCGCTGGTAAGACTAGGTCCAGTGGGAGGGGGAGAGGGATGAGAGGGCAATGGTGGTGAAAATCACTAAAGCATAATTCATGCATCTTGACACTGCTAAGTAATTAAGAAGCAATTTCTCATCTGAAAGGGATGCTTTGAAATTTTAAGTGAGAGTATGCTGAGTGAGTACTTCATCTCAGACAAATGCCCAAATGCCCTGAATTCTGACTAACTCAAATGCAGGTTCAAATTTTCCCTATCCATCAATGAAACAAAAATGGAAACAAAACCATGTGAGCATTTGGATCTTGTAGGTGAGGAAATCTCCTTTCCTTTAACTCACATCAGCTGCTGGGACACAACTCTATTGAGGTTGCGTGGCCATGACAGGAATGTAAGTTGCCACAGCTCATGAGATGTACAGGAGTCACAGTATCAATCCTCCAAGTCCACTAGAGAGAGATGAGCTGGGGTGTGTGCTGGAACCTACTAGAGAAGAACACATTATCAAAGAATTATAAGATGCCCAGAAGTTTGCCAGAGTATGCCTTGCCATAAATCTTTGGTTCTGTCTTGTGAGAAGAGAGATGGCTCTTCTTCCTGTGTCCATCACTGCATGCCAATTGCTCTTCATTGAGGCACACACATCTATCTTCCTAGCTTCAAAGAAAGGAAAATTGGCCCACTTTGGAATCCCTATTCAACTTCACTATTTAGGTTCTTGGTGGTGCTGAAGTAAAAAGGGGGAGGGGTTGTAGGTGGCTGGAAAGTGGATTTTAGTGACAAATTGAGGATGGGAGAAAAGATAGAACCCAAATAAAAACCAGTGGATGTGGTAATGTAAACTCATAATTATAGCACTGAAGAAGCTGAAACGGGTAGATTTGGGACTAACTGGATAGCCATGCTAGCCAAATCGAAGAGCTCCAAGAAAAGATGAGAGACTCTGCCTCAGATGAAAGCAAACAATAATAATAGCAGAAACAGGTAGAGAGTGGTGGGAAAAGACAGCTTGATATTGACCTCTGGTCTCCACATATATAAACACACATGGTTGCTTACATATAAACACATGAACATGTATGCGTATACCCACACATACAGAGAAAGAGAGGGGGGTGAATACTTGATCTTTTCTTTCCTTGTAGATGACTTGAACACTCATGAATGATGAGAACTTGCCTTGATATTTGTTAAGATGCCACAGTCACGGCACAGTTTTGCATCATGTATACCTCATAGCAGGCCATATTTGCTTTTAGGAGAATCTTCCCAATCTCACAGCATTTTTGAAAAATTAAAATGCTTCCCACACTTTCTCTCAGCATCCTACTGTGAATCCTAGGAGTGAGGCCACCGACCGCAATGAGTGTAGCCTTATGATCCATTAGATTAACACTGACCAATAATCTGAAGGAAGCCAGCCTTCCAGTTCCTTTATTTATTTTTTATTCTTGAGAGTTTGCACAAGCTAAACAAGTTTTTATGTTCAACTTCAGACCCAAAGATCCCTGTGTGCTTAGCTAAAAATTTCAAACTAAACCACACAAAACTTTTTTTACAAAACGTTATGCCACTAACAACCCAACAGATTCCAGTTTTTTGTCTTCAGTCTGTACAAAAGTCCAAAAGAAATAATCTTTAGTTAGTGCCCATAATTTTCCTTTAATTAAAGTTTATTAGCTTAAAGGATAACATAAAGTGTCTTACTCTTTCACAGGTCTGGCTGTAGTCAACATAATCTCTATACCTGGATATACTTACTATTTTACAAGGAATTAGTTGATAAGAAACAACAAAGTTGGAAACTTAAGATGTAGCATTTAAGAAAAGCAAATTTGTTTCTTTTTTTTCCCCAGCCTTAAATATTTAAAAGAAAATTTGGAGTTTAACTATTGTTAAGTTTTATTGATATTAATTAATCACATCCTGAGTATGATGGAACATTCTAGAAGAATTTACATTTAGGTAATGAGCAAATTTAAAGCACATCTGCCCAGAGTTGCTTTAACTATCAACTTGATTCAGTATGCAGTCAACTGAAAAGGACTCAATTGAGAGATTACCCAGATCAAATTCTCTGTGGCCATGGCCATGAGGGGCAACACCATCCCTAGACATATAGTCCTGGGCTGCATAAGAAAACTAAGCCTAAGACTAGTGAGCAAGCAAGACATCAAACAACATTCCTCCAGAGTTTTTATGCAGGTAGTTCCTGCCCTGACTTCCTTATAGATGTGACCTCAGAGTATAAGCTGAAATAAACCCCTTTTCCCCTTAAATTGCTTTTCATCAGAGTGTTTCATCACAGCTAGAGAATAAATGTTAACATCATGTGTGATAGATTTTAAGGACTTCATTGTTATAGTGGGGAAGATAACTGCTTAGTGAGGTGGTACTGCCTTGAGAGACATTTTTATGAAGAAGGAAACATTACTTCATCCCTAGTGTGGGCAAGGAGAATCCAAATAAAACCACAACAAAAGAACGGCAACCAAACACTCCAGATGATGATGAAGCCATCCACACAGGCAAAAGATCCAGTCATGTGACTTCAGTCTAAGTTTGAAGGTAATGCTGGAAATCAAAGAATATTGAGGAAATTAAGGAAAATGGGGATAGCATCATGGTTGGTCTTTCTTGTCAACTTGACTGGATTTAAGACCAACTAGGACATGATGAAACACATTCTGGTTACCTTAAGAGAGGATTAATGGAGGAAGATAACCACCTTGAATGTAGATATTCTCCTGTCCTAGGCTACGGGTCTGGTCAACATGAAAGAGGAGAGAGTAAAAATGTGAGCAGATTTCTTGGCATCATCTCTTCTCTGCATCTGGGACTCGTTTCTGCTTCCTGGTATCTTTTCTGCTTTCTGGTCTGCTGTGATTGTCTCCCATGATAGGAAAGAAGCTCCTCCCACTGTGTTTCCATAGCCGCTATGGTCTTGCACTTCTAAACCTCTGAGTCAAAGTTTACCTCCATCCCTGGTTTCTGTCAAGTGGTTTTACTATAGTAATTCTGGAGTTATTAACACAAGAGACAGAAAGAAAGACCTTTCACTCTTGCTCTTGGTCTCTTTTCTTGTTTTTCAATCACTGTTCTAATTTTAAGAAGAAAAGATTGACTCTTCTAATTAAAGCTCATGGTGCATTAAACACCCTCTATGGGAGGCAGCAAGCCTTGAGAGTAGCGAGGCCATATGGAAGATTGGGAGACCTCTTCAGAAGATCAGCTACATGCTTACCCAAAAGATAGGTGTAATAACTGTGAGTTAAGCTTCCCAACAACTCTTCATTTAGCTGATACAATGGAACTCAGATTGAAAATAGTTGGTGAACAACCTAAATAATGCAGTAAATGTTGTACCACACCCCCTTCCCGTCTTCAGAGTCTGTATTACAGAGCTCAAATGGACTGCAGCCCTTAATGTCTGTTTTCTTTTATTTTGGCATTCATCATTTTTTGTTTGAATCAATATAAAATGGAATCCTTATTCTTTAACATTTACATAAATTGGTATCATTCAGCGTGTCATCCTCTGGCCTTTTTGGTGTGGCTAGTCTGTCATCTTATCCTTGGAGATGGAAAGAAATTGGTTCAGCTTATTTAGAGCTTGGCTCAACTCTGTTCTTAACTCTTTCAAGTCCTCTTTGAGATGATTTCACTAAATACTTGGTAGATTACTGTGTGTAAGAGTGAGCACCAGGGGTAGAGAGAGACAGACACAGAGAGAGACAGAGAGAAAGAGAGAGAGAAAGAGAAAGTGGGGAGGGATATAGAGAGAGAGCGCACACAGGGGGCAGGAAGCTAATGACTATTGTTCTTAAGTACATCATTTTTTTCAGCACATTGTTTTTTTTTTGTGTGTGTGTTTGTTTGTTTTGAGACTTCTCTCACTGGTGTAGATTTCAATGATTTGGCTAGGCCGGTTTGCTTTTCTTTGAATCTCAATGATCCACCTGCCTCTGTCTCCCCAGCTATGGGGACAATCTGCTACTTCTGTGATAAGCACTTTGCTGACTGGGCCATTTTTAGCTCTGTGTTTCATCTTTGATCATCTTTTCTCTCTGTTTGTTGGATGAATCACCAAGATGGCTGTTTCAGCTGATAACCAAGTTGACTGCAATTATCCACCTGACAATTGGAGTAATGACCTGACCCCATCTGACGGTAGTAATCACTCTGGGGCTGTGTATGAAGCATCCTCCTCCAATTTTGTCCTTTGTGATAGTATACTGCCCTACTTTCATTTCTGTTTCTGTGATATAATATCCTCATAAAATTTCTCCTTGGGGAGAAATTTAAAATTCCAAGGTAAACTCTCACATTACAATGAAGTCAAGGCAGGCACCTGAAGGAGGTAGCTACCTATACAGTCAAGAGCAGAGAGAAACAAAATACATACATGTCTGAGTTCAACACTCTTTCTATGCTTACCCAGTTCAGGGCATCCTACCTAGGGGATGGTACAACCCACAGTGGCTGTAGCACTGTCTTCCTATATCAATTAACAATCAAGACACTCCCCCATGAACATGTTTACAGGCCAACTTGATCCAGACAGTCCCTCAATGAGATTCTCTTCTAGGTTGATTCAAGATTGTGTCAAGTTGACACATGTTACATATAATTTCTTATTCATTTTCCTCATTTTGTTTTCCAAATAACAGTGGGAGAGTCAAATAAATGCAAGCTATTTCTCATAGGTTTCCAGAAATGGGAGCTAAAGAGAAAACAGAAAAACAATATACAGAAATGTTCATTTGTGGCTTTTAACTGAGAGTCCCTGTAGCCAGTGTCTTTCAGGTTTTTAATTTCATCTGATAGGGTTGTAATGTCTGTCCACTTAGAAATCTAATCCTCTAGTAAATATCAGCACCCAACTAATCATCTTGCTAAAAAAAATGATTCATGATAGATTCCAGGACATCTGATTTCTCAGAGAGTACCAAACTGACCTGATAAGAGTGGGAACAGATCATCCCCACCCCTACCCTGTGAGGAAGGCAATGCCTTTAGACTTTGCCTTTCCTTACAGGAACCACTGTGTATTTCTAAACTCATTTAAAACTGTGCATTGTTTTCACCAGTTAATGTAATTCTACCCTCAGGTTCCTTGGCTTCCTTGTGACGTCTCTCCACCTACCTCTCCTAGGACAGTGCCCATCCTGACATGACATAAAAACTCACTGGGATATTGAGTACTCACATGGTTCTTCAGAACAGTTGTCCTTCTGAATGACCCTCTTGGCAGGCCTTGGTGCTTATGAGGCCAAAGAAACAAATGCCTTTTTATATTAATGCTTATCTGACATCTCAGCCAGTAAGAAATTCCTTTCCTACCCATGTCTACCAGAACATTGTCTTTATCCTTTACCTAGTTTGCTCTTGTCAGAGAACAGGCTTCTCTGAGCAACAGCTGCCATCTTCATCAAATCATCTGTGCTTTCTTACAATCTTCAATCATGATAGAACAGAATTTCCCCATAGATGGAGGGAATCATTGAGGTTCATTGGTCCCCCACCTAAATATCCAACTAACTTTTGAGAAATTTGTAGGCACTGCTGCTATAATTGCATATGGTCTCTGGAATTCCCAGAGGCACTGATGTATAGAGGTTAGGAAAGATTAACTAAGGGGCTCCATTTATGTGCATGTGAATAAACCATCGTCTACATTGGGGAAACAGTTTCTAGTGTGGTTGCTCTGGAGTCTGATATGATCCTTCAGGAAGACCTCACCCATGATCTATAATTTAAGTCAATGAGATCATTGGTTTTTCAGATGAACTTAGGTGGAACCCCACTTTATTTTCCTAATAGGACCTTGTGAAGATGCAAGGAACATTTTTTATTAATTCATTTATTTATTCACTTTATATCCCAAGTAAAGTCTCCCTCCTACGTGTGTCCCCTCACGCAACCACACCCCTGTTTCACTCCCCCCTTCTCCTCTAAGAAAGGGGAGCCCCCTGGGCTATCACCCCGCCTGGGCACAGGGAACATTAAGTCACTACAAAACTATGCACATCCTCTCCCACTGAGGCTAGACAAGGTGGCTCAGAGGAATGGGATCCACAGGCAGGAAGAAGATTTAGGTATTGGGGGACCCACATGAAGACCAAACTGCCCTTCTGCTACATATGTGCAAGGGGTCAGTGGGGGAGCATAGGTCTAGAGCTATGTATGCTCTTTGGTTGAAGGTTCCGTCTCTGGGAACCCCCAAGGGTCCATTTTAGTTGACTCTGTTGATCTTCCTGTGGAGTTTCTATTCCCTCTAGGTTTCCCAGTCCTTCCCCAACTCATCCACAAGACTCCCCAAGCTCTGCCCAATGTTTGGCTATGGGTCTCTGCATCTGTTTCAGCCAGTTGCTTGGAGAAGCTTCTCAGAAGACAGTTATTCTAGACTCCTGTCTGCAAGAATAACAGAGTATCATTAGTGTCAGGGACTGGTTCTTGCCCATGGGATGGGTCTCAAGTTTGGATGGTCATTGATTGGTCATTCCCGCTTACTGTGCTACAGCTTTGTCTTTACATTTCTTGTAGATAGGACAAATTTTGGGCCGAAGGTTTTGTGGGTGGGTTGGTGTCCTTATCCCTCCACTGGGGGTCCTGCCTGCCCATCAGAGGTGACTACTTCAAGTTCTATACCCCAGTGCTAGCTGTCTCAGCTAGAGTCACCCCTATAGACTCCCAGAAACTTCCCTCATCCCAGGTTTCTGTCATGTCCTAGAGATGACTCCCACTAGCTGCCAATTTCCATTCGTTCTCTCAGTCCTCTCTCTTTCTCTCTTCATGTCTAATTTTGATCCCCATCCACCCATTCACTCCCCATCCCCTCTCCCACCCAGTTCATTCTCTCCATCTGCTTCTGATGACTATTTTATTTCCCCTTCTGAATAAGAATCAAGCATCATCACTTGGACCCTCCTTGTTATTTGGCTTCTTTGGGTCTGTGGATTGTAGTGTGGATATCCTGTATTTATGGCTAATATCCACTTATATGTGAATACATGCTATGTATGTCCTTTTGGGTCTGGGTTACCTCAGTCAGGATGATATTTTCTAGCTTCATCAATTTGCCTACAAATTTCATAATGTCCTTGTTTTTAATAGCTGAATAGTATTTCATTGTGTAAATGAACCACATTTTCTTTATCCATTCTTGGTTTAAGGGACATCTGGATTGTCTCCAGCTTCTTGCTATCCTGAATAAAACTGCTATGAATATAGTGGAGCATCTGTCTTTATGGATGGTGGTGCATCTTTTAGATATATGCCTAGGAGTAGTAAAACTGGTTCTTGTGGTAGAACTATTCCCAATGTTTCTGAGAGACCACCAAATTGATTTCCAGAGTGATTATACAAGTTTGCATTTCCACCAGTAGTAGAGGAGTGTTTGCTGGGACCTGTTTACTCTTCACCAAGGGAAGGGCTTTTCACAAATTTTATGATTTGTCTGGGCCAGCTTTTGCTACTCTGGGACAAGGGCTGTCACTGGTCCTTGTATTCTTTACACTGTATTGAACAAGTTACACCCTGGGGTGTGTGGAAAGAATAATTGAATTCTACCTAATCATTTTCAGATAAAACATTTTAGACTTAGGTGCTGAGGAAGTAGCTCAGTGGTTTTTTTTTTGTTTGTTTGTTTTGTTTTCTAAGTTTTTTTTATTTACATTCCAAATGATTTCTCCTTTCCAGTTTCCTCCCTCCCCGAAAGTCTCATAAGCACCCTTTCCTCCCTCTGTTCCCCATTCAACTCCCTCTCGCTTCTCTGTCTTGGCATTCCCTTACATCCAGTCTTTCCAGGACCAGGGGTCTCACCTTTCTTCTTGGAAATCTATTGATATGTGAATTGTGTCTTGGATATTCCGAGATTCTGGGTTAATATCCCCTTATCAGTGTATACCATGTGTGTTCTTTTGTGATTAGGTTACCTCACTAAGGATCATATTTTCAAGATCTGACCATTTGCCTAGGAATTTCGTGAATTCATTGTTTTTAATTGCAGAGTAGTATTCCATTGTGTAAATATGCCACATCTTCTGAATCCATTCCTCTGTTGAGGGACATCTGGGTTCTTTCCAGCTTCTGGCTATTATAAATAAGGCTGCTATGAACATAGTGGAGCATGTGTCCTTATTGCATGCCGGGGAAGCCTCTGGGTATATGCCCAGGAGTGGTATAGCCGGATCCTCACAGGGGAGAATTACAAAATGGCACTTGTACCTTCTTTAAGATCAGATACTTTATTCTGTACCTAGTGTCTGACCTGCCTTAGTCACCTTCCTTGATTTTGATAAACACAGAAGACTCTGACCTATAAGCTTTCCTTCCCTACTGTGCCATGGATTCATTCAGCTCTTTTCCCAGTGTGGAGGACTCACATTTGGATTTCTCATGGTAATTGGGATGGTTCGTACTGATGATCAGTATGACAGGATCTGGAATCACATAGAGGTACACCCCTAGAAGTTTATCTAAAGCTTCGAGACTAGGTTATTTGAGGTGGGAAGACCTACATTAAACAAAGGTGGCACCATTCCGTGGTTGGGTTCCTGGACGGACTCAAAAGGAGAAAGTCCATGGAGGACCATGATCATCCTTCTGCCTCCTGACATTGGGTGACATGTGACCTGCCAACGCCATGCCTTTCTCATCACTATGGACTGTCCACACATTGTGAACCAATCTAACCCTTCTTCCTTTAAATAGCTTTTTTCTGGGGTATTTTATCACAGCAATAGGAAAATTGACTACTACATGAAATTTGGACATTGAATTATATACACTTTGCAATATACTGAGGTCTATTCTTTGCATTTTGAGCAAATGCTTTCATACATTTCCTTTTGCAGTTATATAAGGATTAAGAACAAGGCAGAATTACATGGTTTATAATGCAGCACTGCAAAGACATCTTTTCTTAGTCACTAAAACCAAGTTATGTGAAAATGTCAGGAACTGGAGCTTGTTTTGAAAGTCTGTAAGCCACCTTCATTTGAAAGAATAAAATGGAAATTGTCCAAATAAAGTAGAATACATGTGGAAATTGTATGTGTTTTGATCTGCATGGCCATGTATGGCAGAAATAGGGCCAGGGCAGAGAAATGTGACCTTTGAATTTATTAAAGATCACTTAGCAAAATTATACAAATAAATTGTATTTGTAAAATCAAGCTGGGTTCAGAAGAAGATTTTGTGTGGTAAGGCTTGTATATGCTTATGAGTGCATGTATGTGGTACTGGTGTGTGCAGGTTCATATTTGCAGGTATATGCATGTGGATACCTATGTGCAGGTACACATGTACAGGTGTATTATGCATATGAGTATATGAATGTGCAGGTACACATATAAAGGTACATGCATTTGAGTGTATGTGTGTGTTTGTAGGCACAAATGAGCAAGTGTATGTGTGTGGGTACTTGTGTATGCAGTTGCATATGCAAAGATGTATGCATGTGAGTATGTGTACTTGCAAGTACACATGCGCAAGGACCAAAAGAGAATGTCAGGTGCTTGGCTTCATCACAGTCTACCACATTCCCTTGAGACAGAATCACTCACCAAGCTAGCCCCTTGGCATCCAGCTAGCCCCAGGGATACTCTTATCTGTGTCCCCCCCAAATTCTGGTGTTTCAGGCACAGGTGCTTATGCTGTCTTACTTAAGGTCTCTATCCATGTGCAGCAAGCCCTTGAACCATCTTCCCAATTTTCAAAAAGAAAAATTGATTAGTGAATCTAAGAATCTAGAAGTAGAATTTCAACGAGGACAGTGAGGAGGTAGCAAGCACCTTCCTTGTATTTTATCTCTTCTGGGAGAAATTGTAATTTTTTCAAGAATCTGGGGTAAAACCTGAGCATAAATCCCAAACTCCCAGCCAGCAGGGGAAACCCATGTCAGGCAGACACCATGCTCTCTGGACAGTACATATGGAAAGGGGGCTAGACTTAAGAAGGTCTACTCTTCTAAATCCTTTCCAAGGAACTGAGGAGGAACAGGGAGGACTGGCTCTCCACGTGCACAGGGAAGGCAGAGGCATCAGGAGGATGCTTTTCTTGCTGAGAAGATTACAACTGAGATGAGCAGGAACTCAGATTCACCCCCAGATGCCCTTTATTTTCCTTCTGGTCTTTGTACCCTGCCTTTCTTCATTTCGTGTCCTCTACCCTTGGCTTTCTGTTCCTATCTCAGGAGGCATTCAAAAACATCCCAAGGATGTTTTCCTCCATGTTTTTTTTTATCTTCATCAGAGATCTAGCAGCCGATTGTCTCTGTGTTTTCATTTCTGTTGCTCTGATAGAACAACCTAATCAAAAGTAATTAAAGGAGGATAGTATTCAGCTTATAGGTCAACCTCACAGTTCATCGTTTCTGTGGAAGTCAAGGCAGAAACTGAAGCAGTAGTAGCAGCACATCCACAGTCAAGAACAACGATGCTAAGCTCATTCGTGCCTGCTTGCTCTTAGCTGGTCTTTCCACATCCATTAACACTCAGTACAAGCCCCCATAGACATCTCTACAGACCAACTTACCTACACTGTTTCTCAAGAGAGACTTTCTCCTTAGCTGATTACAAATTATGGCAAGTTGCCATTAAAATTAACTATCATTATCTCCTTGCCTGAGTGTTTTGTGTTAATTGTTCATCGTCATATCCAATAAAACAAATAGTTGTTTATACAAAGGTGGACTGCACCCGCCCACTGCTTCTCTCCTGCCTCCATCTTCCTGTACCTGTTGTACAGAGGTGGGAAGCTAGGCCCCTGGCTTCTGTGCCCCTTCTCACCCATCAGTTTGCAAGTCAGGTTTTCAGTGCACTGTGGTCTGGCTCCAGACAGGGTCAGATGAGGTACTGAGGCATGTCTAGCCTGTGGTTTCCTGATTTGCCCACTTTGGGAGACAGAGAAAGATAACAGGTGATTGATTTATTGATCTGTTAATTTCATCACCCATGAGTAACATAAGCAACATTTGCCAAGTTCATGATTTGTCAGTCTAGAAAATCCATTTGAATTTCTAAAAACTGTGACCAATGTTTTCTCAGAGCCTTCTAGAAAGCATAGCTAGTTGCAAGGGGAAGTACAGGTGTGAAAATTGTTATAGCCTGGGCTCAATACAGTTTTTGGATCTCTGTAGACTTTAGTAACATTTTATTGGAGGAAATACATGATTAGTTGAGTTTTTCATTTAGGTTTTATGAACATAATTTTCTTCATCTGCTGATAGAGAATCTTGAATCTGGACAAAAGAAAATTTCTTCCACTCTCATCTTTTCTCTCTCACCCATTTCTTTTCTTCCAGTCAGTGCATGTGTGCATGCATGCACGTGTGTGTGTGTGTGTGTATTGGTAGTGTGTACATATATGTGTGTGCATAAAGGAGGTCAGAGGGAAATTTTAGTTGGTGCTCCTCAGAAGTTGCCCATTTTTTTTCGGAAACAAATTCTACTACCAGCTTGGAGTTCAACAAATAGTTTGACTGGCTGTGCACAAACTCCAGGGTCCAGCTGTCCCTGCCCTTCTAGGGCTGGGGTTATCAGCACATGTCACTATGCCTGGTAATTTTTTATGTGGGTTTTGAAAATTGAATTTGGGTATGATTACTTTCAAAGTAATTCTCTTAGCTCCTCTTTCCACATCATCTATACGTTCTCCAATCATGTCCTCCTGGGCAAAATAAATATTATAGCTACTTAAGAGGGTAGACATCTGAATCTTTTCAATAGAGTTAGCCACCTCAGGGTAGCAGATGACTGCACTCTTAGTTTCATAGCTTTACTGGTAATAGTTTTCCTATGGACTTCAATTGTGTCTGTTAGGTTTTTGGTTGCTCAACACAAGAGATGTTTGCAAAGTCAGGATGGCAGACCTTCTGCACTTTCAGATCAGCCCTTCCATAGGACCTGGGGCTGAAGAGCACAGCACTCTTTTCTCTCACCAGTGAGACAGAAGCAGTTCCAGCCCATTTTCTATTCACTGTTTTCTCTCCCCATTTGCTGACTATGGGTGGGTTCATGAGTGATGTAAGACTATGTTAAATACACTGAAATTATTCCCATTGTAAGAAAGCCAGCTGTCTATAAAGTAAGGTTGTTAGGGCTGCTTAATTAAAGGAAAGGGGTTTAATTAGTTAAAGAATAAATTTAACCCCAGATCAGTGTTTTTCTCAAAGGACCACACAGAGGGAATAATTAGGAAGTTGGTTTTTATTTCTCAAAGTCTCAAGTTGGTTTTATTTTCTGTGGAGAAGTAAAAAAAAAAAAAATCTGATCTTCAGCAACCCAGACTCTTGACAAGATTAACTAAGGGGGAAAAATCCATTAATCTGATTACCTTTAGAGTATTAAGGGATTCAAATTCCCAAGGTCCTCTAAATTTTAATGATTCCAATACTCCTTCCCTCTGAGAGTCTCAAAGAGTTTTACAAATACACTCAGCCCCACATAAACTTCAAAGAGAATACTTTCATCTCTCATTCTCTCTCTCTCTTTGTGTGTGTGATGAAATCAAGACAAAGAAAGGTTAACAAATATTTTCAGCCATGAAAAGCTGTTGGCCGATGCATGCTTAATCGAAGTGACCTTTGGTTCAGTTCATCACTCAGGAAGTTAGTCAACATTTTACAAAACTGGTATGGGCTGATTCCCATAGGAATATGTGTCTGAATCCTAAGGGACATATATTGATATAAAAATGTAGAAAATATGCCCAGATGAATGTCGCTGAGAATAAATAGCAGCATAGATAATGTGCTCTGAATTTCAATCCCCCATGTATTATACTCTGGGCTGAGCGGAGAAAATGGAGAAAATTTTGTTGTGCCTTCCCCCAAATAGATTTAGTACAAAGAGTATTATCATCTTTGTGTGGTTTTCTATTTCACAAATAGGAAAGATTACTTTCTATTAGGCAGGGGAATGCGGGTCTCAAATCACACAAAGGTCGCTCATTTATTTTTCTCCTACCTAAATAAACTCCTGAGCAGAGGGCCATCTCTCTTTTTCTTATTTCTTTCATTTTAAAAGGATACCTTCTGTTCTGCTGGCCCTTCTTCAGGCTTTGATCCGACCCCCACCCAGACCACTGACTCTTCTACACAGTCTCTCAGTACAGCTAGTGGAGCCCTAGATTTGGAACCTAGACTATGCCAAATGTTGGGGACTCACTGAGAAATATGACCCCAAAAAAGGCAGCCCTCCCTTCACGTGCTTGTACCTCCAGGGAAGAGCAATTGAGAACATGGGTGAGGCTGGAAGAACCCTAGTACACACTGACCTGTGAATTGTTAGAAGAATCCTAATGCTCAGACATCTATAGACATACTGAAGTGCATTGTCAACATCTGACTTTACCTTTGCCCCCAGTCTGTTAGAACTTCTGAAGGCCCTGTTTGTAATCTTCACACCTTAAATTCTTTAGATGTGTTTCAGAGATTTAGGCTTCACAGTTGTCCCATGCTCACAAGTGAACTTTTCTTGGCTCAGACATCAATAGATGACCTCAGGTTTGGATGGGCCAGTGCATACTGAGGTCTGACAACCAGAAGGACAAGAGTTTGTGTGATAGAAATGAGACAAAGGGAGAGAAAAATGTCAAGGCAGGAGTACATGATATGAGCTCACTCATAAAGTGAAAAAAAAATCATCTCCTTCACTATTAACACTCCAGGACCTGTGCATATGCCTGTGTCTTGCTGGGAGGCAGTCATGGTCCACTCTCACACTGCTCATCTGTGGACAGGAAGAATGTCCTCCTCAAGAGAGAAAGTGTAAAATGTTACCCAGATCAAGACCTCACTTTAGTGTTGTGTGCTGATATGCCGAGATGGCATGCAGTCATTCAGTGGTTATGTAAAATAGTAGTAAACTTGGCCACTGTGCCTTTCTGTAAGTTACCAACATTATGAAATTGTACGTTTTTGTACTTTGATTGATAATGGAGATTTTATCCCTTTAAGGGTTATGAATATATGGAAATGGAAGTTCAAAAAGGAGCATACAGTTTGGGACTAGAAAAGCAAGAGTTAATTCTGGAGCCTGCCCCCATTGCTCTCTATTCTTGTTGGGCCATGATAATTGTTTTGAAGAGTCATCTGCCAGACAGAGAGATTGTTTCCCATTTATAGGTTCTTGGGAGGAGCTGAAACAGTATTTTCAACATCATAGAATTCTAGTGTCCTTTATAAAGATGACTAATAACAGTTGTTATTAGAGTCATTCCTCTTTATCCTTGTGGAAGTAATTACTAAAATCTGCCTCAGTGTGTCATAAACTTCAGATAGGACCAAGCTTTGTCAGAACTTTCCCTATGAGAGAAGGACAAATAACTGGCCATCATAGACAGGGAACCAGCAGTAGCCAAAAGAAAAGCTCTGTCCAAATCTAGATTGGAGAGCAAACGAAATCCTATGACCACTACTGAGATACAGGAGCAATGATGACTCCAAGGCACGGTGTCACTGAAAGGTGTGTCCCAGCATGCTTTGCAACTCACAATGGATACATTCCTGGAGCTCCTTGATCATCTTACAGATAGCACTATCAAAGGACAAATATCTGTCAATTTATTGTTGGTTTATGTATTCAAGAGGTCTTATGAATGCATAGATCTATGGATATATATATATATATATGTGTGTGTGTGTGTGTGTGTGTGTGTGTATGAAACAATTGAGAGATATAAAATATTTCAGATAGAAAGGTATATACATATATAGAGAAGGATGGCAGTATGGGAGAGAGGAAGAGAACTTTTGGGAGGAACCACCATATACAAAATAAGAAATTTATATGTATAAATATGTATGTGCATGTGTATACACACACATATACACACAGTGAGAGGTTTATATGTATGCAAAATTATTTACATATTTACATATGCATAAAGATTGCTGCATATAAAACTTTGGTGTGGGGCCTTATAAGTCTTTTAGGTATCATGCACTTCCTGAGCTTTGTCAATTTCCTTAGCTTCCTGGGTCTCATGCGTTTCCCTCCTTCAAGTGGAAATGTTTGAATTTTGAGAAAATGGAAACATGCATACACATGGAACACACACACACACACACACACACACACACACACACACATACACAAAGAAGAAGAAGAAGAAACCCTTTTCTACTAAGATAATGTGAATACGATGACTCCAAGAAGTCACATTGTACTCACTCCTGTGCTAAGTGAGATGACATAGGACTACATGATCTGATGGGTGGAGGTGAGTTGCAGGGGCACTACAACCCAGCATTAGTCTTTGCTCTGAGCCTGACTTCAATACAGTTCATGCATTGCCACTGAGCATCAAGAGCATGTGAGAGACTCACTGACCAAGTAACTAGTCTTTTAGCATCTTGCTGTGTGCAAGTGGAAATGCTACACACATGGGTGGGTCACACCCTTCTAATGAATGAAGATAAATGTGATATTCTACCAGGCTGTTCAGGACAGCAGGCAAGATTAAGCTTAAGAAATGTTTATTTTTCGGAGCCTTCTAGCCAATGATTTGGGAACCATGGTGGATGGTGCTGGGTTGCACTTGCACTGCAGAAGGTTCTGGACCACATGCTTATATTCACTCCTCTTTGTTTCCACATTGATGATGCTAAGAACTAGGTATATTACTTGTCTTTGATATATCAGGGACCTTATTTTATTTATGTGTACTTGCATGTATGTAACCATAAGCACATAAATATGAGTGCAAGTGTACATGTGAAGGACATAGAACAACCCTGAGTGTGGGTCCTCTCTTTGCACCTTGTTTGAGAGTCCCTTAGCTATTCATAGTGTATGCCAAGGTAACTAAGCCTTGAGCTCACATAAATCTACTGTCTCCATCTATCTCACTGTAGATGAACTAGTATTACAGATGTGCACTAACAAGTCTAGAATTTACATGAATTCTTGGGTTTGAGCTCATGTCTTCATTGTTGTATCTCAAGCACTTTACACACTGATCTACCATTGCATCCCTGTAGTACTCTGAGTCACGTCCTGAAGTTTGTGAAGTTATGTTTATACTTGGGTTATTTTGCTAAAAATTAGTTTCAAAAGGTCAGATGGCATCTTCTCAGTCTCATCAGCAGTGACCGGTATGACACAGGTGTCCCCAACTCTAAAGTGCTTTTACAGCCCTGTTAGAGGGAATTTCCACGCTAAATGCATCCTTTGTACAAAGGGTCCATTATTTGGACCTAACTGTGAGCCTCCAGCTATAGGGAGGCATATGGCTATGGAGGGTATGTGGATCACTAACTTGTACACTCCAAATTGGAACCTGTATCAGGGTGGGTTCCCAGAGATCAATTTCCCAAATTGATTTTTTTTAATTATTTATTTTATTTTTTTTAATTTACATTCCAAATCATTTCCCCTTTCCCGTTTCCTCCCTCCCCAAAAGTCCCATAAGCCCCCTCCCAAATTGATTTTAAATGATTTGAAAGGATTTCCTCTTCTTCCTCTTCCTCTCCCTCTCCTTCTCCTCTTCCTTTTCCTTCTCCTCTTCTTCCGCCTCCTTCTTCATCTTCCCCTCCCCTCCCCCTCTCTCCCCCCCTCCTCTTCCTCCTCCTCCTTATCTTTCTTCGTTCTTCGAGTGTGTATTCAGGCTAAAGATTTTCTTTTCTTTTTGAATACGGGATTTCATTTATATTTTCCCAATCATTTTTGAAATGTGGTAACAAGTCTTGCCAGCTCAACTGGCTCCCAGTGAGAGTGATTGCTGGTTAATCAGAGTGGTTAGTTTGAGAGAATGGATGTTGTAATGAGGATAATTGCAAATGCTCACTCCCTGGTCCCCTCTCAAAAACAAGCTGACTCTGCAACTTAATGAGGTTTTCCTGGAGTGTTTACAAATTTTTAAATAATTAAAATTAAATTGAGTTGACGTCCCTTGTAATTATAGCCGTATTTACATGGTGATCCAGGCAACGGGAAGGAGGTTGGGCAGATGAGTCCTTTCAAGATCAAAGTCACAATAGTTGTTTCCAGAAAGGGTCACCAGCAAGTTTTCAAAAGTTTCTCATTTCGGTTGGTCACAACAGCTCACAATCTAACATGTTTTCCTTACCTATTTTCCCACTTATTCTATGCCCCCCCCAAAAAACATAAAAATTGAATTTACTTTCTTTGATTTAATTTTATTTTTATTTTTTATTGGATATTTTCTTTATTTACATTTCAAATGTTTTCCCCTTTCCAGATCTCCCCTTTGGAAACCCCCTATTCCATACCCCCTCCCCTGCCTCTGTGTGGGTGATCTCCCATCCACCTATCCACTCCAGTCTTCCCTCACTATACTGGGACATCAAACACCCTCAGGCCCAAGGGCCTCTCCTCCCACTGATATCAAACAAGGCCATCCTCTGCAACATATGCGGCCAGAGTATTATCTATCTTGGTTATTCTAATAATTATTAAACACTTATGAGAGGGGCTGGAGAAATGTCTTAGTGATTGATAGCAGTTCCTTCTCTTCTGGAAGACCTGAGTTCAACTATACCACTCAAGTTGGACCTTCAGCTAGAGGGTATGCAGCTCCCTCTTCTGGCAACCTCATGTACCTACACTCATCTCTCTCTCTCTCTCTCTCTCTCTCTCTCTCACACACACACACACACACACACACACACACACACACACACACACACAAATAAAATTCCAGGCTCTCTGGGGGTGAAAAGACAGGGTTGATAAAACTCTATAAGGAGATTTTTTTTTCTTTACATTGCACAATTTGTAATGTGATATATATATATATATATATCACATATATATATAGTGATATATATATGTGTGTGTTATATATTACATATATACATAGACATTACATATATACATGTATGTATGTATGTATGTATGTATGTATGTATGTATGTATTATGTATGTATAGTTTACACTGCACACATGATGAGTAGCCTGGATAATGAAGGCTGCATAGAATCTGGAATCACTGAAACAACTAAAGTATCCAGAGACCACTTCAGACGTAATTGGGTTTCCTGAGGACAAATGTAGACTATCACCCTCTAAAATAAGTTTATGTGGCCAAAATGGGGGAACAAGGTCCAATCTGGAGCTTTTCTGGAGCACAGATCATTTTGATAACCTTGGTGGCTGATGTGTTTGGTTTGTGCAGAGAGCCAGCAACAGAGAGGCAAAGTATTCTTGGATGCCACAATGCAAAGAAAGGACCAGGCTAATATCTAGACCCCCTATGCTTCTCTTATTCTGAGTAAACTCATGTTTATATAAACTTTATATTTCTAGAACTTTCTTCATCTAAAATTCTGTAAACATTGTACAAGACTTTGTTGCTTTCCATAGATGTTGAATGGCTCTCTTTGGAGGTTAAGAAATAGATTTCAACAAAAACTTACTTGAGATTTCAGCACAATCTTCTTACACACACACACACAGACACACACAGACACACACACACACACACACACACACCAACAAAATAAAGTCTTATATAATAATAGTTATCTTGCCTTTGGATTGGAGAGATGGCTCAGCCATTGAGTGTACTTGCTGCTCTTACAGAGGACCTGAGTCCTATGCCCAGCACTCCTAGTGAGTGACACACAACCACATCTAACTGCAGCCTCAGGGGGTCTGACACCCTCCGCTGGCCCATGTAAGCACCTACATTCATGGGCACATATTCTCCCACAGTTGCTCACAGATATCAACACACACACACACACACACATTTGAAAATTAATAAAATAAACTTTTACAGAAAGTTAGAAGTCATTAACAGTTGATCTTTTGTCCAGTGACTTGGTATCATTTTCCGGCCAGTATGATGTTCTTTGACAATGTCTCTCATGCCTATAATTTAGACTGTTAGAATTATGCCAAATGAGAAATTTGCTAGGTAAATAATTTGAAAAACATCTTTGTTCTTCTTCATTTTACAAATGATGCATCTGAAGATGTCACTTTCCCTTTTATGTATGGAACTGTGGGATTCCTGCCTAGAATAACCAGCATTTGCAGTTCTAATGGATACAGAACTTTGGGCTCAAGTGCCTGCACTGAGTGTGTTGATTGAACTTGGAGACCAATGTACCAACTCTGTGGGTTAAATGTCTGCCCACGGAGTTCTCTTCCAAACTGCACATCTCATCTGATGTAATTTCATAGGTGTTCATTTAGCAGATGAAGCAAGACATTCTTTTCTAAAAGAATGGTGAAGTCCATTTCAGACAAGGCAGACAATTTTAGTTCATACTCCTTGGGATAATAGCCACTTCATTTCTATGCATATGCATTTTAAAGTCTCTTGTAGACATATATCATTCAAAGTATCTGTCTGTTGAATCTATGTATGGGAAAGAAAAGCTTTCCAATATTAATGTTCTCTTCTTGAATTCTGTGCATTAAATGAAATCGACTCATGAAACCCTGCTATTAACACTATTAGCAGAATTTTGCAGTGAAATAGTTACTGTCAGTCCCTTATTTTCATTAGAATGAATGTTCTTTCTCTTTATCCTGTCTGGCTTTGTGACTTCATGTGATTTATTAGTGATAAGAGCCATGGCTTCCTTCCAGTTAGGTCAAGGCAGTCAAAGAAATCCTTAGCACTTTCACAGAATTTGTCTTCCCTTCCCCTATGCTTCCTTCCCCTATGGGGAAAGATATACATTATCTCCCTTTCCAAATCTCAGTGGGTGCTTAGGAAAGGCACAGTGGTTGCACACTGAAAACTCTTGTGAAGGGGTTTGGAAAGAGAGCTCTCCTGTTAGGAGCTCTCGTTGCATCTGCAATGGACCTTAGTCCAGTCCCAGCATCTATGTTGAATGGTTCACAACTGCCTCTAACTCCAGAGCATCCAATGCCTTCCTCTGGTGTGTGTGTGCATGTGTGTGTGTGTCTGTGTACACACATTAAAAATAATTTTTACAAAAAAAACCTTGTGCTATACTTAGAATGCCTTTTTAGTATCTTAAAAGATTATTGGTATTTTAAAAATGTTGCTCTGTTTTTATATTATGCACATATATTATTGTGTATATGAGTGTACACATGTTTGTGAGTGTATGTACATGGGCCTATGAAAGAGTCCAGATGAGAATATAAGTGTCCTGCTCTCTTAACTTCGCTTTGTTTCATTGAGACATGATCTCTTCATTTTCACTAGACTTACTGGTCAACCAGCTTTTGGCGTTTACTTGTCTGTCTCGTCTCCATAACTCTGAATTTATAAGCAATATGACCACATCTGGCTTTTACAAGGTTGCTGGAGAGTCAAACTGAGTTACACATGAGCCATCTCCTGAGCCCTATGATGCCTAAGATGTCATAAGATAACATTTATCTTTGCACTCTGCCTATTCCAAATCTCTCACTGCTCCAAATTTGAATGCATAGCCCAGAAATTGTTCAAGAGAAAATGCAATAATTTTTAATCAGCTCCATTGTGACCCAGAGGGCTGTATGTATATATGTATGTATGTATGTATGTATGTATGTATGTATACACCAATTTGTTGTCTGTGCCACTTGCTTCTGAAGGAAGCACAGCACAACTCGACAACTCATCATTTCAAATATTCCTGATCCATTGCTTTTTTTGGCCAGGAAACTCATTCATATACTCTCTGCTTACACAGGTATGTCTGATAGAAGTTTCCCTCCTGTGTTAACCTTCATGTTTTTCTCAAAACTTGTCCATACACTGGTTACATTTTTATTATCTCTTTTAAAAAATGATTCCTTCTGGAACCAATTTTGTTAGTGTAAATGGATTTTTTAAAATATGCCAGAGTACCCATATAACAAATTAAATATCTTGAAATTAAAAAGCAAATACCCATTGGTCCATTTAATTTAACCCAGTAAACTTTGATTTTTTTTTAAGTAGCTTTGTTCATCGTACTGTGCTGAGGACTCATGTAAGAAGGGATAATGCAGTGGCCCCAGTTCCATAGATGAAGTGCTGTGGGGGGTGACATTCAAAAACCACATACACATACGCACATGCACTCAGATGAACACACACAAACACATACAAGCACACATCACACACAGATACGCATGTACACGTACATGTGTCTTATGTTCATGCACATGCATGCACAAACACATACCCCACATGAACATGCACAGATAAATATTTTTAATGTTAATACTCACAGTATTCCCTCTCTTGTGGAATTGTGCAGGCTTCATAATAGATCTTTACTGTACTCATGAGAAGTACTGAATTTAGCTGTACTTGTCATGCAGAAGGTGGGGTGATTTAAAACATGTAGCTGAAATTCCTCAGGCCCACTAACAAGCCTATCTTTTCCTTGTTCTCCCTAAGCCCTGGAGAGCAAGATGCTACAACTGCTCACTCTTAACTTGCTAAGCCAGGTCTGAACTTCCCTGTCCCCATGGGTCACAGTACTCTTGGCTATAAAACAGTAGTGTCAGTTTCAGAAGGCCTGCTGCAATCTCTGTTCCCAGAACCAATTCTCCACCTACACAGACTTGAATGAGCCTTCTTGGAAAACACATGTCCAGAGATATAGTTTGATATACAGAATCTGTGACTGTCCTTTATATAGCCAACTACATGATTAAGTTAAGACCTTGAGGGTAAAAAGCTACCCTGAAGTTACCCATAAAGTGTAGCCATAGGTAACCATGTAAATAAGGTATATAGAAGAGAAAGCAATGCTACAACCGAGCACACAGAGAATCAGTCACACCCCAGTAGTATAGAGAGTCATGAAAAGCAAAAGAATCAAGAATCAGGATACTGTTCATCTCTGAAGGTAAGCTGACGTGGTCCCACAGGTTCCTATCTACAGTTGAGCTGATTTGGTCCCATTCGTATCTTGAGATTGGCCCCAGAAAAGTAAAAGAACAGTTTTCGAACAGCTTTTCCAACACTCACTTTGTCCTTGTTTATGTATCCACTCAGAAAATTGACAGGTCATTTCTGTTTCTGTGAAGAAACACCATGACCACAGCTACTCTTGTAAAGGATAGCATTAAATGGGTGTTTGTTTACACTCTCAGAGTTTTAGTGCATTATCAGCATGGCACCCCAGGTGCAGACATGATGCTAAAGAAATAGCTGAGAGCTCTCCATCCAGATCCACACACAGGCCGCAAGAAGATAGAGACAAAGAGTGTGGCTTGAGCTTTTGAAACCCTAAAGGGGTGGCCCCACTGGTACCCTTACTCTACCAAGACCATACCTCCTAATCCTTGTTAATGCTGATAACAAAGCATTCAATTATATGCGTCTATGAGGGCCATTCCTGTTCAGACTCCCACAGGTCCCATGATTAATTCACTTCTTCTGTGATATTGACAGATACCCAGGAATAGTTGTTAAAACACACGGGCATCCAGTAAACCTGGCTTTGTCCTATTTCTGGTTGGGCACTGCTTCTATCATGCATCATATATGACCACCATACCCACAGGAGTGTTGTGAGGGAGGACTGTGAGGTACGTTTACCTGCCTGCAGTGTATATGTATAGGGCAAAGGTGTCATTCTTAGAATATACACTCCCTTTTTTTTGAGACAGAGCCACTTTTTTCCCTGGAACTTGACAAGTATTCTAGGGTGGATGTTCAGTGAGCCCCTGGGATCTACCTGTCTCCTCCCCAGTACTGGGGTTATAACTGCATGTCCCCTTGCTTAATTTTTTTTGCTTGGGTTCTGGGGATTAAGTGCAGGTTCTTGTGTTTGCAAGGCAAGTTCTTTACTGATGAAACCATCTCTTCAACATTCGATTCTGTATTTTTTAACCATTATTATTTTTTTAGGTTATGTGTAGGTGTGCTTACCTACATGTGGATATGTGCATATGTGTACAGATGGCACCAGAGGCCAGAAGTGGGCATCTGATCTCTGGAGTTGAAGAATAGGCAGTTAGAAGACACCTGACATTGATGCTAGAAACTGAACTCAGGGACTCTGCAAGAGTAGCAAGAGCGCTTAATGGATGGTCCATCTTTTTGGTCACTTAGATTCTGATTCTTGATTTTTTTGATGTTATTGTTTATTTATTTATTTTTACTGAATGCACGTTGAAAAACCATTGTTTATTCATACTGAATCTCTAAGAGGCTTTAAACATTTGTGTCTATACTAAAACCCTAGTTCCCATGACACTGGGTTTTGGAAATGGACATGACAGGTCGATGTGTGATAAGGGTGATAAGGACAAGCTTGGGAATTTCAGGATGGGTTAGTGTCTGTATTGTCTACATTCCCATTCTGTTCTACAAGGACTCATCAGAATCTGAATAAGTATAAGGAATAAATTTTTATTGTTTGAACCATCTAGACTGTAGATGCAGTTACAGCAGTTGATGCCTTCCATACAGGAATATAGAGAATATCTCTCTACATATAGTTCCATAACATACCTTTCTATCCATGTATGCATTCTCAGACCATCTTTCCATACATGTATACAAAGAACATCTTTTCATGCGTTTGTGCATAGCACACCTTTCCATACATGTATGAAGAGAATAGCACTTTCCCACACATGTATGCAGAGAGTACCTTTTAACATGTGAAGCACTGGGGGTGTGGGAGGGGATTTGGCAAACAGCGTCTGCATCTACCTGTTTACACTGAAAGGTATGACTATGGATAATCATGATTAGAAAAGCAAATCACAGGCCTGGAAAGGATTCTTTCCTAAGTGGCATTAACTACAGAACCAGGAAACTGATTGTTTATAGTTCATTTTGTCAAATATTGGTCACAAGTTGATTAGATCATATTTGGAGGAGGAGTGAGGGCAGACAGTCACTTAATATTTTCTGGGGCCACTCACATTAGCTGTCCTTTTTACTTCCCCCATTACATCTCCCTCTAACAACTGGAAGTGACTTAGGGGAACTACCAGACTAAACCCTTATGTGTGTAATGCATTGCAGAGTCTTGGGAAAGCCATTGTAACAGAAGCTTGCTGGTATGTTCTGTGTTAATTCATTTCAGTCTCTTTAATGTCAGATCACAATATATTCCACGGCAGGTCTACACTTAGATATGGGCTACTTTGTAAAGATTTCAAAAGTCTGCATTGGTTCCAAGGTTGTATCTTTACCCGATGCCACTTTTTTTCCCCTAAATAAACCTTTCCCTTCACCCTACACTGTTAGGATAATGGCCAGAGTAACTTTAAGTCAGACATATAGGAGTTCGAGTTCTCAATCTACCACATTCTGACTGCTATACAGTGAGTTCATTAAATTCTGTGGCATGTCTATGAACCTGAAAATGGGATGTCTACCTTAAAGTGTTGTGGCCAAAGAGAATGTCTCAGTTCCAGAGACATCCTTAACAAGGTATCTGATACCATTTGTATTACCATGTTGCATCATCCTGATTGTGATCTATGAGAGGCTTATTTTCAGAATGAGTAAGTTTATTAAATATATAGTCAGACAAATTAAAAGAAGAAATAGCAAGTGATAAATAAATAAATCTATAGACAGGAAGACATCACCACATTGGATACTCAAAACATATGGCAGAAATTGATTGGGGAAGCTCTTTTAAGGCAACCAGGTACCCTTAAATCCACCAAAGAAGAAATTCCTGAGTAGAGTGTCCTGTCAAGTGAAGCTCCTGAGTAAAAGGACACATTGAGCAGAAAGGCAACATCATCAAATCTGGGGCTTACAAACATCCACATCCAGCAGGAGCTGACTAGGAAACCCTATTAAGGCAGCCAACTTGAGTTCTCCATGGAGAGACCAGGCAGATTATCTCTTGGGCAAGGCCTCTGAGTAAAAGGACAAATAGCAACAGTTTAAGTGACATCTTCGGAAGGTCTCTGTGGCTATCAAGGCCAGATTGTCCCTCAGCATAGATGGATAAGAAAGAAGTTTGGTTCGACACAACTCAGTAGTCCATGTTGGTTCAAACTTCCAAAGTCTGACACGGGCTAGTCTATTTTAGGTATATTTAAACACAGCATAGTTCGGGGAAAAAAAAGTTTCCTATTGATAATTACTCAGTCCTGTGTGTGCAACAAAGCTTGAGACATAATTTCATCTAAACTCTTGTAAAGTTCAAGTGGCATTTTCCATAAAGATAGATCCTATAGATTAATTAAGGAAGTGGAAGCAAGTTCGATGTAAATAATTCTTATGACAAGGGTCTAGGGGAAGATGGTGCTGTAGACTGAGATGAATCAGCTCAAGACAAGGGTCTGGGGGGCTGATGGTCCCTAGCCATACAGATAACAGAGAAGTAACCAGGCTACTAACCACCTCTGCTCCCAGCCTTCTGGGTGAAAAATAGGTTACAAATCTCCCCGTTTGAAGAGGCAACCTTGTGTGTTTAATATTTCTCATTTCCCTAATACTTACCTGCTAGTGCAAGGACCCACATTCCTCCTATAGACATCATCAAATTGGGTGTTCACAGTATCCAAAAACCATTTAGGAAAGCTGAGGCAGTCAGCTGCAATTGGCAATTGAACTTTTTCTCCATGGTGGAGTGTCCCATGGCTGAACTTTACATTTCTTTCAGGCTTTTATATTATGGGACACATAATAGCAAAGTATATTTGACATAGTTTACCTTCCAGCTCTTTTCAAAGACACAAATTCCTTTTTTCTTTTCTGGATAAGGTCTCACTATATAGCTGTGACTGGCTGGGAACTCTCTGTGTAGACCAGGCTGGCTCAAATGCACAGAAGGCCTGTTGCTGCCTTCCAAGTGCTGAGATTAAAGGTGTGTGCTACTGTGACCAGAGTGAACATGATGATTTAACTCTGGGGCTATTTTGCTGTCATTTTCTCTCCCTGTCACAGAGTTATGGGGGCTCCCCCATGACCAGACAAAGGGACTTGAAGGATTCTTTTATTGAATTGCAATTTAGTTTTTAAACTTAATTATTTTATTTATTTACAGTCCATTCATTGCTCTCCTCTAGGTCCCCCTTCCACAGTTCCTCATCCCATTCCCCCTCCCCTTTGCCTCTGAGAAAGGGTGCTCCCCCTCCCCCAATCTCCTTTCCCTGGGGCCTCAAGTCTCAAGAGGGTTAGGTTTATCTCTCACTGAGGCCATGCCAGGCAATCCTCTGCTATATACATGCTGGGAGGCTTCAGACCAGCCCAAGTAGACTGCCTGGTTGGTGGCTCAGTCTCTGGAAGGTCCTGCTTGGGTCTGAAATGGCAGTCTGCTGCTAATGCTGCTATGAGATGCTTCTAAGAGTCAAACTATGTGGTGACTTCCAGCTCCTGAAGATTCAGCTGAGAGTAAACTGAAAAATAAATGTAATTTTGTTGTCATGACAATAATTCTGCAGGACCCACATACCAAATTGCAGTCACTTCATTTTGGGGAGAATAAGGTGGTCCTTCCTCATAATGAGCTTGCTTCTCCCTTGTTCTGCATCGTCAACCTATTTAATTATGAAGTTTCTTGATTCATACCAGTCCACTCAGAATACTGTTGCATGTCCCTCCACAGCAGTGGAGACACGTGATAAGAAGAGAGACTCGGAAACTGTGATATATGCCTCACAATTAATGCTCACAGTGGTTTCTCTTATGGTGGTCAGAGTTTTACTCAGGTCATACCAAGAAAAGTGGTGTATTTAGTTTTTAAGTTTTTATTTTTCTTCACTCTTGAGTTAATATAACTAAATCATTTCCCCCTCCATTTCAATCCATGTCCCTCTTTTCATTATTGGTTACATGCATGTATTTATTTGTATATATATCCATGTAAATGCATAAGTGTAGCCTACTCAATCTGTATAACGTTGCTTGTATGTCTGCTTTCATTTTAAGAAAACACCCAATTTTGTTGATTGAATGGACAATTGATGGTTACCTGAAAGGTAGCTCACTTATTTAAATTGTTTTTCTCTTTTCCTGTAAGAACAGCAATAATTTATATTACTGACATTTCTGAGTCCACAAGAAACTATATGTTGTTAACTAATTCCCTTCAGGAATTTTAGTTTGAGATCAATAAATATAAAATGCAAGCAGAGATTCAAAGTAATGGGATAAATGCAATATTGTATTAAACATAAAAATTTAAAAAAAAACATAACGGAGCAATCCAGCAACTGAACAAAGTAATTTCTAAATGAATTGTAATCATGTATAAGTTGTATTTTAGTATATAATGTACATTTTTTGAGAAGGCCATTTATATAAGAAAATAAGCTTTTTTCTTGGGATCCCAGATGTTTCAAAGTAGAAAGAGTGCAGAGTTCTAGCCCAGCCTCTTTTCTGAGATGGAAGCCTTGTACAGGTCCCTGTGCACAGCTCACCTCCCTGAAGAAGAGTGAACTTTGGATGCAGGATGCCAGAACACTGCCTAAGGTCATATCCTAGACTTGCTCCTTCCATTCTGTATGGCTCTGAAATCCTTACTTAAACTTTCTCAGATGATTCATCTAATTGTTGAGACCCCAGGGAGCGGTATACATAAAATTAAAAGTCACTTCATGTGAAACACCTAGAATAGGGCCTGGAATATAGGGGCTTATTTTGTGGAAGTATTCCTAATGGAACAGATGACAGTTTCTATGTTAGCCAAAACGTTCTGAAAGTCACTGTTTTTGGCTTTCCTCTCATCTTTTCTTGGGTCAGCTCCATGCTAAGGTTTTGGTAGAGTATTGATTTTCCCAGGTCTGCCCCTCACCTCCATACCCCTTTCTAAAGCTTGTCTGTGACATAGCCTCCAGGAGCACATTCTCACTTCTGATAGACATTCTAAACACACGGAAACAAGCTAATATTCCTGGCCCTGCACATATTCTTCTGCTATGGAACTGTGCTTTCATGAGTAGTACTATCTTGGCTCTCTGCTATGGATGCGTGCAATATAGAATCCGTTAGTCTTTTAAACAACATGTTGAGGCTGGAGATATTACACATGTGATTAAGAGCATTTTGTCTTCTACCAGAGGACATGAGTTAGGTCCCCAGCACCCTTGTTTGGCAGCTCATGACTACATGTAACATCCAACTCTGTAACAACGACACCCATGTGCACATAATGCCAACAGTCTCACACACACACACACACACACACACACACACACACACACACACACACAATTAAAAGTAAAAATAAATCCTTTGAAAACCAGCAAGGATTATTATGTCTTAAAAGTCACATATATCTAAACCAAATGAACATGGGCCCTGTGGTGTTCGAATAATGGTTTTACGTTATAAATACCAGCCAACATTAGTCCCATTTAGAAATATAGATGCAGAAAGCCATTTTCTCCAGTATGGGAAAAAGTTTTGGAGAGCGTCTCACTTTAAAACCTTTTCCCTCATCATCCTTTAACCACAAAGGGAGTGGGAGAAATAAGTTGGAGAAAATTGAATGGTAATAAGGATGGGGAAGGAAGGGAGGAAACTCGTTTTCTTTGTCCCTGTCTCCGGCACAGTAATTTGACTAATTTCACCAGGTATTATCATTCTTTGCAAAACACCTAAAAGCACAGTCAGAAATATTAGACAAGAACAAGACTCAGTTATCTTTTCAGACCCATCATCATATTTTCTGGGGCGCTTAGTCAGATGCATTATCACTCCGGGAAGATGTGCTCTGGATGTCTTTGCAACGTTGTGTGTGGGGCTCAGCACACATACTAAATAGCTATCCCAGGCAACAAGAATGAGCGCCCCAACCCGCAGTCCAAGCAATCCTGTCAGGAGATGTTCTCAGGAATTTCCAGAACTGCTTTTCATGCGAAGCTGGTTCCTAAGAGGAGACGCTAGAGAAACCAGATTTCTTTCTAAGTGGAAACAAGAAAGCCTCTCGATTTTGCTTCTGTATTTCCAAATAGCATATCATGATGGAATGATTATGTACTAAATCATGTTAATTACTTTCCTCTGCAGCTGTTGTTTTCAATATGGAGAAATTATAATTGTTTAAAATAAGTGTATAGCTTTCTTCCACATTTAGTGCACTAAATACAAGTAAATTGGGGTTTCAACACCTTTAAAATGTGTGTTCTTGATGCTCAGTGGAAGATAAGTTAACTCTGAATTTTTAGAATTAAGTAATTCAATCGTTTGTACGTACTTAGGAAAGTATACTGTTACTGTACAGTGAGCTCAGCAGTTTAGTGCTGCTGTGTGAGTAGTGAGTAAAACATTCCTCTAAATACCCCTCTGCTACCCCTTAAAGGCCTAACGGCGCTGGCCTCCTTTGCATCCATGTTACTGCAGTGTTGTTTTGGTGTGTGGTTGGTCTTTATGTGGCTTATTTCAAATATATACAGTAGGTGAATGAAAAACCTCAATTCATTTTACTTTTTGTGTGGCTGGTAAAATAGCTCAGTGGCTAAAAGCACTTTTTGTGTACCTAGCCATAATGTACAAAATCCCATAAATATGGTTCCAGCATTTGAAAATAACTTATCTTAATGTTTTTATAATTTGACTTTTTCACTAATGTTGCTAATCTTCCATTCTGCCCGGTGTGTAAGTAGAACTTTGTCATAAGGCATAAGAGAAGGTTTAGCATAAGTGGGGTTGGTATGATTTGAATTTTCAGGTTTCCAAAGATCATCTCAGAATGGGTTGCCTATAAATAGGGGAGGGCTAAACCTCAAAACTAACATACAGCAACACGTAGGTTATGTTTTATAAATCCAAGTATAGTTTAGTTATTCCCTCTGTTTTAAGCCCCTCACATGAATATCATTATTTAATCAGATATAATTTTCTTTGACTTCTTCATCTTACTCTCTTCTCCTTGGCAAGGCTCCTTCTTGCCAGTGGTGAGGAGTGAGCAGGACTTGGACGCACCTCCAGGCTCCTTGAGGGATGAGTAGCTACCAGGTTCACTTGGTGCTGGGATTTGTACTGGTTTCCTTTCTCATTGCTTTGACCAAAATCTCCTGGCAAAAACAACTTCAGTAGTAAATGACAGATGTTGGTTCATCAGTTGAGGTCCACCATGATAGGAAGAGAATGGTGGTGGGTGGCATCTAGTCATATGACTGTAGTCAGGAAGCAGAGAGAGATGGATGTTGATGTACAGCTCTCCTTCTCCTTTTATTCACACCAGATCCCCAGCTCGTGCATTGATACCACCGTCCATGTTCAGGATGAGTCTTCCAATTTCACCTAACTCAATGATAGCAACTCCAACAGAGAGATGCTCAGAGATATGTCTCCTGGGTGATTCTGGATACTGTCATGTTGACAATCAATATTAACCATCGCAAGAAGATTGGTCCCTTGCTGGATATCTCCTGGAAGCAACACACTGTTCCTAGCCATTTATAGTTGTCAATCATGCCAATTGGCTTGATCAAAACTAACCGGCAGTGCAGAGATAATGTATACACAGAGCGACAAGTTAGAGTGGCTCATTCTTTTCTAATGTAATCCTGGAAGTGACATCCATTGAGTCTGCTGTGTTTTGTTTGAAGCAAAAGGCTAGGTCCAGCTTTTCCTTAAGAGGAGCATGAATTATATTTGTATGTATAGTATGGTGCTCTCATTGCTGAGGGTTAGCTCAGAAGTATGGATTACCAGTATCTGCTATAGAATAAGAGCTATAATAATGTATTGATTATCATGCATATATGTCTATGTATTTTGCATTCATGCATGTATCTATGCATTAGACACAATGATACATAAAGATATAATGGGAAATTTTTTTTCACCAAGTTGTTAAAGTCATTGTGAATATGAATATATATATATATTCAATGCCAAGAAAAAATCAACATAGAACATCTTCCTTTCTACCCTCTGTTTGGGGCCCTCTTTGCAAATCCTGGCCTTTCCCTACCTTCAGACACACATCTAATTTCTTCTTGTTGCAACCTGAGCTACTACTTCCTGAAGAACCCAACTGTTTGTGTATTGGACACAAAGCAACATGCTTCTGTCCACATGCTGTGTTGCTCTTGTGTATGAAGGCATGACACTCTGTGGTTCTTAACTGTCTCCATTCCGTAGAGCAACACATCAAGTTCCTGCATCATAGTTGCTGCAGGAGAAGATAGGAGAGGAAGCATATCCTACAGGATGAAGGAGCATGGGAGAACAATTTGACGAAATAAGATCTCTCTTCACTTATATGGCCACGCCTGGTTTTTGTCATTGATACACTTTCAAGAGCCATTGTGTTCTAGTAGATAATAACTTGGAGCTACAGAAATGGATCTTGAATGGTTGGCTTTCCAGCACTAACAAGGCTAGAAAGCTGACAGCCTTTTAGGCACCATCCCTCCACTACGTTGTATAAAGCTGGTTGTGGATTCTGATGTTGACCATCAGCTGATTTCCTGTGAGGACACAATTTCTATTGACTTACTGCAAAGACAGGTCCACAAGCTCCTGCTTCTTGGGACCTATGGAAGGAAAACTAGATGAGAGTCTCCAGGGGCTGAGGAAAGAATTAAATTGGTGAAGAACGTGCTGACAGAACTTGAGAACCCGAGTTCACAATGCCAGCACTCACATAAAAACTGGACACATTGGCATACCTCTGTAACCCTAGTACTAGGAGGCAGGCAGAGAAGGGAGTTGTTGGCCAGCCAGGCCAACAAGTCGGTGCATTCCAGAAATGCTATCTCAGATAGAGTGATGCTATCTCAGGAAATTCAGAGAGCAACCAATGAAGGCTTGTAATGTCAACATTTGGCTTCCACATACATCATGAGTGTGCCTTACACACTTACACAAGTACACACAGGCATAAGCACACATAAGAGCTCCAAGAATCTGATTTTAAAGAGTTCTTGCTAGCTTTTTTTTGGACCCCCCAGAAAATGACAAACACATTTGTTGACCATTAAGACACTGGAATGCTTGCTGTGAGTGGCTGTAGGTGATTTAAATCCCTGCAATCCTTTATAGTTAGGTTGTGTCCAAACCATTTCTATGATGTGGCAAGAATGGGGACATTCACACACCAACATGGTAAATCTAAATAGTAGATATTAAATTTAGTGACAGCTGAGCAGTGTTCCCCATGGAGAAGTAGTCTTGATGAGGAAGCTGTCGTGGGTGGGTCATTCTTCATCTGTAGATAATTCTTTTGCTGTTACAGCACTCCTATGAGGCTGGGGTCAGACAGGGAATGAAGCAAAGAGGCCTTAGAAATAGCTCAAGGTGTGATAAGAATCCATCAGTGGAATGAGTCCATGGTTTTCGTCAATGAGGAAAATTTAAGATCTGTGAAAACAGTTTTCTTCTGAATCTGTAAGCGTGAATACCTTTCTTTGTTCATTACCAGGCACCTTCAGCTATGTTTCCATTCAAAAAAATTATGAAGAATGGTAATAATTTGAATAATAGTAATCACACTGCATTTCTCATGTTGAAGTTTGAATAATTCTCCTGAATTTAATTGTAAAATGAAATACTGTGTTTGTACCAAGTCCCGTGGTTCTACATCAGGAAAGAAAAGTGGGACATTGTGCCTCCAAATCAGGGCCCAGTTTTGATTTTAGGAATCTCCATAATGAATTTAGCATACCCAGGGTTTTCCCCAAGAATGAAAAATGCCAGAAGAATCCATACATGCCTCGGAGGTAACCAAGATTCATTTAATAAAAAATGGTTGCTTTCAAACAATATAGGAAGGAAAGAATAAACTGACGTGGATGGTTTTTGACAGGAGGCAGAAGGAGTCAGTTTCATGTAGGCACAGTGGCACCATCATTGACATTTAATAGAAATTCTATGCACACTGTTCACATTGTCAGGAAATGATCGCATAAATAAAAACAGAGTATTGGCATAGAAAGGTTGTAAATATTGAGCATGCTTCTCAATGTGTATCTGTCAGTTAGTAGGGGTAGAGTTTCCCCACCCTGTACCATTATTCAATGCAAACTCTATATAATGTAGATGACATTAGACATTCGTTATGTCTTTCAATTACACATTTAAAAGGGTTTTTCATTTGTGTGGCAGTCAATAAATCCTGCATGGTCCGATCTTCTAGCTTCCTGTCAAAGTACCTTTCCCCTAGTTAGGCCATGTCCTAGTTAGCTTTTACCACTGACTTGACAGAGTGTAGAGTCCCATGAGAAAGAATTGAGGTATCTCAAGTGAAGTATTTTCTAGATCAGATCGGCCTGTGTATAATGTCTATGGGATATGTCTTGATTGTTACTCCATTTAAGAGGGTCAGCCGACTCTGGGCAGTGCTAGTCCCTGGGAAGGTGGTCCTGTGATGTATTAAGAAGCAAGCTAAGATCGGTCCATGAGTGAGCCAATAAGGAGCATTCCTCCATGACTTCTGTTTTATTCTGTGTGAAGCAGCATTGCCTATCCTGACCTTTTTCTAACTTGACTGTAACCTATAGGTTTAAATAAACCCTTTCCTCTCTTAAGTTGCTTTGGTCATGGTATTTGTCACAGTAACAGAATGAAACTAGAATAGTCAGGTAGGTCTCTGATATCTGAAGTTAATGATCATGGTTTGTGGCCATCAGTTCTGTCCTTTTGAACAACCATGGCTCTTCTTGATCCTGTCAGACACAAAATCTTTTCCTGCTCTCCTCCTCTTCCTCCTCCTCCTCTTTCTCCTCCTCCTTCTTCTTCATCATCACTTTTACATCGTGACTGCAGTTTCTCCTCACTCCCCTCCTCCCAGTCCCTCTACCAACCTCCCTTCTGCCCTGTCCTATCCACTCCTCCTCCTTTTCTATTCACAAAAGGGCAGGCCTCCCATGTACATCAACCAAACATAGCATATCTAGTTGCAGTAAGACTAGGTACCTCCCTTCCTATTAAGGCTGGATAAGGTAACCCAGTATGAGGAAAAGGATCTGAGAAGTCAGCAAAAGCGTCAGAGAGAGCCTCTGCTTCCACTGTTAGGAGTCTCACAAGAAGACCACACTACTCAAGTATAACAAATATGCAGAGGGCCTAAGTCATCTATACAAGCTCCCTGGTTGTTGCTTCAGTTTCTACAAGGTCTTATAGACCCAGGTTGATTGATTCTGTGGATTTTCTTTTGGTGGACCCAAAATCTTGCTGAAAGAAATACAAGACAGAACTTCCTTGCAGAAGTGTTACTGATATGTCCAGGTTTGGAACAGCTTCTCTGGTTTCTTTATGATTCATTTTGGATAGCAGAAAAACATTTCACTCTACAAAATCAAGGCTGTTTCATTAGGAGTCCAAAGACAAGGCTCTTTGTGTTGTTTTATATTTAGACAAAGAACATGCCAAATCTCCTGAGAACGCTGCTGAATCATTCCTTAATATGAAAGGTCTATAAAGATTCGTTTCCATCATATTTTGGTGAGGTGCACCATCTGTTCAACTAAAATACTTCTGCCACAAAAACAGGTTAGAAATTCATTTTCATCAGTATTTCGTGCCCATGTGCCTGTGCCTTCCAGTTCTAAATCCACTTCAAACTGTCATTTTTAGCATGATTGTGATTCTTCCCTCCCACACACTGAGGACCTGGGCCTTATGGTCACACCATTGATCTGCCCCTTGAGCAGAAGCCCTGCATTGACTTACTTTGCATGTTGTATTGGGGCAAATGGTTTTCTTTCCATTTTAACTTATTTACATCCAAGAATGACTTGGCCTATTTCTTTCTTTCTTTCTTTCTTTCTTTCTTTCTTTCTTTCTTTCTTTCTTTCTTTCCTTCCTTCCTTCCTTCCTTCCTTCCTTCCTTCCTTCCTTCCTTCCTTCCTTCCTTCCTTCCTTCTTTCTTTCTTTCTTTCTTTCTTTCTTTCTTTCTTTCTTTCTTTCCTATCTCCTTCTTAATCTTTAGATGCTTTATTAGCATAGACTACTTATACATAATAATGGATTTCACTATGAATTTCCCATACATGCACATAGTATGTTTCAGTCATGTACATACACACAGAGAGTCAGATACACACATACACGTACAAACTCACTCTTTTTCTTTTGCTCGTTCTTACCCCCACTTCCGCTAATCCCCTTCCGTCTTCCTTTTCTC
Organism: Tokudaia tokunoshimensis; assembly: GCA_036184795.1. NCBI lineage: Eukaryota > Metazoa > Chordata > Mammalia > Rodentia > Muridae > Tokudaia > Tokudaia tokunoshimensis. The sequence goes on from BTHU01000013.1 coordinate 68,110,689, forward strand.
CCTTGATAATTCTTAGCAGTATCTTATACTCGCAAGGGTCCTGATTCCCTAGACTCTCATGTGTCTTCTTTCCACTGCTCCTGTTTAACATCTCTCCATCAAGTACTGCTTGGGATCCTCCTCACCCAGCTTTCTAAGTCTTATTTTTTAATTAATTAATTAATTAATTTTTTAACACTCCATATTTTATTCTCCCCTGCCCCCAGTCCACACTCCGACTGTTCCACATCTCATACCTCTTCCCCAGCCCCCTGGCTCTACGTGGGTGTCCCCACGCTCCACCCCATCTGACCTTTAAATACCCTGGGACCTCCAGTCTCTTTTTTTTTTATTTTATTTTTTTAATTTACATTCCAAATCACTTCCCCTTTCCCGTTTCCTCCCTCCCCGAAAGTCCCATAAGCCCCCTTCCCTCAAGGGTTAGGTGCATCGTCTCTGAATGAACACAGACCCTGCAGTCCTCTACTGTATGTGTGTTGGGGGCCTCATATAAGCTGGTGTATGCTACCTGTTTGGTGGTCCGTATTTGAGAGATCTCAGGGGTCCAGATTAATTGGGACTGCTGGTCCTCCTACAGATTCACCCTTCTCCTCAGCTTCTTTCAGCCTTCCCTAGTTTAACAGCAGGGCTCAGCTGTTTCTGTCCATCGGATGGGTACAAATACCTGCATCTGACTCTTTCAGCTCCTTGTTGGGTCTTCCAGTGTGCGGTCATGCTCGGTCCCTTTTTGTGAGTGCTCCATAGCCTCCGTAATAGTGTCAGGCTTTGGGAGCTCCCCTTGAGCTGGATCCCACTTTGGGCCCATTGCTGGACTTTCTTTTCCTCAGTCTCCTCTCCATTCCTAGCCCTGTAATTCTTTCAGTTAGGAATAATTATGTCTCAGAGTTGTGACTGTAGGATGGCCCCCTCTCCCTCATTTGATGTCCTGTCTTCCTGCTGGAGGAGGACTCCCTACTGTTGGGCATTTCATCTAAGGTCCCTCCCTTTGAGTCCTGAGAGTCTCTCACATCCCAGGTTTCTGGTATATTCTGGAGGGTCCTCCCATCCTCCTATCTCCATATATTTCCTGTTTCCATTCTTCCTGCTGGCCCTCAGGGCTCCAGTCCTTTTCCCTCACCCAATACCATTTCAGGTTCCCCTCTTCCTCCCATCCCCCACCCCCTGCCCCATCCACTTTGCCTCCCAGGTCCTTCCCTCCCTCCCTCCCTCCCTCCCTCCCTCCCTCCCTCCCTCCCTCTCAAGAGGGACTGAGGTGCCCTCACATACTCACTTCAGCTTGTTGAACTCTTTGAGTTCTGTGTTTAATGACTAATAACTAAGTAACTAATGTGTCACTTACTAGTGAGTACATTCCATGCATGTCCTTTTGGGTCTGAGTTACCTCACTCAGGATGATATTTTCTAGTTCCATCCATTTGCCTGCAACACTCAGGATGTCCTTGTTCTTAATAGCTGAGTAGTATTCCATTGTATAGATGAAACACATTTTCTATATCCATTCTTCTGTCGTGGGACATCTAGGTTGTTTCCAGCTTCTGGCTATCACAAACAAGGCTGCTATGAACATAGTGGAACACTATGACATGGCAGGCATCTTTTGAGTATATTCTCAGAGTGGTATAGCTGGGTCTTCACATAGATCTATTTCTGATTATCTGAGGAACCACCAGATTGATTTCCAGAGTGGTTGTACCAGTTTGCAATTCCACCAGCAATGGAGGAGTGTTCCTTTTTCTCCACATCCTCTCCAACATGTGTTGTCACCTGAGGTTTCTTAGCCATTCTGATTGATGTAATGTGGAATCTCAGGGTCGTTTTGATTTGCATTTCTCTGATCAGTAAGGATTTTGAACATTTCTTTAGGTGCTTCTCAGCCATTCAATATTCCTCAGTTGTGAAATCTCAGTTTAGTTCTATCCCCATTTGTTGATTGGGTTGTTTGGGTTTTTGTTGGTTAGCTTCTTGAGTTATTTATAAATTTTGGATATTAGCCTTCTATTGGATGTGGGGTTGGTGAAGATATTTTCCCAATCTGTAGGTTGCCAATTTGTTTTATTGGCTATGTCCTTTGCTTTACAGAAGCTTTCCAGTTTCATGAGGTTCCATTTATCAATTCTTGATTTTGGAGCATGAGCCATTGAAGTTCTGTTTAGGAAATTTCCTCTGTGCCAATGTGTTCAAGGCTCTTTTCCATTTTCTCTTCTATTCGATTCAGTGTATCTGGTTTTATGTTGAGGTCCTTGATCCACTTGGACTTGAGCTTTGTGCAAGGTGACAAATATGGGTCTGTTTTCATTTTTCTACATAAAGACAGCCTGTTAGACCAGCACCATTTATTAAAGATGCTTTCTTTTTTCATTGTATATTTTTGGCTTCTTTGTCAAAGATCAAGTGTCTGTAAGTGTTGGATTTTACTTCTGGATCTTCAGTTCTATTCCATTGGCCAACATGTCTGTCACTGTACCAATACCATGCACTTTTTATCACTATTGCTCTGTAGTAAAGCTTGAGGTCAGGGATGGTGATTTCCCCCAGGCATTCTTTTATTGTTAAGAAATATCCAATATATACAAAGAACTCAAGAAGTTAAACTCCAGAGAGGCAAGCAACCCTATTAAAAAATGGGGTACAGAGCTAAACAAAGAGTTCTCACCTGAAGAATATCTAATGGCTGAGAAGCACCTAAAGAGAAGTTCAACATCCTTAGTCTTTAGGGAAATGCAAATCAAAACAACCCTGAGATTCCATCTCACACCTGTCAGAATGGCGAAGATCAAAAACACAGGAGACAGCAGTTGTTGGCGAGGATGTGGAGAAAGAGGAACACTCCTCCACTGCACTCCTCCACTGCTGGTGGAATTGCAAGCTGGTACAACCACTCTGGAAAGCAGTCTGGCGGTTCCTCAGAAAACTGGGCATGACAATCCCGGAGGATCCGGCTATACCACTCCTGGGCATATACCCAGAGGCTTTACCTGCATGCAATAAGGACACATGCTCCGCTATGTTCATAGCAGCCTTATTTATAATAGCCAGAAGCTGGAAAGAACCCAGATGTCCCTCAATGGAGGAATGGATTCAGAAGATGTGGTATATCTACACAATGGAATACTACTCTGCAATTAAAAGCAATGAATTCACTAAATTCCTAGGCAAATGGTCAGAACTGGAAAATATCATCCTTAGTGAGGTAACCCAATCACAAAAGAACACACATGGTATGCAGTCACTGATAAGGGGATATTAACCCAAAATCTCGGAATACCCTAAACACAATTCGCATATCAACAGATTTCTAAGAAGTTGGAAGGAGAGACCCCTGGTCCTGGAAAGACTGGATGTAGGGGAACGCCAGGACAGAGAAACGAGAGGGGGTTGAATGGAGAAAAGAGGGAAGGAAGGGGGCTTATGGGACTTTCGGGGAGGGAGGAAATGGGAAAGGGGAAATGATTTGGAATGTAAATAAAAATTAAAAAACACACACAAAAAAAAATAAATAAAAAGACTGCACACAAAAAAAATGATATTTTTGGGCAAAATCTTATAAGACTAAACATTTTAAAATGTATTAAACTACATATTATAGGAAAAAAAATATCTAGAGGAAAACCAAAGTCTCAAACACATCCTCCTTTCTCCTCCGCTTCCAAATAACTTGCACTGTGGCTGCAGTAGCCTTATGATGGAAAAAAAAAAAGAATTGTTTTCCCTATTCTGGGCTTTTTGCCTTTCCAGATGAATTTGAAAATTGCTTTTTCCATGTCTTTGAAGAATTGTGTTTGGTTGCATTGAATCTATAGATTGCCTTTGGTATGATGGCCATTTTTACTATGTTAATTCTGCCAATCCATGAGCATGGGACATCTCTCCATTTTCTGAGATCTTCTTTGATTTCTTTCTTGAAAGACTTGAAGTTATTGTCATACAGGTTTTTCACTTGTTTGGTTAGAGCTACCCCAAGATATTTCATATTATTTGTAGCTATTGTGAAGGCAGTTGTTTCCCTAATTTCTTTCTCAGCCTGTTTATCATTTGTATAAAGGAAGGCTACTGATTTATTTGAGTTAATTTTATATCCTGACACTTTGCTGAAGTTGTTTATCAGCTGGAGATGTTCTCTGATAGAAGTTTTTGGGTTGCTTATGTATACTATCATATCAACTGCAAATAGTGATACCTTTATTTCTTCTTTGCCAATTTGTATCCCCTTGATCTCTTTTTGCTGTCTTATTATTCTAGCTAGCACTTCAAATACTATATTGAATAGATATGGGGAGAGTGGGCATCCTTGTCTTGTCCTGGATTTCAGTTGGATTGCTTCAAGTATGTCTCCATTTAATTTGATATTGGTTGTTGGTTTGCAGTAAATTGCTTTTATTATGTTTAGTTATGGACCTTGAATTCTTGATCTCTCCAATACATTTAACATGAAGGCATGTTGTATTTGTAAAATGCTTTTTCTGCATCTAAGGAGATGATCATGTGATTTTTTTCTTTGATTTTGTTTATATAGTAGATTATGTTAATAGATTTTAATATATTAAGCCAAACGTGCCTCCCTGGGATGAAACCTACTTGATCATGGTGAATGATACTATGGATGTGTTCTTGTATTCAGTTTGCAAGAATTTCATTGAGTATTTTTGCACTGATATTTTTAAGCAAGATTGGTCTAAAGTTCTCTTTTTTGGTTGGGTCCTTGTGTTGTTTAGGTGTCAGAGTAATTGTGGCTTCATAGAACAAGTTAGGTAGTTTTCCTTCTCTTTCTATTTTATGGAATAGTTTGAGGAAAATTGGTATCAGGTCTTCTTTGAAGATCTGGTAGAATTCTGTACTAAATCCATCTGGCCCTGGGCTTTTGTTGGTTGGGAGGGTTTTTATTTATTTATTTCATTAGATATTTTCTTTATTTATATTTCAAATGTTATCCCCTTTCCTTGTTTCTCCTCCGAAAACCCCCTATCCCATTCCCCGTCCCCCTGCTCACTAACCCACCCACTCCTGCTTCCCTGTCCTGGCATTCCCATATACTGGAGAATTGAGCCTTCACAGGATGAAGGGCCTCTCCTCTCATTGTCCACTAGGCCATCCTCTGCTACATATGCGGCTGGAGCCATGGATCCCTCCATGTGTACTCTGTGGTTGGTGGTTTAGTCCCTGAGAGCTCTATGGATACTGATTGGTTTATATTGTTTTTCCTCCTATGGGGCTGCAAACCCCTTCAGCTCCTTGGGCCCTTTCTCTAGCTCCTCTGTTGTGGATCCTGTGCTCAGTGATTGGGAGGTTTTTAATGACTTCTTCTATTTCCTTATGAGATATGGGCCTGTTAGGATAGTTTACCTTCCCTTGATTTAACTTTGGTATGGGGGTCTCTGTCTAGAAAACCACCCATTTCATCTAGATTTTCCAGTTTTGTTGAGTATGGACTTTTATAGTAAGATCTGATGATTTTTTGAGTTTCCTCCATTTCTGTTGTTATGTCTCCCTTTTCATTTCTGATTTTATTAATTTGGATACTGCCTCTGGGCCCTTTAGTTAGTTTGACTAGGGGTTTATCTATCTCATTGATTCTCTCAAAGAACCAGCTTCTGGTTTTCTTGATTCTTTGTATTGTTTTCTTTGTTTCTATTTGGTTGATTTTGACCCTGAGTTTGACTATTTCCTGCCTTCTACTCCTCTTGGATGAGTTTGCTTCTTTTTGTTCTAGGGCTCTCGGCTATGCTGTTAAGTTGTTAGTGTAAGCAATCTTATTTTCAATGGCTTCAAGTCTGGAAAACTTGTGAAGTGCACTCCTTCCCCACTTCTCTCCCCTTAGTAAGATCCAGATTACTTCCTTTCTAGAACTCACTCTGTCCTTTGGGCAAGTTATCTGAGCAACAAAGGGGACCAGTGTGAGGGAGAGGTGGGAAGAGAAGTAGGGCATGGGGGATGTGCTCAGAATTTAATATGCATTTGTGTGCAAACGGCCTTATGTTTTCCATTATCGTGAAAATACTTTAAAGGGATCAGGTGAACCTTGAGCCTATACAAGACCTGTGTAAGATCAAGCAAGAACAAATTCCAACATGGATATGGGTAGAGATTCCCAAAGTACTACTCCTCTCTTGGGAGCTTACATGTCCATCCTCTTATTAATTATTTGTAGCTCCTTTTGAATGAAGACTGGGTCTCCTATTTAAGTATTGTTTGTACACATACTATTATGGTTCAATTTTACTGAATAAATGGACAGATCTTTAGATGGTAGGTGGATGCACAGATGATAGATAGATAGATAGATAGATAGATAGATAGATAGATAGATAGATAGATAGATAGATAGATAGATGAGTGGATTAATCAGTTGAGGAATGGACAGATGGATAAATGGATGGATTATTTAATAGATGATGTATCTGTGTATGGATAGGTATATGGATATATGTATGGGTTGATCAGTTGATCAATTATGTATATGTGGATGATGGATAGTTAGATGAATAGATGGAGAGATGGATAGATTGGTGGATGGGTATATGGATAGATGGGTTGATCAATAGGTGGGTGGGTTAATGCATGGATAGATGGATGGATATTTTAAAGACATAAATTTTCTTTGTGTTGCTTTGAAAATGAAACACACTAGATTTGCTCACTGCCCTTGTAGACATTTGTTGTTTAATTTAGACAGTTAAATGTGTGTGTGTGTGTGTACTTATGAGAGATGGTACATAAAAGGGAAGGAAGATAAAGGACCATGGAATATGCATTTAAATAACACTACACTTTAGCATGGGAGGCTTTGAGGGGAGGGGGATACATTTGAGGGTGTTTTTGTGTTTTGTTTTGTTTTTCTGCTTCTGCTTGGCTCTTCTTCCTACAGTACCAGGAGAGTCAATAAATGCGGAATCAAAACTACCTCAGACAAAAAAAGAACTTTGATTTGATCTGTTTTGTGGTTATAACTGATAAGCCTTCAATAATGTTTTCCTTACATAAAATTTTACCATTCAGTGGCTGTGTGACTTTGGGCAAGTTATCTGAGCAACAAAGGGGACTGGTTTGAGGGAGAGGTGGGAAGAGGAGTAGGGCATGGAGAATGTGCTCAGAATTTAATATGCATTTGTGTGCAAATAACCTTATGTTTTCCATTATCGTGAAAATACTTTAAAGGGATCAGGTGAACCTTGAGCCTATACAAGACCTGTGTAAGATCAAGCAAGAGTAAATTCCAACATGGATAGGGGTAGAGATTCCCAAAGTACTACTCCTCTCTTGGGAGCTATTGGTGACTGATGATTGCTGCAATCTCGAGAGTCAATGTTCTTTTAGGAATGGCTTCTAGTAGATTGCTCATCCTCCAGTGGATGCGCAAAAACCCACATCAGCAGTAATTGGACTAAATGTGTTGAGAAAAGAGGACATGACATTGGGAGAGCGAAATGGTAGGAACTCTGGGAGGAATTGAAATAGGAAGTAAGGGTAGACTTGATTGAAATACGTTGCATACATGTGTGAAATTCTCATTAAATAAAATATTACGTGAAAGAAGCAGGGATGGATAGGTAGACAGAGGAGAGAGAGAAAGACATACACAGAGAGGGATTTAGTACTCATAAAAATATGAGAGCAAAGGTCTGGAAAATACAGGAGAAGAGGGATATTAGTAGCATACCAGTGGTCACAGGAAGGAGGGCACAGGGGCATCCAAAGCCGTGTTTTCTAATTGGTATCTCCATGGAGATGATGAACACATTAAATTCTCCCAGAGAGTTTGGCATCAGAGAGGAACAACAATCTGTCTCCTAGAGTGAGAAACATGTATACCTTCCAGGCTGAAAGTGTGGGAAGGAGCACCACCCAAATCCCCCAGTAGTCAGCTACATAGTTAGAGTTTCTCCCTTCTGTATCGGCATGCTTCCTGTCTCCTGAGGTCTCTGGTGTAATTTGCTGCATCTTAATAGCAGGTCCCCATTGCAGGCTGTGGTCACAGTCCACAGTCACTAAAGGGCATTGACGTTTGATCTGCTCAAGTCTACTTATCCATTCCCTGGTTGTAGAAAACTGAGATATCATTTCAGAGCCTAAAAAGGTACAGATAATTAAGTCTTAGGAGACCTGAGTTCTCAGCCGTTATTACAGGATGAGCCCCGCCCTACTTTCCAGCATTATAGAAGTCTTAGCACTTGTAGTTAAATTGGGCTTTTCTCTCCCAGAGCCTGGTGTGAGGGAACAAGAGTAACTGGAAGCAAGCCCAATGTACTGTTTGTTACATGGCTATCTTAATTTGCTTTCTATTGCTGTCATATGACACCATGACCAAAACAACCCAGGAAATAAAGGATTTACTTGCTTATATTTCCATGTTACAGGCCATCATTGAGGGAAGCCAGGGCAGGAACTCAAGGCAGGAACCTGAAGATAGCAATCCATGCTAGAACATGCAGTGATGCTGTTTTACTGGCTTGCTCCTCCTGGCTTGCTCAACCAGGTTTATTACACAATCAGAGCCACCTCCCAAAGGTGACACTACTCGCTGCAGGCCAGGCCCTCCCTTATCAATTGTTAATAAAGAAAATTTCTCCACAGACTTGCCTATGGCCAATCTGATGGAGACATTGTCTCAACTGAGGTTCTCTTACTTTTTAGAGAAAAAAACTAACTAGCACAGTGGCGTTCAACATTTCCTATAGGAAAGATGCTATTATCTCTTCCAATTCTGAAGGAGACTTACAGGGATGGACAGACCAGAGGGCTGCAGGGTTTCTTGTATCAATCCTGAGAGTGACAAAAGGGAGTCCTGGCCCTGGATAGGATGCCAGGACCACAGGATAGACATCAGTGGCTGAGCAGCTGTCTCAGGATACAGAGTGCTTGTCCCCCCAGTGAAATGAGAATTGAAGTTGGATGCCTGGAACTGTGTAAAAGCCAGGAAGCTGAATTCGTGGCTTGTCGTGCCAGCACTCTGGAGATAGACACAAGGGATACATGGGGCAAGCTGGCTAGCTAGACTTGCCCAATTGGTGAGCTCCAGGTTCAGCATAAAATCCTGCCTTGATAAATAGAGAACAACTAAGACTGCCAATATTAACTTTGTCCCTTCGCATATACCTGTGCACTTGCACACACACAAATGTGCACACATATGCAGAGATATAACACATGCAAAGTAAAATAGACAGTAGATTTCAATATGGCTTCTAGTATATCATCAGTAAGTATATTATTAATAACCACAGCTATTTACAAAATGTTATCACTTGTGAAATTTTCAAGAGCTTCCTTTTTCTTTCTTCTACCCTTGAGAATCGTATGTCTTTCATGTCTTTTATAGCTGAGAATTGTACATCTTTCTCTCCTGCTATTAAATATCAAAGAAAAAATTTGCCTTACAGTGAGTTTTAGTGTACAAATGTTCTGCCCTTTACCCCCATACCCTTGCTGCTTCCATTTTTGTTCCATTGGCAATTTAAAAATAAATGGGCACTATTTGGGCCTAAAGGCAGTGTGTTTCCAACATCTATTTCACTGGGCAGGAATGTGCAATAAAAGTGCTGCATAAAAGCTTGAGTTCCTCTATAAAAACACAGGAAGACAATTGACTTTTATTTAATGTCCACCTTGAGGTTGGGGAATTTTGCAGTTATTGGAATCAGTCTTTCTCATCGCAGTTCTTTCTTTAGCAACAGATTGTCCAGTTTGTTTATTCCTTACTTCCTCCAAGATACCCAAGGTCACAAAGGACATGTTTCAATGTCTCCACAGTGCTGGGGTGAATATGCAACACCTAGAACAGTGGTTCTCAACCTTCCTAAAGCTGTGACCCTTTAATACAGTTCCTTATGTTGTCCTGACCTCCAACCATAAGATTATTTTTGTAGCCACTTTTGTAGCAACTTTGTTACTGTTATGAATCATAATGTAAATATCTGATCTACACGTTATCTTATAGGTGATCTCCAAAGGGGTCTCACAACCCACAGGTTGAGAACCACTGACCTCCAGCATCATGGATCAGATGACTCAGATGTAGGCTCACTTGGGAAGTGTTGACTTGAGGCCTCAATTGACTCCACTGTATATAGAGATGATAAATTCTGAGTCTGGGGGAATGGCTCAACAGGTAAAGTGTTTGCTATGTAAGTTAGAAGACTGGAATCTGGATCTGCCCTCACCCAGGGAAATGCTGCATTGGTGTGGTAGTCCACTGGCCACTCAGCACTTTCTCAGGAAGTACAGTTAGAGCAAGCTGGCTAGCTAGACTACCTAAGTAGTGGAGTTTATGTGAACGATTCACCTCAATATATAAGGTATGGAACAATTGAAGAAGACATCCATATCAACCTCAGGCACACACCCAAGTGTACCCACATAAATGTTAATATGCATACCCAGGTACATGCATAACACACACACACACACACACACACACACACACACACACACACACACACGCACATACACACACATACTCTCTCACCTACACAGACATGGAAACTCACACACAAACAGGCCGGGACACACATATACACATACACACAGCCAAAATAAAATAATAAACTACCATGAAGTAGAGGATACACTGTAAATGTATACATCTCTTAACAAGCCATGCGCCAAATGGTCTCTATTTAACAGCTAATACATGTATCCACCTAAATGCAGTGTTATTACTTAAATGTGTATGTTTGTGTGTGTGTGTGTGTGTGTGTGTGTGTGTGTGTGTGTGTGTGTGTGTTTTACTCTTCAGACACTGAGAGCATATTTCTTATTACAGGAAATTTTAAGAAGTGACTTAAAAATTGACAAACATGATTATTAGATGACTTTTCCACAATACAACATCCTTCCTCATTAGCCAGAAAGCATGAATACATGCTGGAGAGCAGGTTCAGTGGATGAGCACATTCATGATCAACCATGAAATCCCAAGTTCAGATCCTGAAGCCATGTTTTAAAATTTGGGCATGCGCGAATGAGTGTTTGTCATCTCTGAGGTTGGGAGGCAGAGTCAGGAGGAATTTTTGAACTTCCTGGGTGCCAACCTAGCTCCTTATCTCAAAGGAATAATGAAGGATGAAAGAACAGGAGACCCAGTATCCTCCTCTGGTTTTTGCACAAAGAGGCATGTTCAACTACATAAACACACACACAAGCATGCACACACACACACACACACACCACATATATACATATGTGATGTATATGCACATACATTCATACACATACACACATTACATACATACATACATACATACATACATACATACATACATACAGAAATACATAAATACACACAAAATCTCCACCAGCCAGCCCCTCTGCACTGTCTCTGGTCACCTTTCAGACCTTTTTCACCTCCAGAACTCTTCTCTGACCTCTGATTACAGTATAGGATTAACCGTCTGTCCAAATGCCTCCCGTTCTTAGTAGTTTTTCATCATTTCGATTACTGATTATATCTAAAGCATATCGAGCAATTGCCAAATGACAACAGAGATAAACTAAGATGATACAGGAGTGAAATTAAACGAGAGTGATTAGTCATTTTTTAGAAAGTTTTACAGGATAAGCTTCCCACTGGAATTAAAATGGGCCTTGCCTAGCTAGAGCCTGCAGCATCAATTATACTTCAAATGAGGTAAATCTGTATGTAACTCCACTATTGAGGGATGTTTATCTTGTGTGACATGATTCTTAGGGATACATGGACAAACGTCTATTCACTTCATTTAGGGAACTAACAATTGACCAAGTTAAGGATACTACTGAAGTCCAACTTGCCAAGCCAGTAGGTTTTATTGGACTTACTTCCAGGAGCAGAAAGGACTCAAAGACAGTTGTATTACCAGAGCCCACACCAGCATTGGTGATGCTCTAGAGGCTGAAAGCGTGGAGCTCACTGTACAGCTTGCAGACAGCTCATTCAGGCTGAGCATCATCAAGGCAGCTTGGCTGATCTCTGCCTCCTCCTAGCAGCTTGGCTTTTCTGCCTCTTCCAGGCAGATGGTCTGGTTTGAGAACAGCTCATAGTAGTACTTACTTCTTATGTAAAATTGGAAGAAATGAGCCTTGCAAATCTGGTCACTTTCAGGGACTTCCTGAAGTTTCTGAGTGGTTCCTTTACTTCCTGGATCTCAATGAGCCCCCACTTAGAACATCCCCAGTCTTAAGGAACGTCCCTCCAAGATGGAATACTTTATCTTGGAGAGAATTGCTACACAATAATTCTGCCCACTTGTGTAAATTGATCCTCCACGGTGTGAGGTGAACTGTTTAAGAATGATTTGAAATATCGCCTGGGTTTCCTGAGGAGCTTCCAGGAGACCTGGAGAACTGAAAAGCTGGTTCACCAGACTATATTGATGCTGTTGAATAGTGCTGGTAATGTAGAAGTAAGTAGCTCAGAGGACATGCGACCAGCATAGAGGTAGTTCTAGGGTAGTGTTCAAGAGCACTTATATTAAAAAGCCGGACTTGGGGCTGGTGATTCGAACCAGCTGTTAAGAGCACCTCTCTTTGCTGAAGACCTTTGTTTAGCTCTCAGCATCCATGTTTAATAGCTCACAACAGCTTCTAGCTCCAGTTCTAGGAGTGTCTGCTGCCCTCTTCTGGCCCCTGCAGGGAACGCATTCATACTGCACTTATATATACATGCAGGAAACAGTCATATGCATAAGAAAATCTTTTGTTTTCTTTAAAGCACCATGCTGTTTGTTTACCCTTGGGCCTGACTCATTAGCTCTCATAAAGACCTTGATATCTGGACTTTTAACAAATGTTTGGTGGTTTGCAGCTGAAGATACTTCTGTTGGTCACTTGTGATGAAAGCGGGATGGATAAAGTTTGGATGATCAGGGAAGGGAGAGAGAAAACTTATTTTTCACATAGTAAATGGCAATAAAGAAGAATCAATGCCAGATGATCATGACATGTAGTTAAAAGAAAAGCACATATTAGGGACTGAGGAGATTATTCAGGGGGTTTAGTACTTTCTGCACAAACCTGAAGACCTTGACTCATTCACCAGAACCCACATGAAAAAGCCAGACATGGTGCTATGTGCTTGTAATCCTAGTGCTAGCAGGGGTTAGAGGAGCAGAGACTGGGACTTCCTGGGCAGAGCCTGGCCAGCCAGCTTAAGGCTTGTTAGTCACCTCTCTCAAAACACAGGCTGCATAGCACCTGAGGTCCAATAACACCTGACATTGTCTTCCAGCCTCCACATTCACATGAACACACATATATGTACACACCCATATCAATACACATGTGTGCACACACATGCACATAAACATACCCACTTTCCCTGCCTCCTAGTGTATTGTAAAACACATTAGTCTGGTCCTTTTGTCTTTAATCTAACTAACATAGAAGCCATGGGCTCCTCCTCCCTTTTTATTTTTGTCTGTTTCCCACAGTCCTGTATTTCCAAAGATGAAGCATTTCTCTTCTTGAGTAAATAATTCAGTGGCCAGGTAAGATGTCATAAGTCTCCAATACCAGTATTTGTGAGGCAGAGGCATACAGGTCCTTATGAAGCAACCCAGGTCTACGCTGCAAGCTCTAGGCTAGCCAAGTCTACATTAGTGTTAGAAATATTTAGGGCATCAAGGTGGGGGGAGAGAGAGAGAGAGAGAGAGAGAGAGAGAGAGAGAGAGGAAGCCGGCCATGAGTACATGGAGAGAGGAAGGGGAGGGGAATGGGGAGAGAGAGAAGCAGGATCAAGAAGACAGAACAAAAGCAAGAAGAGAGACCTTGTCTTAACAACAACAGCAAAACAAAAGAAACAAAAAACACCAGAAGGAATGATCCCTCTATAGAAACTACAAAGAAACTACAAGCTCCATTGTTTTTGCCAACAAAGCTTGCAAGGTGATGAGGATTCTTTTGTAAGTATAGGCTCCTTTCCATATTATTGGCATTAACCCCCCCCCAAAAAAAAATTCCTGCATCAGAATAAGTCTGCCAACTGGCATATCATAGGCTTGGTAACACATTCCTCAAAGCAAAGTTGACTTTGTAGATGTTTGTTTGAAGCCTCCCCTATAAGATCAGGCACACAGGTAGACAATTCAGAAAGCTCAAAGAACTCACTGTGTAGGTTAGCAGTCAGTTTGTCATGCATGAAAGAAGGGTGACCTTCGATGTCCAGCTGGGAGGTGAGCAAAAGAACTTCAACATTGACAGCAAGTCACTGAGTGGAAGTGGGGAGTAACAGCTGACTGAGGAAGGTGGTGAGAAGCCACACTCCGGCTAGGACAAAGGCTCAGTGGGAAGAAGTGTTTGCTGATAAGCCTGAAACCCTGAGTTGGATCCCCCAGAACTTACATGGTGGAAAGGAAAAAAAGAAACTTCTTCCTTCTGTCCTATGACTTCCCCACATGTGCCTTGGCACATAGGCACACACGTACTCAATAAGAAAGGCAGTAGCTTGCTCATCTTCAATGTGATGTTCAGTGAAGTTGAGCTAAGGAGGCAGTCACTAGGTAGTCACCAGGCAGCATTTGTGCAGCTGATCTTTACTCAAGCCACCCAGATACAGAAGGCTTACGTTAGCATCAGCGCCTGATCTCTTCTTGCTGGGTACTCACTTTAAGAAGCATGCCAGCCACCCCAGCAGTGAACTGTGCAGTGTGAACAGTTCCAGCCAAGAGCCCTTAGGCCTGAAGCAGAGGAATCCCCACACTTCCTACTTTCTCTTTCCTAGGCATGATGATCATGTTAAACAGAGAGGGCGTAGTAGGCATCTACTTGAATTATTTTATTATCCAGATCATAATAATTTTAGGGTGAAACGGGCCCTTGGTAACTGGGACAGAGCATGGATATCATTGAGATCCAGAGTGACTACTGATTTGTACCTAAACCTGTATTCTTCAATAGGACAAAATGGAGAGAAAGTGTGTGTGTATGTGGGGGGTGTGTGTGTATGTGCACGTGTGCGTGCGTGTGTGTATGCGAGTGTGCGCTCACTCGTGTGTGCTCCAGAGGTTGACCTTGGTGTCATTCCTCTTAGACACTACCTGAGACTAGATCTCTTACTATCCTGGAGCTCGCCCAAATAGTCTAAACTGGATGTCCATCAAGCCCAAGGATCTCTTCTTCTCCACCTCCCCAGTACAGCCATTACAAAAGAACACTACAACCCTTCGCTTCATGAGTGCTAGTCCTTATGTTTACAAGACATGCATGTTATAGGCTCAGTTATTATCTCCCCGTGCCCCAAGCGTGTCTTGAAGCATAACAAAACAGAGAATGTTGTAGGGGTGAGGGTCATAACCATACAGTGAGAAGCCAGGTACAACAGACAAGAAACATACTTCCTATGAAGCAACAAGTACCCCTGATTTCACACATCTGAATTCTCCCTCTGACTGCAGACCTGCAAAACCCCAGTGCACACTGAGCGGAGAAATCTAGTCTACATTCTGGGTTTTGTTTTATGAGATGAATAAAATTATCAACTTCTCATTTTGAGAAAATGGAAAAAACAAGGTCCTTAGTTGGTACATTCATTTTCTAGAATCTCCCACATAGCCTCTCACCAAGTTACAAATAGCCTTTGCTGTTACCAATGGCCAATAAACATAAATAGGGAGGGTATCTATATGTCTGGTGTCTTCTCAGTTACACCAACTTAAGAATTCAGCAGTCTAAAGATCCATATCCAAATAATACATTTTTGGTAAAAATCATAATTTTTTGACATTCAAGGTATTTTATATAAGCTTGTACTCCAAGCATTTAACTTCAGATACTCCAGAAAATAAAATATGAAAACTTAATCTGGATTTATTTGTGGCAGTGCTTTTAAAAAAAAAGTCTATGAAATGTATTACAGGGATGGATTTAGAAATTATGTATTTAGAAGTTTGTAAGATTGGATATGAGGGTTGGTGTTATTAATTTTATCTTGGTATATATATATATATATATATATATATATATATATATATATATATATATATATATATATATATATTGTGTGTTTGTGTGTGTGCGTCTGATGTTTGTATGTGTGTATCTAAGTGTGTTTGTGTGCATACCATGGCATGTGTGTGAAAGTGAGAAGACCTTGGGTGTTAGTCCTTGCTTTCCACCTTATGTGAGACAAAGTCTCTCTGGGAGGTTCACTGCTGTATATGGTAAATTAGCTGCTCCGTGGGCTTCCACTGATCCTCTTGACTCTGTCCCCTTCTCACCATAGAAGCCTTGGGTCACACCTGTGTGCTGCCGTGCTGCCTTTATGTGGCTTTAGGTTTTCAAATATGGCTCCTCAGGATAGCAAGGCAAGTGTTTCATCCTCAAACTCATTTCCACAGCCAACATCAACCATTCTGTACTTATAAAATTATGTTAGTAATTAGTACATTCATTTAAATGCTGATTCCGTGCTGGAAATAAAAACATCTTTTAGTTTCTCGGGGTGTAGTCACTAACTTTGCATTCATATTATTTAAGCAAGACAGTGGCAGCTTGTGGTTGCACTTCTTTATGAAATCCATTTGCCCACATGGTATTTTTCGTCTCTCTCCCTTGCAGGATAAGTGGAATTCTACAAACATGCATACCATACCCATAAATGTAGTTTGGCATTCTGCTGCGGGAGTAGGAACACTTGGGATTTACTTGTTAACATTCAGGAGACTCTTTTGCACTCTGTGTGGAAAATCGGTTTCGCCACTGAATGCATAGCTGTCTTCTCATTCAACTAGAGCCTCTTCAGACAGCAAGTTTTCCGATGCAGAATTTGCACAAGCCTGCCTAGGGAGAAATTTATGTGGCTTTCTACTCGCATACCGATGGCCCCCGAGTGAATAAGATTCAGTGGTTCCGATTGGGCCAGCACCTTTCGATCTGTTTGGAAATGCTGCCGCATCCCCGTGAGGGAATTAGAGCTCCACAGTTTCTAGGCAGCATCGAGTGGAAACTCTTGCAAAATTTTATGCTGAATTAAAAATATACATCATCTAGGGAAAAAAATATAAAAAGCTCCAGCTCTGCGGAGCCAGTTTCTAGTTCCATGAGGTTTTTAGCTCTCCATTCTCAGAATCCCCTTGACTCTTGCGGTGGCAGATGGGCAGAGATTCAGATAAGAACATCCAAGTCACATCCGGCCCATGGACCTGTTTCCACAGTTAAATGTGCTCTCTTCCAAGGAAGAAACTTGTCCCCTCTAAGGAAATAAGCTGGTGTACAGTTGAGCTCAGCTCAGAAGCAGCAAAGTTTCCCAGCCAGCGTTTGCTGTGCTTGTACTTGGGGAAAGCTTGTCACTGAAGTTAAGATAGTGGGCAGGGTAGGATGCTGAGGAAAGTCATCCTAGCAGAATAGGGAAATGAAACTTCATGGGGGATGCGAGGCCAGGGAAAAATATGTCTGTTCTTAAGGTGTTGTGTTTCTCTCCCCCATGCATCAGAGGAATGCTCTGTGATACCTTTGCCAGAGTCAACATGAAAAGACTTCCCTGCCTAAAGGCTAGATCAAGGTCCCTGACCACTTTAGCATTGGTAGCACTAGCTACCAATGCAAATGAACTGGCCTGAAAATTACGGCATGTCAATGTGGTCAAAAGAATATGACTTTGGATTTGTTTTACCCAAGAATAGTGGTCCCAGCAGCTCAGCTCCAAGTGTCACAGCTAAGTACCATGCCATTCAAGTCTTGGCTGGAACATCTCTCTGGTGTGTTATGTCTACATATGGTATAAGTCTGTGAAAAACAAAGATGCAGGACTGGAGAATAAGTTAGAGGAGGAAAATATGGCATGCATTTAGCTACACACAAAAGGACTTATTGACCAATTACTCAGGGTCTACTCAGTAATAACAGTTATGTGAGGCAGCTAGGGAGAAAAGATTGTTTGAAAATGAATCAGAACCTCTGATTTATGAAAGCAAAGACAAGTGTGTGTGTGTGTGTGTGTGTGTGTGTGTGTGTGTGTGTGTGTGTGTGTACCTGCATATCCACACCTATGTGCATGCACCGGAGTGCATGTTATTATCTGTGCAGAAACTAGAGGAAAACTTCAGGTATTGTTCCTTGTTTGTTGAAACACAGTCTCTCAGTGGCCTGTGGATCACATAGTAAGCTAGACTGGCCAGGGAGTTCCAGGGGTATATGTCAGCTTCCTCAGTCTGTTGCTACCGTTGCCAACTGAACAAACCAACAAACAAAAAACCCAATAGGTTTTGGAGATTGAACTTGGGTCCTTAGGAAAGCACTTTATGAACTAACTGAGTAATCTCCATGGCCCTCAAGTTCATATATATGTATATACACACACATACATACATATATATACACATACATATACATACATACGTATACATACATACACATACACATACATATATATGTATGTGTATGTATGTATAAAACATTTATTTAGTAAGACAGGAAGAATCCAGTCATTTGGAAAACTCCAAGAGAGGCTGTCCTTAGGCAGAGAAGAACTCAAGGTGTAGTTGATTTGTGTGGGATTTGGTTGCAATGAGAATGCCCTGTGAGATGAAAAATGTATTTCCTTGGATAGTTGGTTTTAAAAACTTCAGTGGTATTTATTTGGGCTGCAGGTTATAACAAGAACTATATATTAAAAAATAACATGATAGAAACTATCATCGCAGAAACCTGAATCTGGAAGAATTGTAATCTACCTGAAGGTAGAATGCTTACCTAAGAAGTCAGCTCCCAGGTTCAATACCTTGTAATGGAAAAAAATAATAAAAAAAAGAGGAAAAGCCCCTCCACTTACTTATGTCTAGAGACACATTTTCCAATATGAGTTTCACTGAGTGAAGGTCTTCAGCACTCAAATAATTTTCTGCTGGTAAATAAAGCCCTTAATATTTCGAAGCCAAGAGGATGAGCTGTTCTCTTGGACTTTGAGGATGTGAGTTCCATCCCTGGGACCCACATGGTGGAAGGAAATAACCAACACCCTCACATTGTCCTCTGCTTCTACAAGTGTAGGATGACACATGCATGCACACATACTGAATAAATAAAGTGTAATAAAGGCTTCAGACTCAGCTAATATACATTAGAACTAATTACATCTCAGTAAGCATACATTTTTTTTCTTACAGGTTTTCATTTGTAGTAGATGAGTGTTTGGAAAAAGAAGTGATTTAGTATCAGGTTGGGAGAATGAGGAAAGGTTGCTTAAGGTCAGTGGATAAGGATATATCTTACCTGTAACCACTTAGAAGGAGGCAAACTCGCTCACACCTCTGTCCAAGCTTGGACTCGTGGGAATAATTGGCTTATTTTCATCACATCCGGGAAGCAGATGGTGTACCGGGAGAGGGCTGGAATCTGAACCTAACTCATCAAATAATAAAGGAAAAGAAACTGTCCCAGGGTGTAAAGCAAAAGCCGGCTACTTCATGCTCTGTGATTTCTTTCTTTACTTTCTCTTTTTATTTTCCCAGGCAAACAGAGGTTTGGGAAATGAGAATTTTAAATAGGTACCATCAGGGAATAAATGACAGAATGCTCCCATCACATACCAAACGCTTTTCTCTATGACCAGATTCATAAAGGTTATTTTAAAAATATTAACTTGATTTTTTCCTAGCAGTGATTTAAAGGGTGCCCTAAAGTCTCTGTCTCAAGCTGCAGCTCTAAAAAGCTATTGCTTTTGAATAACCCTCGAGTTGTGTCAAATAGTACTATTCCCAGTAATATTACTAATATTCCCAGTATTACTAAAGTGTCTGGATTACATGTGATGGTCTTAACAATTTCTTGTCTGGCCCTGCTTTTTCTTTACCTTTAAAATTGTTTTAAGAATAAAGCCAAAAAAGAGTGGGAGAGAGATGAATAGGCATTTTTTTCTTGATCTAGTGACGGCTGCAAAGAACTTCTAATTACACAGAAGTACTGACGCAACAAGGAAGGCTGAAACAGTTGTATTTTTAAGTTAGTGGAGAAAAACCCGATATGGCTTTATTTTCAGTGTGTGTGTGTGTGTGTGTGTGTGTGTGTGTGTGTGTGTGTGTGTGTGTGTTTGTGTGTGTGTGTGTATGTGTGTGTGTGTGTGTTTGTGTGTGTGTATGTGTGTGTGTGTGTGTGTGTTTGTGTGTGTGTGTGTGTGTGCTTGTGTGTGTGTGTGTGTGTGTGTATGTGTGTATTTCCTGTGTGTATTCAAGTACACATATCTGTGCAGGTCAGAAGTCAACCACAGGTTCTGTGCCCTTCCACCTTGATTTTCGAAACAAGAATTCTCCCTGAACCTGGAGTACACAGTTCAGCTAGGCCAGCTGGAAACTCACACCAGTGTTTCAAGGAAGCTCCAGTGTTTGTTACTGGGATATGGGACCACAAGCATGAACCATACCTGGAGGTTTTTAATGTGGTTGCTTGGAATTAAACTCTGGTACCCATGCTTGTGTGATAATCACTTTCCCAACAGAACCATCTCCCCACCTACACTGATGGTGAAGTATATTCCGAGAAATGAGTTCTAAGATGAATCTGTCATCCTATGTAAACCAGGAAGGATGCCATCACAACCACACACTGCAGTGTCACCAAGAGAAAATCTTAGCAGACCATTGTCTCATAGACCGTTGTGCACTGAAATGACTTCAGATGGGACATATCTGAAAACTTACCATGAGCCATGGGCCAGGCAGGTCTGAGAACAATATCAGAACTATAGGATTTGTGTTAGAGTTAATGAACACCATGGAAAAACCATCCCCTCTCCTCTCCTGTACCATTGGCAGGAGTGCCTATCAGGTCTGCCTCACAGCCCTGAGAACCTAGTGGTCCTTCTTCCTCTCATTATGCCTTCTTCCTGTCTTCCCTCTCTTTCTGTTTCTTTCTCCTTTCTTTCCTCCTTTCTCCCTTCTCTCTTCCTTCTTTTTCTCCCTCTTTCCCTTCCCTTTCCCTTCTCCTTCCTTCCTCCTTTCTTTCCTCCTTCCTTTCTTTCTTTCTTTCTTTCTTTCTTTCTTTCTTTCTTTCTTTCTTTCTTTCTTTCTTTCTTTCTACCTTAACTCCTTCACTGATAAAATACAAACCTATGGCAAAGGCATTCTTGAAAAGAAGTCCTTAGGAGAGAAGTCTGCATTCTTACTTGAAATATTTTCTCTAAATGTCAGTGAATCAAATAGAAGGGGATAGAGTGCTCAGGTCAGTTAGAAGGGGCTGCTATGCTCGGGTCAGTGAACCTTGCTTACCCCCACTCCCCCACCTAACCACATCCCCTTAAGTAAGCCATCTAACCTTTCACTAACTCAGCTTTCTCCTCTTCCAAGTAGATGTAATGATATTCCTAAAGTACATTAAAATGATTAATAGATGAGCAAGTTCTTCAATGAGCTCTGTTCAATTTTAAGCTATTAATAATTTAAGACTTGAAAATATTGGGGGGGGCAGCTTTGCCTTTCCCAGGTGCCTCTTAAATTTGTTTCCTTTATCACATCTATTTTTCTGTCATACATGTGTATGACATGTGTGCATTATATGCATGCTGTTTTATGTATCTGTATTAAATATAGAAACTACAAAAGATAGAAAACACGAGAAACTTTTGGATTCTCACTCAATTCGCTTAATATGATTATCTCTTGTTTATGTTTCTTTGCAAACTATGTAGCTTAGTTTGGATTTTTTTAATGGTTGATAATTTTCCATCATGTATGTACACCACATTTTTCTTCCCCGTTCCTTTACTCTTGGACACTTAAGTGAGTCCCATCGTTTAGCTGCCATAGTTCATCAATTAACATCGATGCTCAGGAATTCTGCTTGGTAGAGTTATGACCTTTGAATCCTTGAGGAGGGGCCCAATGTCAACACCATATGTACAGAATTGGAATACACATGGAGTACTCCCAGCCCCTTGTGAGTATGCTATCCTTTAGAAAATGAACTGACAGATATAAACTGTGTACTGAGTAGCAGCTTTATTTGTAAATGAATGTGAGCATGAGAAATATGAGGCATGGCCATATAACACACATTACCATGTACTCTAAGAGGCCAGACATGCATGTGTGAAATATTTGTGCATTAAAGTGGGAGGTTTTTAAGGGACTAAGTGAATGATATAAAGCATACGATTTCGAAGATATTGGTGATACATGAGGAAACATCTTGAGTGGATCATGATGCAGATCTGGAAAGTAGATGAGGTGTCTGTCCCGGATAAAGGGGACTCACAAAACAGCAATTAGCAACAATGTAAGGTAGTGTCACATGTGGAAATGGGTGTCACTTTGGGGACTATGGGGGTTGGATTAGTTACCTGTATCTGTACTGCATGAAAACATCTGACAAATAGAACATAAGAAAGACTTTATTTTGGCTCAGTTTGAAAATACTGACTATCATAGAAAAGGTGGTAGGTGTCAATAAAATTCAGAGTGGATCTCACCTCAGTTATCCTAATCTATAAACCCTCTCTCACACATGTATAGATATTTCTTTCCATAGTGACCCTAGATCCTACCAAGTTAATACTTGGAGTTAATATGATAGGAGTGTTTGGAAGTGGGTATTTAAAGCCAAGAAGGATTAGGACTTGAAACATGTTGCAGTCTAAGCTATAGAAATACTCATGGATCACTTTAAATGATAAAGGTAAAGATCTTGATTGAATTGGCAAAGTTGTAAAGCAATTTAAAATCAGTAACTGAAGGGTTAAATATCTGCCAGGGACCTGACACCATGAAGTTCCTAGAAACAGTTGAAAAGAATGAAGGAAATCCCTGTGTGCTCACATGGGAGCAACATCATGGAAAGAAACAGCACTATGTCAATAGAGAATTCATGTATAAAAGATCTGTTGTTGTGTAACATTTTCCTGCATTATTGAAACACTCCATCCTTCAGGGAAGCTCATTAAGCAGGAAGGTAACGGACTCAAAATAGTTTCAGGAAGTCCCTAAAACTGACCAGATTCACCAGTCCCCTCCCTGCCAGCATAAGCAATAAAAAGCGGAGAATCCGCCTCCAACAAAGGGAAGCCCCCTTCCCCCTAACCAGCAAAGCTAAGAAATCTCTCAGACTAGCCCAGCTGCCTGGGAAAAGCAGAAACCAGTTCAGCTGCTTGGAAGAGGTTAGAGCAACTGAGGATCCTAAAGGGGACAGTCTCCAACATGCTGAGCTGCCTGCAGGCTGTGCAGTGTACTCCAGGTTCCCAGTTTTGTGAACTGTCACCATGCTGGAGTGGGAGTGGGCTTTGGTGATGCAGCTATCTGTGAGCCATTTCTTTTTTTATATAAATAAGCTCAATAGATCTCATCGGTTCACCAAGTTAGACTTCGGTGGTATCCAGACTTTGGTCTCATGGGTTTCCTAGCTGGTGTGAGTAGATGTGTGTCTTGCATCTCCTCATGAAACGTTTTATCATACAAGATCTGTTAACTTGGCAAATTGATCATAGGAAGATTGATGTGAGATAGTGTAGTGAGTTACAAAGGAGAGGTTGTAAGTGAAGAGAGAGGCTGGGAGATGTGCACATGTGAGTACAGATGCCCAAACCAAGAACAGAATGACGAATGACTTCATGTCCCCACTTCTCCCCACTGTTTCTTTCTCATTCCCTCACTCTCCCTCCCTTCCTGCCTACATTCTGCCCTTTCCTCCCCTTCCTTTCCTCCATATGTCTCCCCTCCTTTTCTACCCCTTTTTTCTTTCTTCCTTCCTTCTTTTCTGCCCCTCCCTCCATCCCTTCATCCCTCTCTATCCCTTCCCCTCTGTCTCCTCTTCTCTTCTCTTCTCTTCTCTTCTCTTCTCTTCTCTTCTCTTCTCTTCTCTTCTCTTCTCTTCTCTTCTCTTCTCTTCTCTTCTCTTCTCTTCTCTCCCCCTTTCCCTTTCCCTTTCCCTTTCCCTTTCCCTCTTTCCCTATCTCCCTCAATGCAAACCCAAAGATTTGCATATCTTAAACAGATATTCTACCCCTAAGCTCTATTCTCCATCCCTCAAATTGTTAGCTTAGGAAATCAAGTAGAGGGGAAAGACATTGACTCATCTAAGCTTGGGAAGTATGCCCTGAGAAGATGACTGACAGCCCTGTGTTAGTGGGAAACCATCTTAAAGAATGACTTCATGCTTCTGTTTCTTAGAATGGAAGAAACTGTCCGAAGTCTGTTGCAGAGTCAAGGATCTCCAGAGCAGAAAAAGGAAGAACCTGCCAAGATAACAGCCTACCAGGTACACCATGTTTCTGACTCTTGGCTGGGTACCAGTGTGTTTGGTTTGGTTTTCTTCTTCGAAGCCATCCTTTATTTTGAGAAATCTTAAACATATTTATTTATCCCAATGTTTCCTAATATGCCTCCTTGAGACAGGTTCTAGATGTGCCTGGAGGGTTGAGAAGGCATCACATTGTCCTGTTGTGGGGAGGTGGAAGATGTCTGTGTTATATGCTTGAGGTACTTGAGAGGGGTTTGCTTGAAGACCATTTGCTGGAGATGGAGCACTGAGGAAGACCTGAACAGTAGAACACAGTGGTTGAGCCATAAAAGGCTGAGGAGCATGGAGCATTATGTGTGAGGTACAGCCTAGGCCTGTGGAGGTTAGGAAGATTAGAGTGACTGAAAAGAGGATCCCTAGGCTCACTAAATAGCCAGCATATGGTAATCAGTGAGTTTTCCAAGTAAAATCAAGACTCTGACCCAGAAACCACGATGGAGAATAGAATGAGTGAGGAAGATACCCAGGATTGACCTATGGCTGTCACATGCACAGACATGCACATGCATACAGGAACATGTGCATACACGCCAAAATAATGTCATTTGTTCTCCTTCATAAATCACTAATAAAAGTTCATTTTCAGAACTCTTTCCATACCTCGGTCTGTTAGTTTCTAGAGAGAATGGAGTTATTAATTTGAATTCAAGGAATACACAGGGGGTATTTTGTTCACTGTGCTTGTCGGCCTCAGGATCATCCATAAGATGGAACATGGGTTATAAAAACACAGAGATCTTGTTGGGTCACTTGGCAAATACTTGTTTTCTGAGACATATAAGGCATGTCCTTATGCTCTGGCTGGAAATGAGGGAGAGGGTAAGACAGAGTGATTGTGGGGTGGGATGAATTTGGCAGCTCTAGCTTCCTGGTAGGCTCCCTTTATTCGCCAACTAAAGGGTTGTAAAGATGGCACAGAGAGTCAGTACAGCTTATGTCAGACACAGCTGACCATGCTGGTGGATCTCATGGTTATCCATCTTTCTCGGGTTACGTACTGAATTTTGGAGAATAGGTGGGAAATATGGTCCTTCCTATTATGGAATATCTTTACCCTACCTGACACAGATTCTCTAACTTGCACCATTTCCCTGCATGGAGCCTCACATCTGTGTGAAGGTCCAGCTTCTGGGAAAGCTATAGTTTGCTTGGGTTTCCTTGGTGGTGCAAGTTTTTGTCCAGAAGCTTCTGTTGTTATTTACTATGGAATAGCAGAGCCGCAACTCCTGGTGTTTGTTCGAGCTCTATACCCATTGTTTTGCACACATTAAATAGGGTCAAATTTTCTTTGTTGGGTGTGTTTCTGAGTGCATTGCATAATATAGTCCTTGTGTGAATTATAACTTGTCTTATTCAATGTGAATGCAGGCAAAGTAGGACTGGCATTCCCCCTGTGCCACTCTTGCCATTTCTTTTTTATTTGAATGATTTTTGTGATGTCCCATTTTGTGTTTGAAGTCATTTGTGTGCAAGTGCACATGCATGTATACCTGCGCATATGCATGTGTAACTACCTATGTAGCTGTGTGCATATCTGTGTGTGTATATGTGTGCACACATGTGCACATATGGACATATGTGTGAGATGTGCCTTTTTGTATAGGTGTATATGGGTATATGGGTACACTTGCACTTGTGTGCACATAGAGACAAGAAGACAACCTTAGCTGTTATTCCTTAGGCCTTGCCTACTTTGTCTGTTTGCTTGTTTTGAGACACAGTCTCTCACTAGCTTGAAACTTGATAATTTATATTCTCTGGCTGGCCAAGGAGCCCCAGGAATCAGCATGCTGTACTTCACAGTGCTAGCATTAAAAACATGCAGCATCTCATCAGGCTTTTTACATATGTTTTAGTAAAGCCAGATGACCTTGTGTGGTCTAATCTCAAGAGACCTAGTACCCTGCTGAGGACTTCCCAAAGCTGAGCCATTCTCTGTGGACCATCACTTGATATGGGTACAAGAACAGGAATCCTGTGCCTATTTCCTAGTGTTTAAAAACCAGATCTTTTGTCAAGGTACAAATGGTTGGTACTGTAAGCTCTAAAGAGTTTTGTCTTTGTTCAGCATCATCTAAAACAGCTCTTCTTGTGCCCACCGTAAGCTGGTGCTATAGATACATATTTGACTCCTACTGAAATTAGAACTAAGTCCCAAACATTCTCAGGTGGCCTGAGTGGCATTAAATGGAACCACTGTGTGTTGAGATAAAAAGTGGGCACGTTCTAAAAGCCTGGATCAAAAAGTCACTGTTTCAAAATTAAAATAAGTGATTAGGGGCTGCAGAGATGACTCTACTCGTAAAGTAGCTGTGCAAGTGTGGAGACCTGAGTTCCATGCTTAACACACATGTGAAAGTCGGGTGTGGTAACACACACACTTGTTGTGCCAGCACTGAGGAGGCAGTCAGCAGGATCCCCGGGCTCAACCAGTGACACCCAGGCAAAAGAAACCCTGTCTCCAAAACACAAAACAAAACAATAACAAAAAAAAAAAACAAAACAAAAAATTAATCACAAAAAAACCCACCACCACCACCAACAAAAACCCAAAAATAAAAAACAAAACAAAACGGTGTAGATGGCTTCAGGGAAACAACAGCCAAAATCTATCCCTGACCTCCATGTGAGTAAGTACACATGTGAGCACACACATGGACTTGCACTCATACATACACTATTCAGTCTAGCTGATGAATAATGAAATGGAAGAAATGAAGAAAAAAAAAGACACAAATGTGTAGCACAGGCCATGGTGGCTGCTCATGCTTGCAGCAGAATTGTCATTGCCCGAGTGATGGAGCCATTATCAATGTGCAGCGAAGGCACTGTGTACCCGGGGGATGGACTTGTTTCTCTGGGGAGGAATGCAAGACAAGAGAAGCTTTTCTTCAGGGGATCCCCAGTGTAAGCATCTGTTTCCCTCTCGCTTCATCTGTCTCTGTGGCTCCTACTCTCTGGATAGTCCAGGCTTACCGACAAGTCATGCTGCATCTTCCTGCTACCCTGGCTGACCTTTCGTGTAGTTACGTTTGGAAACTTATGTTTGAAACAAAATCCAAATTGCACACAAGAGAAAGGGTCATGGAGCATCAGTGAAACATAGCAAGTGTTATGAGAGAGAGACACATCGTCTCTCTGTCTACCAGGATGCATACCCACGGGCAGCCTGGATATACTTGGATCCTCGCAGCATTTGTGATGAATTGGCCTTTCACAGCCCCCCATTTCCCCAGCTGCCTGTGTGCTTCTACGCTGTAGCTGCTGTACTCCCTCGCGTTCCAGCTTCTTTTTTTAAAAAATAAGGAATGTGAATTGAATCACATAAGTTAATTCATTAAAAATGTGACAGCCAAATGGGACGAGGAACAAGACTTTGGACCTCACACAGAAAGTCTATGTGTTCCTCATTTTTCATGCTTTTAAAAAGAGTTTGGAACTAAATCGGGGAATTCTAAATATAAATGTCCTCAGTGGGCTACAATGTTGTTAAAATGACACGAGAATAAAATGTCAAATGCCTTCTGGAGAATTCTATTCTGTTTGCACACTTAGAAGTTAACACAGAGAATTTGTTTCTCTTCCTTTTGTCTATGTGTGCGTGTACATTTATGTGGGGGCTTACATATATATGTATGTGTAAGCAAATGTGGGACAGAGGTCAACTTTGATGTCATGCCTCTGATGCTGATTACTGGGTTTTTGAAAGCAGGATCTCCCCTGGCAGGGAACTTGACAAGTAGTGTAGGGTGGTTGACCTGCAAGCTCCAGGTATCTGCCTGTCTCTTCCTCTGCTATACTGGCATTACACACATGTGGCATATTGCTTGACTTTTCATCTGGCTGCTGGGAATTGAACACAGGTCCTTTAAGTTGGCATAGAAGGTAGCCATAAAGGTAGAGTAGAGATTGAGTCCAAAGATGAAACAGTGCTTATGGTAGAGAATTTATAGAACTCTGGTCATTCACAATGACCAGAAAAGTAATTATAGTGTTCAAGCTTACCTGACTGTTGTTAAATTTTCCCTTCTTGGACAGCCCTGTAGTATCTGAGCCCGGCACCATCACTTCCAAAGATAGGTTCCATGCAGGCACTCATCCTCCATCCATATCTAAATCAGCTTAGCATCTCATGGATTTCCCTTGGGTAACTTTTATTAGTTTACAATAATTATACAAACTAATAAGCATCACAGTGACTTTTTTTGTACACACACATTATGCAGGTGACCATATTCACCCTTTCAGTATTTTATAGAAAAAATTTCTACTTTATGTCACCTAGTTCAACATTTAAATTACTTTGTTCATCCTTAAATAATTCTTCAAAATAATTGCAAGGTGTGATTAATTATGGAGAAATGCCCCGTTCTCAGTTATCCTAAGACCTGTTCATCTCAAAGATAAATGTTTTAATATTAATTAATCCTTCTGTGTGTGGGGATACAGGAATAGTCATGCAATGGTACATGCATGGAGATCAGAGGACAACTTTCAGTTCTTTCCTTTCAATATGTTCTGGGATAGGATGTCTTCTGCTCTGTTGCAGAACTCTGTGTTCCAAGCTAGCTAGCCCATGAGCTTGCTGATGATTCTCCCATCTCTTCCTTGTCTCATCACAGGAGCATGGGGAATATAGTTGTGCATGACCACATCCTGCTTTTTACATGGGTTCTGGGGCTTTAACCTGCTGAGCCATCCCCTGGCCTGAAATGCACATGTGAATTTTGTTCATGGCAATGTCTGGGACCTTACCACTGCTGCTTAAGACCAGCCTGGGCAAGTTGTCTATTTTTCACAAGTTAGTTATAAATGCCTTTCTAATGTCCGAAAACTCATTCTGTGGTCAAGGATGACCTTTAACTTCTGATCATCCTGCCTCCACTCCTGAGTGCTAAGATTACAAGTATGCACCACCATTTCCTGAATATTGAGTTATTGGGATGCATTTTGGGGCTCCGGATGCTACCCAAGCCTTTGAACCACTGTGCTTCATCAGTGTCCCTTATAAGTTATAATTCTTACCAAAAGCAATGGGAAATTTATCTCAAACTTTTACCCTCATGATTTAAGTATACTCAAGTATGCAAAACCAAACTGTAAGTACACCACGGAAAAGGCAGAAATTGAGAATATATGTTTCATAATATTAAGAGAAAGAAGAAACGTCTTTCTTTGAAAGCATCTTTAATAACCATATTCGGGGCATAAAATGTAAATTTTCCAAACTGTTACCATGATAATATTTTCTTTTTAACAAATAAAGCAGTACAGCACAATTAAAGTGTGTGATTTTCAAGTTAGAAAGGTCTTGCTTTCTAGTTCTTCACAGCCTTGGCTGAGTCTTGATGTCACCTAATGGACTAGTCATGGAGTCAGCTCAGTGGCCACACCCCTGAATCTACTGAATTAAAATTATGATCATGGCGTGCAGCTTGGTTTTGATTTCTTTGACAGAACAATCTAGCAATTTCTCTGGTCCACGGTGGTTTTGTTGGGAACCAGGGAGATGCTTGAATACCACCCCCATTCCAATTACAAGGTCTACATCCCAATCACAAGGTCGTCTTCCTGTTGTGGGAGAGAATGAAGTTGAAGTTTGGAGCTGGGTTCTCTCCACAATTTCTAGCCTCCTCCAGCACACACTTATACAATCACACACACACACACACACTCATACACACACACACATACATACACATATGCATGCACAGACATACATGCACACACTGATACACACACATGCATACTCACACACACACAGAGAACATGTAGCATGCATTCATCAATTCTGACTCATTCCTTCTTTTCCTTGTTTTGGTATGCATCCTGGAAGTCACCTAGCCAAGAAAAGAGACACCACTGTGAATCCTAGGAGCTATTTACAAAGGGTTTCCTTGTTTTTTGGTGCCATTTAAAACATTATTACATTTATTTATTTATTTATCTGCTTTATTTGTGCAGTTAGGGATGGAGATGGAGTCAAATATCACAGCATACCTATGGAGGTCCGAGGAAAATGTGCATGAACCTGCTGTCTCCTTCCATGCTGTGGGTCATCTGGTATCTTTATCCATTAAGCCATTCTGTTGACCCATTTTTACCATTTTTATTTTAACCTTAAGAAAAGATATAAAACATTGATGAACAGTGAATTCATCCAGCGCACTTGTATAAGCTAGGAGGAAAAAATGGGATCTGAAGTTCTGCTGTTTGTGGAGAGAGTAGAGCACTCTTGGCACAGTTATTTATAAAATGATAAATAATTGGGATATGAAATATTTTTAGTGAGTGCTGTTATTTATGTCTGAGGCCTGTAAACTTAGAAAGACTCTTGATTCTGCGCTGAGAGATTTGCCCTTTTCTTAGAATCTCTCTGAACTCTGAATTGCTGCTGGAGTGGAGAAGGTGCTAAATGGAGTGTTTTTATTATGTGTTAAGTTTTAAAGGACTAAGATGATCCCTCGAGGGAGCAATCTTTTAGCTCCTCTTTTGCTTGGTTCTAAGCAGTGTCCTTTATTCACAGAAGGTCATATCAAAGATGTGCTTCGATTCAGAATAGAAAAACCTACTGCCCTTCGTTAAGGATGGACATGCGTTTTTCTTTTTGATGAGTATACAAAATGAGTTTTATGATTTTGTACCTAATGTAATTCCTTCTCTGAATTCTAGAATTTTCCAAAACAGTCTCATTTAGGAGTAATTTCTTCCTGCTGCACTGACTAGTGATTATTTTTAAACTCATAATCCCAAAGTCATGCTGATGGGTGTGCACGCACAAATGTTTGTATGTGTATACAAACGACTGCAGACATGTGAGCCTGTGCTTGTGGAGGCCAGAGAGTAAAATCCAGTGTCATTCCTCTCAGGCACTGTTTACCTACCTTTTTATTTGGCAACATGTGTGGTGGTCAGAGGACACCTGGCAGGACTAACTCCTTTCCTTTGACTATGGAGTCCCCAAGATCAAACTCAAGCTTTGAAAATCAGCAGCAAGTGCCTCTCTGCTGAGCCATCGGTGGGTCCATACCAGCTTTTGTGAAACAAAAGCTTTCTTAATTAGAAAGCTCTAGGCCACAAGGAAATGCTGTTTCACAAAGACTGGCTTAACCAGTGAGCCCAAGGGATCAACCCATCTCTATCTCTGCAGCCCACAAGCACACACCACTACACTGGCACTATCCTTTGAAACAAATTGAAGAGTTTGAGTACTATCTCTGAGAGCATTACAACCTACCTCATTCTCAATAATTTCACCACTCTCATGGGTTCTGATTCTATTACCTACTTCTTCGTTTCCTCCTAAACTCTCTATTCAGACCTGAAGACTTTTACTGTTAGATATTTTGACCCTTGAACTGAATTCTTGGTGAGTTAAAAGTAGGACAGGCCTTCCCTGAAACACACATAACCTAAAAATGAATGTTGCTCTGTGAAGATGACTTCCTAGCTCACTTCAGCACAGGCTAGACTTTTTTACTGTACTCAGATATTGTCTAGGTCAGGAAGTCCCAGGTAGAAAATCTTAAAGATAGTGCTCTTTGGTAAGTATGTAGCATGGGTAAATTGGTAAGATGCTTGAGATTGTTAAATGGGCTTATCGGTTCTATTTTCCTTTTAGGAGACAAATGAGTTTGAACAGAGCCAAATCATAGTATCCATCCTTGAACTTTGACCAACCTTCTTAACTTACCCCAGGCTAACATACTGGGCTTAATTTTTGGGACTTAGCTTACTGATGAATCATGAAGGTAAAAATAGGCTTGTAGAAGGTTCACTCTTTTAGAATGAGGGAATCATAAAGGAGTCAGAAGGGCTAAAGTACTCTCTCTATGTTTGTCTCCCTCTGTCCATGTCTCCCCTCCACCTTGCTCTCTCATATTATCAAGCTCTTCCACACACAGTGACTTATCAGCTTCACTGGCCTTCTAACTTTCTGAGTGTGTATGTGTATATTCTCTCTCTCTCTCTCTCTCTCTCTCTCTCTCTCTCTCTCTCTCTCTCTCTCTCTCTCTCTCTCTGTGTGTGTGTGTATACACCTGTATACTCATGTGTAGGCCATGGGTCAATGTCTGTCATTTTCCTCCACCTCATTTTTGAGTCAGGATCTCTCCCTGAATCTGAAGGTCACCCATTGGCTGGGCTTGTTGGCCACTGTCCCTGGGACATCTCAGCTTTCCAAGTTCTAGGATTACAAATGTGCACTGCCTCTCTTGGCTCTTAGGTAGATTCTGAGGATCAGAATTGAGGTAATCACTTTCATGCAACAAGCTCCCCTTCTTCATTTTGTTTGCAGAGTGATAAGAGAATGGTTTGGGTGAAAGGCAGGAGGAATGTGATACTACTGGAGGCTTGTGAACTTACTGAAGCCCTTGCAGGGTAAATGTGTTAACTGACTGACAGCCATGTCTTGGGCAGTGTCTTGGGCTTCATGAGTCTCAAAGCTTGGGCCTAGGTGTTGCTCAGCAGGTCCTAACCTTGCATGAAATGACCATCTATTCAAAAATGCCTTTCTTGAGACTCAATAAGAATCCAAGGATTTAGGCTGTGATAGGATTCTCATCCTGTCTGGTCTTAACATATAATTACATGTAATTCCTTAGCAACTAAACTGGGCTATTCATGTGTTTAATAGTTTTATTTCCCAGTTGGTTCAATGTGTGGGAATCATTGTGACTTTTTCAGTTCCTGGATGATAAGCATGGTATAGAGTTCACTAAGGGAACAAAACTGATCAGATTACTATATATTAGAAGGTTATTTATTTGACTTAGATGGTAGAGTTTGGAGAGCCAAACAATGGCTGGCTCGTCAAAGAAGCCAAATCTATGGTAGTTGCTAAATCTATGGGGCCGACAGAGTGAAATGTTGTAAACTGAACAGGATATGCTCCAAGGAAGACTCTATAATCTGAATACTTGCTTCCTATTTAGTGGCACCCTTAAAGAGCATTTCTGAGTTTAAGCCTTGCTGAAGGAAGTATGTCATTGGGATGGGCTTTGAGGTTTTATAATCTAGCACCACTTCCTGGTTTTGTATGTGAGTTTCCAGTGTGAAGACTGAATATGACCACTCTGCTTCCTGACTTCAATGCGAGATTAATGCTCCTGCGGCCATGTTTTCCCTGTCACTGTGGACAGTATTCCCTCTGAAACAGCATATTGGCATAGTGTTGTATGCAACTGAAAAGTAGCTAATACACCCCAGGAGATGGTTTGTAACCAGCCGATCCTTATGCTGGGAGCCCAAGGAAAGATCTCAAAGAAAATTTAAACAATGCTCTCAAGGAAATGCAGGGTTTTTTTTCCTTTCTTTTTCTTTTATTTTTTTTTCACACACCAAGATCTTTTCCTTTCTCTGTGGTAGTTAGAGTTAATTGTTTCATCTGACATGGTTTAGACACGTGATAGATGGGTCTCTATGCATGCCTATGGGAAAATTCATCTTAATTGTGGGTGGAATCATTCTTGATCTGGATAAAATGGAAAAGGTGAGATAAACAGCAGCATTTAGGACTCAAGGCATCCTCTAACCAGATGCAGTAATGCAAAGTGGCTGGCTTTTCTGCCTCTGATAGCATTGAGATTGACTGGGAGAGGAGATGATAAATGGTCTGTAACCAGCTCAGACTTGCCTCACCTTTGCTGCTTTTGGAACATGTGGGTTGTACTAACATGCCCCTGAATGTAGTCAACTCTCAAAAGATGAAGATACTAAAGAAACCTGCTAAGCATTACAGTGTCCCTCTCCTGCCTCCCTGTCAGCTGGCAGCCTTGCACAAATGTGAATGATGCTGTGTGAATCCCTTTGCACAGAGCTCGTGGAAGTTAATATGAGGAGAAAGCAATCAAATACCAAAGATCTCAGGGAACATTTAGCATGTTTCATGGGTAACCACAGTAGTCCCATGGAGGGCTCCTACTAATAAATCAAGTTCATGGCCCCCTAAACCTACTAAAAATCATGTCTCACCGTGGCTCGTGTTTCCTTCCCTGTGTAAATGAATGGCCAGGTTTATTTTTCTGCTTTCTCCCAAATTTGTTCTCTTTGGGTAGATTTGATAACTCACTTCTAATCCATTTTGTTCTGTACCAGATTGATTAATTAACTAATGAATTAGCTCAGCAATCCCTTTGTCTGTCCACTAAAGCCAAGTTGATGCTTTATTCTGAGTTAGGAAGTTTCTGCTGTAATTACAAGTGATGATCTGAGAACAGCTCCTTTGCAAATACTCTACAATCTATTTTATTGCATTTACAAAATAATTTGTAAACATACCCTGAAGATATAAATTAGGCTGTATTTCTCTTGGGTCACTGTATTTGATTTTCTTTCCAAGCCTTCTATTATTGCATTTTTCTTCTTTGTGTATTTTTAGCCCTTCTTTCCTTCTGAGTATCTCAACATTACCTCCAGGGAATGATAGTGAGAACAGGCACAGAAATAATTAATATTTCCTTTGCTGTCATTTGATCCACATGTTACCCTTTTCAAATAGTTGGAGCAGGAAGTTAGGTTCAACTTGTAATGTTAGAAACTTCATTTCGCACGGGAAGTTGGCTTTTTGAGTGTTGTACAGTAAGTCAGGCTACTGTGGGCTGGATTCCAGAGTTTGGTGGGGATAACATTAGTTGTATTCTTTACCTATATCACTCAAACTCAGCAGTGTCTGGCAGTGTCCTGTATAGCTTTAAACATTACTCATCTTGAGGGGTAGATGGCTTGGTGGACTAAGTGCTTCATGCACAAGCTTGAGGACCTACTTGAGAATGGTTCTCTGAACCCATGTGGTGCCACATGCTTGTAAACCCAGCAATGTGGGAGCAGATCCATGACCAGTTACACAGCCTATTTGCCAAGTTCCAAGGCAGTGAGAGACTCAACACTAAATCGGAGAAGCAATTGAGGAAGATATCCCTACATCAACCTCTAATCTCTACATTTGCCTGGCATGGGTGAGTAGACCTCCCACAAATGTGCACACATAAATACTTCACACACATGCATGCATACACACACACACATGAACATGCACTCAAACATATTATGCATGCCCTGCTTGCACTCCAGGAATTCTGAGCTAACTAGCTTGAGTGTGGCCTGAGCATAGGAATTTGCATAATTCCCACATCTTTAGCAGGGCTGCAGAACAGTTCAACTTATCATGTTGCCTTCCTGCTAACTGAAGATTGCTGCAATCATGTTTTGTCTTCATTTCCCTGATAGAAGTATTTCTCTCAGAGTAGCCAGTTTAGGAGACATGTTGAGCTTCTAGGAAAAGAAGAAGCTGAATTGTTTCCTGGAGGACAGTAAACTTTAAATAAATGAGAGGACTTTTAGTGCTATGGGAACTCAGATTAGAGGCAGCATATAATCATAAGTAGTGTAATGAGAAAAGAGAGAATCATAGGTATTCTGATAAGAGAAAGCCAAGAATCATAGGTGATGTGATGGCAGACAGCAGAGGAAAAAGACCATTGTAGGACAAAGAAACAGAGGACTGTGGGTACTCTGATGAGAGAAAGCAGCATGATTATGGAGGCAATGAAGATTATGGAATACTCTGGTGTTGGAAGCAGGGAATTGTGGGTTGATGTGATACCTTCAGAGACAACAGCTCAAGTTCCAATTGAACATCTTACGAGTGTTTAGCATTAGCAAAAGTCTGAGAACTATGGAGACATTGTCCCAGCCATACATGGTACATGCCTTGGTTGTGGGGTCCAGAGTCAGTATATGAAGTGTACAAATGTCAACTGTCACTCAGGAAAATGATGGGACGTGGCTGGGCCCTGTACAAGCATTCCAGACAAAATGAGTGAGATATGGTAGAACAATCTTGGAAAGCAGATCTTTGAGGGAAACCTCAGTTATGGAAGGTTCTAATGGACAGCAATGTAAACCAGGTTAGGAAGAGGAATTCATAGATGTAATACACACACACACACACACACACACACACACACACACACACACACACACAAAATTCTAAATCTGCACTAATTAGAGTTTCCTACTAACTTTATTTCAGGCCTGATCTCCTTTTGAGAGACCTAACTGATAAGCCAATGTTAGAGTTACCAAATGAAGACATTTTTTCTTGGTATAGCAGAAGGCCCTGGAAATGCAGAGTTTATAGACAGTGAGATTCCAGGGCTTGGTGTCATACTCAACCCCTCTCTGTTCAAATAGCTCTAACCTTCTACACAGAGCTGTGTTTCCAGGTTGGCCTGAACCGTTCTGATTCTTCTACCAATTTCTGGGAAAGTCTTTGACTCACAGTGCCTTCTGGGGTTTTGGGTTGAGGGAGATGGACAGCTAAGCACCATCGTTCTTGCATTGTGGGTCATTTCTGCTTGGCTCTATAACATGGTCATCCATCTCTCTTATAGAGCAGGTGACGTAAATGGGCTGGGATAATCTCATATTTCCTGTAGTGGCAAAGATATAAATAGGTCATATTTATGAGAGTTTTTTCCTTTTTTCTTGTTCATGTAGACTATGTGACCAGTTTATTCCCATGGATTGTATGTGTATGTGTGTATGTGTGTGTGTGTAGGTAGGTAGGTAGGCCAGAGAAGAACCTTGGTTGTCATTCATTACATATCACACATTTGTTTTGGTTTGTGGATAGGGCCTTTTACTGGTCAGGAACTTGCCTAGTTTTCAAGGTGGTCTTGCTAATGAGCCCTTGGGCTGCTTATCTCCACTTCTCTAGTACTGGGATTACAATCCCCCAGTTATGTTTATGCTGGTTCTGGGAATCAAACTCAGATCCTCGTGCTTGCAAGGCAAACACTTTCTTGACTGAGTTGTCTTCCCAGACCTGCCTATTTTTTTCTAAGGGAAAAGTTCAGGTGCAATAGATGAGGGTCAATCACCATGTGGAGAGGAAATGGACTTCGAGGCCCAGTGGAAATAGTAGAAAACACAATAGGTGTTTGAGGTCACTGTATCTCAGAGCCGAGAGTCCTCTTTCACCTCACATCTCTTATTGACTTTCACATGCACAGAAATAGCTCCAATATCCATCTAGATTAATGGCAACCACCCTAACTCTGAGTCGCAGACTTGGATCTCAGACCCAGCTTCCTGAACACTCACATCATCAACAGAAAGTGCTCAAGGTTACTTGACACTAAGATGGCCAATGGATAAATCCAGTAGGCCATTTTATTATGGATAAATTTAGAAGGTGCCTGGGAGAACCAATTATCTTGGAACCCCAATTTTCCAGCTTATTTCTCTTTAAACGCATTGATATTTTTTAATATGAAAAAATGTTTATCCAGGTTTCAGATGAACTTCTTAAATAACTTTTCCATATTCTGATGTCTCTAATTGATTTTAGGATTCTATTAATGTTTTTGATAATTTATATTTACCAAGGATGAGTCACCTGGCCCCTTTGGAGCTCTCTGCCTCTTGTCTCCCACTGAGGCTGTAAGTGACTTGTCAGGCTCTATTTCCCACTCTATGACAAAGAGACACCTCACCTGAAGACTTCCTGACATTTCCAGAGGCTGGGGGATAAAAATAATAGTTTTAATGTCAAAAAAGACACCAGGACAGTATTATGAGCTAAATTTCTTCTGGGAAACTCTTCATACTATTGAGTCTCACCATTTCTCTAGAGTTTTGCCTCATTAGTGGGCAGGTATTATCTGAATTATACTAAATAAAATGCAGTGTTTGCTTTTTAGGTTCTATTTAGGTACAAGTAGGTGAGGTTCTGTGAGGTTCTCTCTCTCTCTCTCTCTCTCTGAGTCTCCACTCAAATTTAAAGTAAATTTTCCATTGGTGACCTTCAAAAGTACACGTGATATTCAAAGCCCTGAGAGTTGTTCTTTTCAGTAACTCCAGAAAAATGGGAGGAATTCAGACTGGTAATCAATCTACAGAAATTTCCAAGACAGTGACTTGGCTTACAAGTACTCTATGGTGCTATGAGATGAACATGGTAGCAGTAATATTTAAAATATAATCATAAAGTCCTGGTCAACTTTTACTGTCCACTCAACACAGTCAGGAGTCATCTGAGAGGAGTACTCACCATTGAGAAATTGTATAAATCTGATTGGTCTGTAGACATGCCTATAAGGGGTTGTCTTGATTGTTAATTGATATAGAAGGGTACAGCCCACTGTGAGCAGCACCCTAGGCAGGTGGCCATGAAATGTGTAAGAAAGCTTGTTGAGTGTAATCCAGCCTGTGAGCCAGCTAGCTATTACCACCCTCCATAGTTCGTGCTGGATATCTTTGGTGGTGATATGATTTCTTTGGTCAAGGGTCATTCTGTATGGATGGCAACCATCCCTGCCTTTCAAGTTTCTGCTTTTGAGTTCCTACCTTATCTTTCCTAAACGATGGGCTACAATCTGTAATTGTAAGCTAAAATAAGTGCTTTCCTCCTCTAAATTGCTTTTGGTCAAGCTATTTTATCACAGCAGCAACAACAAACTGAGAACACACAGGCCATTCCATCTTAAGGGAGGAAACTGACTTAATGGTGTTTTCATCATATGAGCAAATGTTCTGTTGGTGCTTTATGCTAATGATGGAAAAAACTTTTATAAAATTAGCTGAGCTAGTTTAGTGGTGCACATCTATAATCCTAGCACTTAGAAGGCTGAGTCAAGAGGACCGGGAGTTTGAGACTAGACTTTGGTATGTAGAGTCAGTCTCGTTCTCTCTCCTGTATGAGTCTCTCTCCAGCTTCCTTCCCCCAAACCTCACCGCCTACTTTCTGTTGAAAGCACTTAGGAACACTTAACTAATTGAGCTGTATTCTTGTCATCAGTGGTAACAACACAGGTGATGCCATCTGACAATCAGCATATTAGCCAACCAACAGTGATATTTACTGAATGGCTTCTTGTGCTGTACTTGATATGGTGTTGGGGATGCACTGTGCATTTCAATCCCTGATAGACATGTTCTATCATCCTGACCAGGCATCCCAAAGAAAGCATCTCTTTACTGACATGGCTTGGCTAGCTCTCTTTTCCTTTTGAACTGTTATTACTGCAAATTCTCCTTAATTAGACATGGTGCTATGTTTTTTAATATCCTCCATAAATTCAAAGTGTTGTATTTTTAAATTATTTAATGGTGCGTGCATGTGTGTGCTTGTGTGTTTGCACATGTGTGGGCATGGGTGCATGCATGCCCTTGTCTACAGTTCTCATGGAGGCAGAAGAGGGCTCCAGATAGATTTAAGCTGCAATTATGGGCAGTTACAAGCTGCCTGACATGGGTGCCGAGAACAGAATTTGGGTGCTTTGCAAGAGCAGAACGTGTTCTTACCTGCTGAGCCATCTGTTCAGCCTCCAAAGTGTTGAGTTAAAAATATATAACAGTCACAGCCTAGTCTGGACTATCTTTAGTGTGCTTAGAACTCTTTTTTTAGCCCAGTCAAATAAAAACATTGAATATAATGCCTATTTTATCATAAAGGCTGACTCTCTTAATGTAACTTAAGTAGCTGTATCCAAAACATACCGGCAATACAGTTTACTGTCCGTGACATCATCTAGCCTGTGACTTGGTGCTACCCCAAACTACTGCTGAACAGCATGGCAAACGAGGGTCAGACCACATGTCACTGACTCAGGAAAAGATCAACATTCAAAGTGTGGCTCCTATTAAACCCATATTGCTTTTCCTTTCTTGTAAAGTTTTTTTAAAAAAGATTGCTCGTTAAGTCTAACCATCGTAAGTCCAGGCCTGCCTGCAGAGTTATTACTGCCACTACCTCCTATGAATACTTAGAGAGTTCTTTGACAAGAGGCAATTGCCTCCCAGTCAGTTCAGTTTAACAAACTCAGAAGATACATAAAATATGTCTCTGCCAGCCATTGATCACATAAAAGGATCCGGTATTGACCATAATTTCTGAAGTAAACTTTGATCATCTGACAATCTGAGTTGATGGGGGTCATAAGACAGACTCTTACTTAATTAAAAAACTTTAATTGACAAATTGAACGTTTTTACCCTCATACTATACAGCATGATGATTTGATAGATGTAAACATTATGGGATGGTGAATGTTAGTTAATTAGCATATACATTACCGCACACATTTGTCTTTTGTTTTTCTTGTGATAAGAACACTGAAAATGTACATCTTAGCATTTCCAAGAGTACTTGTTACTAGCTGTAGTTCCCAATTTTCACGTGAACTATCTACATATTCCTCCTGTATCGCTGAAAATGTGGATTATTTGACCAACATCTATTAACCACCTTTTGCTGTATGCTTCTATAGGTTCATTTGGGGGCGGGGAGATCTTAAAAGTCAGTGAGTCATGAGGAATTTGCCTTTCAGACTGCCTTGTTTCACTTAATGGCATGCCTTTTGAGCTTGCTCCTCTGCAGCAAAAGAGAAAACTTACACTGTCTACATTTTTTTAAAGTTCTCCTAAGAATTCTTTGTGTATGTGTGTGTGTGTGTGTATGTGTCTCTGTGTGTGTGTGTATGTGTCTCTCTGTGTGTGTGTGTGTATGTGTGTCTCTCTCTGTGTGTGTGTGTGTGTGTGTGTGTGTGTACACATTTATGGATGCCAGAAGTCAACCTCAGGCGCCATTGTCCTTGTTTTGCTTGTTACAGGGTTTCTCACTGGATTGGGTACTTAACAAGGCTGGTCATCAAGCCCTAACAATCTGTCTCTTTGCTTGAAGCTATGAATACGAGTAGACACTTCTAGGCCTGAGTCTTTTACATGGGTTCTTGGGATCAAGCACAGGTCCTCATGCTTGGACAGCAAGCACTTATGACTGGCTTATCTCTCCAGTCCATGCTTAGGCTTCCTAGCCATATTGTCACAACAGTGTGTGTAAAGGACACTGGTAGGGTAGCCATAGCATGCACCACGAGAGGTCACTAGGTGAGTTGTCAACTCATTGGAGGATGGCCACTGCTCAGCCTAGGTGCTCCGCTTCCTCTTTGGAAGCTCTTTGGCTTCCCTGCCTTGTTAATTCCTTAAAGAAACTGGGTTGGGGCAATTGCAAATTTTAACCTTAAATTATGAATTTGTCTTTTTGTTTGTTTACTAGCTTTCAAGGGTTTAAGGGCAACCATTCACCATCTGTGTGTTATTTTCCATCTATATAGCATTCTTTTTAGTTTTAAGTATTAATTTAATTTTTAAGTGTGTATGTATACATATGTATGTGTGCATGTGTATGTACATGTGTGTGCACCTGTGTGTGTGTAACTGTGTGTGTGCAACATGTGTGCACGTGTGTGTGTGTATGTGTATGTGTGTGTGTGTCTGTGTCTGTGTGTACATGACTCAAGGTGCCTGTGGGATCCAGAAGAGAGTGTTGTCTTCCCTGCAGCTGCACTTATAGCCTATTGTGACATGAACAACCCAGTGTGTGCTGGAAGTTGAGTCCATTGTGGCCCCCATAGGACATTCTTACTACTTTATATTTTCACCTCCCAGGTTATACTCAGACAACCTTATTTCTCTAATTCCTGATGTCCAGACGTCTGGAACCTACCTTCCATGAAAACAATATCTGGCTCTTTGATGCCTTCCCATTCCATAGGAGCCTCCTTCTATGCAGAGCGCCTTTAGAACCGAACCTCTGTTATGGAAATAAATGTTGCTGATAGATGGAAGGAGCAGTAAAAGCATCAGCTGAGAATTTATTAATGTAACTGGGGAAATCTGCTCAATATGGAAGGTAGTTGGTGATATCGAGAAGTGTTTTGAGTGAAGAGTAATGCAGAGAAGAAGTGGATTGATGTGCCCGTGGCTGTGAGTTCATCTCAGGCACATAAAGCAAACACTCTGCCCTCTTATCCATCATACACATTTAATCTGGGAGATTTCATTGCGTGCTTCATTCACTTTGTGAGTCAAATCCAAGGATGAAAGAGGGGGAGTTTTATATGTTTTTGCCTGGCAGTGGGAATGTTAAACTGTGAACAAATTGGGATGTTCTTTTAAAATCCCGTGATTTATCTCATGCTATTTTTCTCCCACTTTTAAAATTTAGTATGCTAGTGTAGAACAAAAGCTGCTAGCAGTCCCCGGGAATGGGGACTGGGCTGTGATGTTTCTGTGAGTACTAGCTACAGCGACCATATATTCTGAGCACCCTCCCCATCACCTCAAAACAAACGGGTCAATGAATCACAGGGGCTGAAGTTGCTGGGGTGCCTAGCAGTGCCCGTCAGGCAGTCTCTGGCCTTGCTGCTTTTCTGTTTAGTGGGTGTTGTTTTAATCTTTTATTTATTTTTTGATAATATCATACATGGATACATTGATCATATCTACCCCTAGCTCTCCAACCCACTTCCCTCAGCAATTTCCACCATTCTTCCCTCCCACCTTTCTATCTTTATACTTCTGTTGTAACCCACAGAGTGCACTTAATGCCCACTTGTAATATTGACTGCTCCTGTTGGCTTGGTGGTGTGCACGTCTTGTACAAGTTAGCATGGCTATAGTCCCCACCCTCCAGCTCTTACAGTCTTTATGTACCATCTACAGTGTTACTCTATGGATATTGGGGGTTGGAGTTGATAGAATGGCCCATGTAATGCTGAACCTTCAATAGTCATTTATCCTCAGCACTTTGGTCGATAATGAGTCTCTATGTTCATTGCTACCCATTGCTGAAAGAAATGTCCCTTACCAAAGCTGAGATGAGCACTCATCATGAGTATAGGCATAAACATTTAGAAGAGAGTTTGACAATATGCCCCTTTCAAAAAACAAGAGTAGTGTTCCCCCGACTAGGGCCTATGCCCTCCCTCGTGGGCCAAATGCTTTGACCAAGTTAATAATACCAGGTATAAATTAACCTCTGTGGCACAGGCCATAGATCTAATGAGAAAGGAGGTTGATTATCACCATATTCTTCATGCCACCATTGTGCCAATTGATTGATGTGTATTATAGTGTGTGCTTACATTTTGAAATAATCAGATCATCATTTCATCATTAACCATTGAGTGGTAGTGGTTTGTTAAACCTACTCTGAGCCTAGCCCTAACATTTGTGAGGCAATTAGTAGCTCTATCGAATGGCCTAGGAGGCTGGAACTATGCTGCCTGACAGTAGCATTGCTCGTGGGAAAATAAAGACCACAGGTTCTCAGATGGGATCACTATGAAGAATAAATCTGTGCTGTCATGAAGAAATCTTTAAGTGAAATTAGCATTGTTTCAATTCTTAGTTCTGATACTTAGTGGGAATCTGGATACTTAATAACCACTCAAGCCAATTCTCTTATGTGCAAAGGGGACAGGGACATTTGAATGGTTCATGTATGTA
The DNA here is from genome assembly GCA_036184795.1 of Tokudaia tokunoshimensis. Lineage (NCBI taxonomy): Eukaryota > Metazoa > Chordata > Mammalia > Rodentia > Muridae > Tokudaia > Tokudaia tokunoshimensis. The sequence goes on from BTHU01000013.1 coordinate 68,154,171, forward strand.
ACATACTTGTGAGCTCACTTGTTTAACTTTGAGGTTTAAGATTGTGATAGTTCATCTTTATTGCCAACTTGAGTGAATTTAAAATTACTTTGCCAAGATTCTTCTAAGTGTGCTGATAAGAGTGTTTACAAAGAGATTTCAATGAGGGAGGACCCACCCTAAATGTGGACAGCTTCATTCCATGGCCCAAGGTCTTGGAATACAAGGAGAAAGTGCGTTGAACAGCAGCTTTCATTTCTCTCTCTGCTTCCTGATTGTGAGTGCCATGTGACCAGCTGATTCAAGTCCCTGCCATCATGCCTCCTCTGCATGGTAGATTGTACCATCAAATGATCCCACTATATTGCTTCTCGTTGGGTATTTGGCCTCAGCAATAAGAAAACTAACACTCTTGTATATTCAGTGTTATTCAGTATCTTTTGTGTTCCAGAAGAATTTAACATTTCATGCTAATTACACCCTAGTCTCTATCTTATATGCTTGAATATAAATGACTGCTTATTCAATGTTTGCAATGAGTGTAGATGATACCTACGGCTGTATAGTCAGAGGGAAAACATTCTATTGTCAACTTTGCCAAGGCAGGATGTTGACTTCACTTCCCCATCAACTATTGCCATCATCTCTGTATGTGTGTAGTCTTTGTGTCCACGTCATTTGATAAAAATAATAATAAAAGTCAAGAGATGCTTCACAGATTAACTTAAGAGCACATTTGTGAGCATAAATATAAATAGAAGGCATCTTGACACTCTGTCAGTTAACTAAACAACTCTGATAGCTACCCCTGAATCCTAAGATCTCCCCTGGCAAGTATTTACCAGAGCTGGATTTACTCATGTGGAATGGGCCTCAAACCCAAACAGGAAGTAGTAGATTACTCCAATTATAATAGTGTTAAACAAGTCATTTATATCATCCCCTCTAAGGCTCAGGAACATTGGGAGATAGCAGGAGGCAGAGGGTGTGTGTTTGGGGGCGGGGATATGTAAGAACCAGAAGGGATGCAAAGTGTCATCTTCTATGCATGCCACAGCCGTTGCAATCACAAATTCACAGCACCTGTGGGTGCCTGTGCTGGGTCTTCATAAGACTGGGTTCTTCAACAGTCAGGCTTGGACAGAGCAGGGCCTCACAGAGCCCTACCCCTCATTAATGAACTGCTTGCTACTGACAGGTTAAGGGGGGAAGTGGGAGTCATTGCCTTCAACTGTGTACCAACTGATGACCCTCTCAGGTGCCAGTGAGTAATTCCAATGTAGCGCTCACAAAGATGCCCTGGTAAAATTAAATGGGTCACAAAATGAAGACTGAAGACATGGATCTGGGAAAGGGACAGGTGGGGATGAAGGAGATTAATAGGGGTAGAAAGGAGATAAAAGAGAGCATTAGGGAGAGAGTAATGAGAATACATTATATACATGTGTGAAATTATCAAATAAAATTAATCAATAAAAGAGAGTTTTCCTTTATATATTTTTTTAAATCTTTAAAGTGATTTTCCTTGTCTTAGAGTTTCTATCGCTTTGAAGAGAATCTGTGACCACAGCAACTCTTATAAAGGAAACATTTAATTGGGACTGATTTACAGAGGTCTAGTCTGTTTTCATCATGACAGAAAGAATAGCAATACTCAGGTGGACACGGTTCCTGGAGAAGGAGCTGAGAGTTCTATGTCTTGATGCACAGGAAACAGAAGGAGACTATATGCCACACTGGGGATAGTTTGAGCATAGGAGACCTTAACACCTACCCCCACTGTGACACACTTCCTTCAGCAAGGCATGCCTACTCAAACAAGGCAATATCTCTTAATAGTGCTACTGCCTATGGGCCAAGGCATCAAGCACATGAGTCTATGGGGGGCATTCCTATTTAAAACACAACACTATCTATAAATATCTGCCCACAGAGATGGCTCATGTCCAGCAATCATTCCTGGGACGTGTTTCAGATCCTTTTTCCTAACTATCACCTAATGTGACTCTGTAGGCCGTACATTCCTCAGAGACACGGTATGGAATGTGCTAACTATATAGGGCCTAAGAAAAAGGCACAGCAAAATGATGGGTTTTTTAAGTGCAGAAAAAAATATTCATATTGGGAAGAGCACAGAGGATTTTTTTGAGAGAAGTCTTATAGGCAGATCTAATCCTAAATACGTTATATATTAAATATTCCAAATCTCTAGTGGGATTCTAAGTATTTATCTTCTTAAATTGAGTTTTACAGGTGATTAAAATCATAGAGTTATAAAGCCTGAAGGGTTTTGAGTTGTTCTAGGTTTGTGGATTTTGTTTAACTTGTGTGAGGTGTATGAGCTTGTGTCATGGCACACAGATGGGGATCAGATGACAACCTCATGCATTGGTCCTGGTCCTTTCCCTCCATCTTTTCTGAGGTGGTGTCTCTTTATAGTCTTGTGTTGTGCATTCCAGGATGACTAGCCTGTGAGCTTCTAGGGATCTTCCCATCTCTGCCCCCTCCTCCAATTCCCTATAGGAACACTGGCTTGCAAATGCTCACACTGCTGGATCCTGGTTTTATGTGTTTCTTGGTTTTTCCAACACAAAGTCTCCCATATATATAGCAAGCACTTTTACACATTGAACCTTCTGCCTGACCCCTGTGTTTGTACATTGTATTCAAAACATGAAGAAGTTGGTCAGAAATAAGTAATGATTATCAGGCACCTAACTGTACTGAAGCAGGGGGAAGGGATATAGATCTCACATGTCTATGTGTTCTCCACCTTAGTGAACCAATGACTGTAAATTTTGCCTAGAGAACAGACTTTCAATTGACAGTGAGCCAGGGCAGGGATGCAGCTCATTCAGGAGAGAGCTTGCCTAGCATACAGGGACCTTGATTTGGTCCTCATCACTATGTAAACCTGACACACTCCTGTATGTCCAGCACTTGGAAGGCAGAGACAGAAAGAACTCCCTTGATTATATTGTGTGGTAGTGCATGCCAGCATCTGGTTTTTATGAATAATAATAGAAACGTACCCACAAGATTCCAGAATAAGGCATAAAAGTAGAAACTGCTCAACAAAATGAGTTCATAATTTCTCCCTTAATGGTAAATGAGGAGCAATAAGATGGCTCGGTGGTTACAGGACTTACTGCCAAGCACCTCTCATTTTCACTTTCCTGTGAGGACTGTTTTCAATGATCAATTTTCTCTTTGTTTTCCTGATTAGTGACAAACCTGGACATGGCAATACACATTTCCCCAGCACTAGAGTGGAAGGATAGGAAACATCAGAAGTTCAAGGTCATCTTAAGTCACATAGAGTGTAGTGAATGGAAAGACATCCTGGGCTTCACAAGACCCTGTCTCAAAACTGCATTGCCAGGAGAGGTAGCACTTGAGGGAGAGATAGACTAATCTTTGTGAGTTCAAAACCAGCCTGGACTACATAGTGAAATATAGACCAGCTGAGGCTACACATTGAAACTCTTATCATAAAAAGAAATAGATATTAAACCAAATTAGTAATGCCAAAAGCTTTTGGAAAGTGAAGGTCATTTATATCTTCATTGGGGCTGTTGATCTTTGGGAGTCAGTTTACCTGCAAAGTTCTCTAGAATAAGACTTCTGGTCCCATTCGCAGATACAAACTCACTGGGGCCAGAGTTTGCCAAGAAATCTGCATCTGAGGCAAGCACTGCTTCTCCCCTCTGCCCTTCCCTCTGTTGACTCCACAGCCAGTTGTAGTTGACGTTAGAAGCCTTGAGCTAAGGATAGGTTAGTGATTTGTCATTGTTAGGCAAACCACATACTAAAACATCTGAATTACAAGATGGCTGTCAAACTCCAAGGTCATGTATATCATAGCTTAGTCAACTCCCATGTGAGCTCTTTCTACAGTGTCTTCTTCCCCTTCTGATAACAGTGCTCAAGGTCATACTCCTTACTGTCTCAGATACCCATCTGTCATTTCATCCTTACCACCCCCATACGTGGACATGCAAACTCAGAAACAAACTCACATATTCATACACAGAGAAGCATGAACACGCACATAGGCTCATGTACACACTGCACACAAAGACAGACATATATGCACATATATATCATTTATGTACACCAAGACACGCATACACATGCATAAATACCTATATACACACCATACACACATACACCCTTGAAAATAGCCTTTGACTTCCTGCTCGGTAACATTTTACTTGTTAACATGTGAAGAAATTCTGTCTTATGAACCCTGTTCCCACTCCACCCTCCAGCTTCATCTTTGGCCCCAACTCCTCCAAATTCTTTCCAGATTCTCCCAGTTAGATACCCACTTCCTACTCCTGGCCACCCCTCTTTCTTTCCTGATAAGCTCCCCAATTTATCCAGATCTCAGGTCATCAACAATCCTGCACTTGTCATCCATTTGTATTCCCATATGACTGTAGCATATGTGTGTGTGTGTATGTGTGTGTGTGTGTATTCACATGCACACAGGTGCTCATACACATGTGTGCATGGAGGTCATAGGTCAGGATTCTTCCCCAATTGCTCACTTCATTTATTAAGATGCAACATTCCTCATTGAACCTGGAGCTCATTGGTTGTGTAGACTTCCTAGCTGTCAAGCCTCAAAGATCCCCCTGTCTCTGCTGTCCTGTCTCATTAGTGGGATGACAGGAGTGCACCACCCTGCCCAACTTTTTATGTGGTTACTGGGGACCCGAACTCAGATCCTTATGCTTGAACAGCAAGTGCTTTTATCAGCTGAGTCATCTCAGTCTTATTTATATTTTTATACAGAGTCTCTCACTGGGACTGGGGCCTCCTACTATGACTAGGGTAGTTAGCTGGTGGGATGAAAGTACCTGATTATCTCCTCCCTACTTCTGGTATTACAGGTGTGTGATGCCATGCCCAACATTTATGTGTGGAATAACATGCATCCTCATGCTGGTACAGCACTGTACCCTCTAAGCCCTCTGCATTCTAGCCCTCTGCATTGCTTTCTCTTGAAGCACATGGAAACTTCCTCACACTATGTGCTGAGATTCCAGTGACATTTTGATTAGCAGCAATCTTATTGCATGATATGCTCCATTAGAACAGGGACCTTGTATGCCTTATACCTCCATGTCCTGGACATTCTCTCCAGTACCTGATTCATTACTGTTCATCAAATATTGACTGGATAGATAGATGAGTTAATTTAATCATGAAGTCAGAGAACCTCATGGAAGATTGGAGTCCTACTGTGAACCTGACTGAAGGAAGCAAATCACTTGGAAGTCAATAAAACCCATTTGAACAGTCAGCCAAGGACTGTATGATCATTTTCCTCCATATGTACATTAATGTTTTCTGAGTCAGGGTCTCCTATAGCTCATGCTTGGCCTTGTTCTTGCTGTGTAGCTGGGGATAACTTTGCTCTCTTCCCAAGTTTTGGATTACTGTATGTACCACCATACCCAGTTTACCAAGTGTTGGGGATGGAACCTAGGGCTTCATGCATGTTAATTGGCTACTTTACTAATTTCACATCCCAGCCTCTCCTCCACATTTACTTAAGCCTCCTACTTCATAGGCTGAAGCCTCATCTTTCAGCTGATGTAGAGTTAGGCGGCCTGCTTCTTGGACTAAATGAGCTCCCAGGACTGTGATTCCTCAGAGTTAACCTGAAGCAGCAGCGTGGGGCTTGTGTTGATTGATACTGTTTTACATAGGCCTGATGATGCGGATTGTTCCAGAAGAAAAGAGGAGCCTTCCCTCACCACTGAATCACTGCCCTGCTTACTACTTAGAGAAACAAATGACTCTGAGGGAAGCTTTATGTACCGACAGGCAGACTATGATTTAAACTCTTCAGTGCTAACTGAGCCCCTAAATCTTTACCTTCAAGGGGACGGGCTTGTGTTTGTTGGCGCAAACAAGATCACGGTTCCAGCCATATATGAAATATGTGGGGACACGCATTGTTTGTGTACCAGTTCCACTTCTGAGGAATTCACGGCTGATTAAAGTCTATAGAGAGGAAAGCAGGTCACCTCTGGAGCCACCTTTTCCTCTTCACAGTCTGGGATCCTCCAAGGGGCCTTGACTAGCTTTCCTGACTTGAGTCTGGGAAGTTGATGGGAAGAAGGTGTTTATCTAGAGCTACAGGTTTCTGATCTCTGTCTTGTATTCTTGGCCACAGTTTTCCAGTGTTTCTATCTCTGTCTCTATGGTTCTTTCCTGATCTCTTTCTGTCCCTTTATCTCTCTGTCTCTATGGTTCCGTGCCTCTTTGTCTCTCTCCCTATCCATTTCTCACTTACTCTGTTGCTCTTGGTCTCTGTGGCTGTCTCTTGTCTCTCTGAATCTATTTTTCCATCTTTCTCTTTGTCTTTCTCTCCACCTTGTTCTCCTGACTCTATCTCTCCGTATCTTTCATTGTTCTTTCTCTTTTTGTGTCACTTTCTGCTTCGCTCTCTTTCTTACCCTCTTCCCCTCCTCTCCTTGATCTTTAATTGGCAAAGATACTAAACTTTCTGCTATTTTGTCTGATTGTATGTTAGTTACACATGATTTTTTTTCAAGCATTGGCATGCTTTAATGAGTTTAAGATAAATTTAGAAGCCATCCAGCCTGAAATGAACAGCTGTGGACTGCTGATGGGTGCAGCCATGTTTCCCGCAGGCCTCTCTCCATTCATTTTTGTCTTGCTTGGCCTCTTCTAGAAGGCCCCTTAGATTTGTATTCTTTTTTTAAAGATTTTTTTTGCATTTATATCTAATGAATTTTTTTCCATTTATTTCATTGTAATGTGTGGACATGCCTGTGCCATGACCCATGTGTTGAAGTAGAGGATAAATTGTAGGAACTGGTTTTTCTCCTTTCATGTGAGGGTCTCAGGAATCCTACTCAGATTGTCAGGCTTAGCAGTAGACACCTCTGCCTCCAAAGCCATCTTGCCATCTCACAGAAAAGAACCTGAACCATCAAAGCCCAACTCTGGTGCTGAGATTTTAGTATTTTCAAAAGTAGTATTTGTTTTTTTTTTTAAAAAAAAGATGGAAATAAAGAATTTATTGAAAAATATAATTGACCAAACTAGAAGGCAAATTTAGATTTTCAATCCATATTAATCTTTTTTCCCCAAAGTAGAATACATCTCACTGGCAAATAACTGGGGGGAGTTGCAGGGGAAAGGTGCCTAAACATAGTAGAATTGTTTGTAGGTTGGTAAGATTGTCTTCCGCCTCATCTTTTCATTTAGACACAATCTCCCATATCCCAGCTTTGCCTCCAAGTCACTATGCAGCTAAAGCTAGTGTTGAAGTCTTGATTTTTGTGTTTTCTGAGGTTCTCTGGAGGAATAGAACTGGTAGGAAATATTTTTTTCATATATGTGGCATATATATGGAATTTATTGAAGTAGCTTACAGGCTGTGGTCCAGAGAATCCAGTAATGGCTGTTTCCTGACAGAAAGGCCAAGAATCCTGTATTGATCAGTCCATGAGGCTAGCTGTTTCAACTGGTCTTCGGTATACTCTGGAATCCTGAACAATTAAGTTCTTATACCAGCAAAGGACTGCCTCAGCAGCAGGATAGATGAATTTGCCAGTGAGAATGAGGGCAAGCAGGCAAAAAAGCAAATGCTTTCTTCTTCCATGTTCTTTTATATAGACTGATTTCAGTGTGGCCCAGACTAAGAGTGAGTCTTCTCAACTCAGATGAGCCAATCAAGGAATTGTTTACAGATATGCCCAGATGCTCAAGGATTAATTCCATAGATGGCCAAGTTGACAGCCAACATTAGCCATCACAGTCCTCCTTTCTCCCTCTCCCACATGTTGGGACTCACAACCAGCTTTAAGTCCTTGTTTTCTTTTCTTTTTTTTTTTATTTTCTATATTTTTTATTTACATTCCCAATGATTTCCCCTTTCCTGGTTCCCCCCTCCCTAAAAGTTCCATAAGTCCTCTTCCCTCCCCCTGTTCTGCAGTCAACCCCCTCCAGCTTCTCTGTCCTGGTATTCCCCTACACTGCGACATCCAGTCTTTCCAGGACCAGGGGTCTCTCCTTCCTTCTTCTTGGAAATCAATTGATATGCGAATTGTGTCTTGGGTATTCTGAGCTTCTGGGTTAATATCCCCTTATCAGTGACTGCATACCCTGTGTGTTATTTTGTGATTGGGTTACCTCACTAAGGATGATATTTTCCAGTTCTGACCATTTGCCTAAGAATTTCATGAATTCATTGTTTTTAATTGCAGAGTAGTATTCCATTGTGTAAATATGCCACATCTTCTGTATCCATTCCTCCGTTGAGGGACATCTGGGTTCTTTCCAGCTTCTGGCTATTATAAATAAGGCTGCTATGAACATAATGGAGCATGTGTCCTTATTGCATGCCGGGGAGGCCTCTGGGTATATGCCCAGGAGTGGTATAGCAGGATCCTCCGGGAGTGTCATGCCCAGTTTTCTGAGGAACCGCCAGACTGCTTTCCAGAGTGGTTGTACCAGCTTGCAATCCCACCCGCAGTGGAGGAATTTTCCTCTTTCTCCACATCCTCGCCAACACCTGCTGTCTCCTGAGTTTGACAGGATTAATATAGTAAAAATGACCATCTTGCCAAAAGCAATATACAGATTCAATGCAATCCCCATCAAAATCCCAACTCAGTTCTTCATAGAGTTAGAAAGAGCAATTCAAAAATTCATGTGGAATAACAGAAAATCTAGGATAGCTAAAACTATTCTCAACAGTAAAGAACTTCTAGGGGAGTCAGTATCCTGAATCTCAAGCTGTACTACAGAGCAATAGTGTTAAAAACTGCATGGTATTGGTACAGTGACAGGCATGTAGATCAATGGAACAGAATTGAAGACCCAGAAATGAATCCACACTCCTATGGTCACTTGATCTTTGACAAAGGAGCTAAAACCATCCAGTGGAAAAAAGATAGCCTTTTCAACAAATGGTGCTGGTTCAACTGGAGGTCAACATGCAGAATGCAAATTGATCCATTCTTATCTCCTTTTACTAAGCTCAACTCCAAATGGATCAAGGACCTCCACATAAAACCAGACACACTGAAACTAATAGAAAAGAAACTAGGGAAGAACCTTGAACACATGGGCACAGGGGAAAATTGCCTGAACAGAACTCCAATAACTTATGCTCTAAGATCAAGAATTGACAAATGGAACCTCATAAAATTACAAAGTTTCTGTAAGGCAAAGGACACTGTCAAAAGGACAAAACAGCAGCCAACAAATTGGGAAAAGATCTTTACCAACCCTACATCTGACAGAGGGCTAATATCCAATATATACAAAGAACTCAAGAAGTTAAACTCAAGAGAGCCAAATAACCCTATTGAAAATGGAGTATAGAGCTAAACAAAGAATTTTCACCTGAAGAATATCGAATGGCTGAGAAGCACCTAAAGAAATGTTCAACACCCTTAGTCATTAGGGAAATGCAAATCAAAACAACCCAGAGATTTCACCTCACACCAGTCAGAATGGCTAAGATCAAAGTCCTTGTTTTCTAATGAGCCAGTACAAATGCTAATGGGGAACTGAATGGTGAAGAGGTGTTTCTCAGTGGAGTTACCTTACATACCTCTTCTCTACCCTGTGGAATCTGAGGGTTTCTGTTCCCATCCATGGGCTGTCAACTCTGGCACACAGTGTCCCTCTAGTTCTTCCAGAAGTCCACATTCCCAGCCCTGGAGGGGACACCCACTTACACCTGCAATGCCTTTCAGCTAGAGAGTTCTCTTTCCTTCCTTGCCCTGGTCAGTGTTCATTTCCTTCTCTCTTGTCACTGAGCTTGGCCACAAGCAGTTAGGGAATCATCCTCACTGTCAGGTTCCATAACCACCTTCTCACTAGGAAAGGGAAAGCCCACTGTCCTTTCTTCTGTCATTATCCTTACTACTGAGTGTGTTGATACCCTGTGTCTTGAGTGGTTGAATGCTGAAGGTTTTCACGTTGGAAGGAACATTCAGTTCACCTGGAACTTTACAAATGGGGAAACTGAGATAAAATGCTTGAGGGATTGCTCCAGCAAGACGCCGTGCTCAGTTCATACATACTACAGCATTATCAGTCCCACAAGGAAAGAATTTTGAGATCTGTATAAAGTTGCACATTGAATCCAGGGCTTCTGATGAACCACACATGGTAGTCTGAAGTACTACAGGAGATGCTTTAGGTAGGCTCTGAGTGCACACCTTTCTAACTGCCTGTCCCTAACTGCCTGTCGCTGCTATACAAAGGCTTCCCAACTGGTCTAACTGCTAACAATTCTGACTGCTGTACCTTGCTCCACAGCATTTCCTGTGGCACAGTTAGAATGGTGAGTCCCTTACTTGACCTCCACTTCTACTTGTTCCAAGGAGAAGCAAGCTGAATCCATTTCCATAGTCTGCAAGACCCTCCTTGGTCTAGTTCTTTATGATCCTGTGTGTGTGTGTGTGTGTGTGTATGCAGGTGCACATGTATGTACAACTTTGTATGCACACATAATGCACATGCTGTTGTAGAAGCCAGAAATCAACCTTGACTGTCATCCTTTAGGTCCCATCTACCATGTTTCTCTTCTTTTTGTTTGTTTTGGAGACAGGGTCTCTGACTGGCCTGGAATTTTCCAGGTAGGGAAAACTGGCTGGCCACCAGTGAGCCACAGGGATTGTCCAGTATCCGTGAGCCCAGGGTTGGGATACATGTGCACCACTGTGACTAGCTTTTGCTTGACAGGTTAAACTATTAAACACTGGTGAGGGTTTGTTTGTTTTATTTGTTGTTGATGATGATGTTGTTTACTTATTTTTATTATTTGAGGAATGTTTGAGGATTTTAGTGTTTGTTGAAATCCCATCCCTCACCCCACCTCTCCCTGTTCTCCCCACCACTTTCCCCTCTCAATGTCATATAATTGTCCTTATTCTTAAGACCCATTGAGTGCACTTAGTGATGCCAGAATGATAATGGGTGTAGCGTGTCTCCTGGAAAATAGTCAGCCTCTCAGAAGACACATCCCTGAAGAAACTCTTGCTCTCCTAGCAGCTGTTAGTTATCAGTAACTCTTCAGTCTCCCTTCTCTGTCTGTGATGGAATTTTGTCTGGCTTGATCTTGTGCAGGTCTTAGGCATACTGCCATAGCCTCTGTGCTTTTTGAAGTGCGTTCTGGAAATCAACCACACACAGGTCTTCATGCTTGCAAGGCAAGCCTTTTACTTACTAAATTATCTCTCAGCCCTGACTTGCTTTCCTATTCACCTTGCTTTCACATATCCTTGGCTCCAGCACAGAGGCCCTCTTTCTTTTGCCCACAAGGAGAATGCCCCTCCCCTCAGCATTTGCTTCAACTGTCCTTCTGCTTGGACTCTCTCTTCCCTCTCCCGGAGCCCACCCTTCTCAGCATTTGGTAGTCACACAGAAAGATAGCTGCTCCGGCGGTTCCATTCCAATGTCACCAAATCACATTCCATACTGTCCCTGATTATATCCAGTCCATCAGAGCGCTCTGTTGGATCCATGTTTTCATAGCACTTGCCACTAGCAACAGTTATATCACCCAAACAGTTGGCTTGCCATTTGTCATGTTTCCCAACAGTAACTGTCATTTCATTAATTGTAAGGACTTGGTTCTGTTTTTCCTGTCTTGAGCACCTGGATCACTAAGTTGCTTATGATGTTAAGAAAACAAAGCAAACAAAACCCCCAAACCTGTTTGCTGAGTGCATTGATGAACTGTGTTTGGACTCTTGCCAGGATTTTTTTTCTTGTGCTTTGACTGTGAAGTGAACCCCTGCCCCCATATGCCCATGTGTTTAAATACTTGGTCCCTGATGGTGGTGCTGTTTGTGAGTTTGGGCGATGTGATACCTTCCTAGAGGAAGCAGGACAGTGGGGGCTGCGTTTTGAGGTTTCACAGCCCAGCCTCACTTGCTGTTTGTTCCCTCTCTGCTTCCTAAATGTGGATACACTGTGGCCAGCAAACTTCCTGATTCTGATATCATGGTTTGGTTTGGTTTGCTTTGTTTTTATATTTTAGACCTTTTGGTTGGTAAGTTGGCTATTTCTGGCATCCCTCAAAGCACATGCTGGCAGATAGGGTAGCATTCTTGAGTATAAAGAAAGGTAGGATGTACCCTAGTAAGGAAGTAGGGATGCTGTATTTGAGCTTAAGGGTATATTCGTGGAGTCTGTTTCAGTAGTAAATAGTCAACAGTATATATTTTACATGATAGCTTTACGCAGAATCATGCAGGAATCCAGATGAGATATTAATTGCCTTATAGAAATATTGTGATGAAATGTAGTACATGCTAATTGAGTGTTCATGACAATACCCTGGAACACAGCTCCTGTGAGTAATGAGAATTGGTTACCTATGCATATATGCATGCTGACAATCTTAGGTAGGGAACTTAAGGAAATTATCAAGACTTATTGAACATTAAGTGTCCCAAGATAATTAGCTGAGCTGCTAAAGAGTAGATCTGGAATATGCCCTTCACATTCTAAGTTTGTTTGTGTTTTACTCACCACAGTAGGGTTTTCCCTTTGTCTTAATTAACTGTGAAAGCCTAACATGTGAGCATGCATGCATGTGTGTCCCTCAGGACACATACAGACTTTAGAGAATAGCTTATGAGACTTGGTTCCCTCCGTCCACCATGTGGGTCGTGGAGATTGAACTTAGGGCACCAGGCTTCTTGGCAAGAGCCTGTACGCGCTGAGCCACCTCCCTGGCCCTGCCTGATATTCAATCTTAAAAGCAAAACACAAGAATATTTTTTTCTTCAAAGTTGAGTTGTTATGTTAACAAGACACTTTCAGTTCTGGCCTTTATCATGAGTTTGGAAGTCTGGCCAGTAGCGAAGCTTTAGAGAGTCACACCTATGAAAACACTAAAAGCCCTATCTTTTCTTCCTTCTCTGAGAGTAACTTAAACTGGTCTAGCACTTATCTGAGAGGACCTCACATCCATTATGGGAGTCGACACATCTATACACTGTATCTAATCATCACTGGCATGTGGGGGGAGTGTGCACACATGTGTGTTCATGTGTGTGCGCATGTGTGTGTTTGTGCATGTTTGTTCAGGGCCAAGCCATATCACATTCCTCAGGTATTATCCACTTTGGGTTTTTATTTTGTTCTGTTTAAAATTATAGAAACAACAGCTCATTATTTGGCCTTCCAGCACCTCCCTAGAAATGGGATCATGCATGCCACCATACTTGACTTTTTCTGTAGGGGGTAGGGATGGAACTTAGGAACTTGTGTTTGCAAGGCAAACATTTTATGAACTGAGCCACCTCCCGAATCAAGCATCACTGCTTTTTCAATCTGCAGGGTATTGATTATATACAGAGATAATAGATAAAACTATGTTCAGAAATCCTTACAAAACAATCTAGGATGGATCAACCTCCTGGTGAAGTGTTTTATTCATATGAATGTTATACATATAGACATATATGCTTTATGTACATATGCAGTATAAGGTACACTTTTTACATATTTCATAATGCATTTTAAAAATGTTAAAGTTTAATAGATCCTTCAAAGCGTCTTGGTGAATGCAGTTTAAGAACTCATGCCTCCCCTGATATTGTTTCCTTCTAGATAACATGAGGTCCTTAAAGGTAGGGATCATCATGTTTTGCTTTGGTATATGCAGATGATCTTAACTTAGTACTAAATATAAAGGAGTCTGCCAGTAATAATCCAGTTTAGGCCAAGTGGTTGGCAACCTGCTATACCAGAGCCTGGATTCTTGAGTGTGTGTTGGGAGTTAAATAGTATTCTAGGATGATTTTACCTGGTATGTGATTCAGGGGCCTTGGTATATTACACAACAGACAGAATATTGTTCATATAGTTCTCTTTTTTCCTTTTGTATGATTGTGTGTGATGTGTGTCTTTGTGTGCATACACATAAACGTATATGCAGCTGAGGGGGCAAAGGACACCTTGGGGTGTTGGTCCTCAGCTTTCTCCTTGCTGGGATAGGATCTCTTGTTCACTGCTGTGTATGCAAGGCTAGGTGACCTGCCTGCTTCCCTGGCTTCTCTTGTCTCTGCCTCCTGTCTCACTGTAGGAATACTGGTAGTATAAACATCCAAGATGGTGTCTGGTTTTAACATAACTTATGGAGGATTAGAGCTCAGGGCCCCCCACTTGGACAGCAAGCACTTTTACCCACTCAGCCATCTCTGCCACCCATTGTATGGTGTTCTCTCGGTATTTATTTTTCCCTTGAAAGCAAGAGCTAAGGAAAAGTCTCAAATTAACACTTCGCAACTTCCAAAAAGCTGTCAGAGACACAGTTGAGTGTGGAGCTTCCAACAGGGAGACAAGATAAGACAACAGCACTTTATGTCTGCCTCGAGGCTATACAGCAAATCCTGAAGTGTTAGAAGGGAGACACAGGGGTCCTTAGAAATTGGGTTATTCCTGGCTGAAGTAACTATTTGTTTTGAGCATGAAGTTCTACCTGGCTGGAGAGACAGCTCACCAGGGTAGGCACTTGCTCTGCAAACATAAAAAACCTAACTTCCTATCCCAAGAACCCATGTAAATGCCATATAGACATTCATGTCTGCCTAAAATTGCAGCCTTGAAAGGCAGAGACAAGGGATCCCCAGATCAAACTGGTTATAGAGACTATCCGTATGGATAACCTGATTCTTCCTGAGAGTTACTGCCTCAATGAATAAGGTAAAAGAATGATACCAAATGGTTCCCACAATCACCTTTTGCATACATGCATTTCCACATGAATACATGCATTTATACATGTATACCATATACATATCTGCCCACATATACATGCATATCATACACAAATAAAAATTGAATAAAAATATGAAATTACTACTTTAAAATTTTATGATATTTATTTTTCCTTGAATTAATTAATGTTATATGTCCATTGAATTTTATGATCCTCTTTGCCTTTTACAAGTGAAAATATCAAGATAGTTGAGTTTTTCTCAGCTTAAAGCGTAGCTGGATTGTATTGTGTTAATACAGATAGATTAACCATATGATTGTTTCTGAACCTTGGCTACCTCTGCAGATTCTGCAACTGCACAGATAACATACATCTTCAGATACGGTGGCCCTATGGCTTTAATTTACCAGGGTTTAGGGGGGAAACAAAACAAAACAAAACAAAATTTAATAAGCAACTTGTAATGTAGGACTGGGAAAACAGTACAATTAATAAAGTATTTATTGGTTAAACTTGGTTTGACAGCTTGAGAATCTTAGTTCAGTCCACAGAGCCCATGGAAAATGATTAGGCATGGTGCTGTTTGCTTGGAATCCCAGCACTGGGGACATAGGAAAGGACAGAACCCTGGGACTTGCTGTCAGCTAACCTTGCTTATGTGGTGGAGTTTTAGATTGGTGAGAATTCTTGTCTCAAAATAAAGAAAGAAAGAAAGAAAAAAAGAAAGAAAGAAAGTAAGTAAGTTACGGGCCTCCTTCATACATGCACACACATGTGCATGTGTGTATACATGTCAACCCTTGCATGTACACATATCCCACAGACGGAATAAAAATCTACTGTGCTCACTAATATAAGCACTGGTCGACTTGCTTACTAATTCTGTCCTTACCTCAGCCCAGGGAAGGTCCAGACTTCTCCCCTTTAGAATAGCTATATTCCAGCCGTAAATTAGTGAAAACAGTGATTTTTTTTTTTCCTTTCTGGTTTCAGGAAAGACTAACTGAAGAAGAGAGCAAAGAACAAGCATCCCTGGGTGATCTCCACGGGGCGGCCGATGAGGACTCCACAAGTGAGCACAGTAGTGTGGAGGAGGGGAAGGAAGACAGCAGACTGCTCCTGAAGCGGCTGAAGGCTCTGGAGGTAAGCCTGCAGAGAGGGAAAGCTGCAGCCACTGGCACTGATTGGGAGTCCATGTCTTCCTCTCTTAGTTCTTCCAGACTGATAGAGTCACCAGTCCGCCACTAGAATCCCTTCCTCAACAGTGGACACAGTTAAAATTCTCTGCACTGGAAAGGTCTTGACCTGGTGAGCCCAGCTGCATTGCTTTCAAAGGGGAAAAGAGCAGAGCCCCTCACTTTTAATCATAGTCTCTAAATTTGTGAGTGCTTCAGGCAGGGGCCGTAGACTGCCTGACTTTCTTCTCCTAATGCCTCATAACATGGATGCATGAGTTAATGATGGAGCATAAGACCCAATAGAATATACAACAGTTGTGAAAGGTGTGTATATGCTTACATACAGATTTTAATGGTATTTTTGATACAGTTCATTTGGAAATAAGGCAGGTGTAGGTATGGACAGGTAAGATAGATGCAGAGAGAACCAGCACCAAAATAAGGGGTCTGTGAAGGAGACCTCAGTGCACCACAGCTCTCCAACCCGGAGTGAAAGCTCCGGGTGGTCTAACGTAGAAGCGTTTATATCACTTCAACTGTTCATTCATCAATCTTCCTACCTGTCATCAGAGAACTTCATGCTTACTTGTTCTTGTCTGAGTATTTGACACCCTAAATATTTGGTATATGTGAGACTTAAGTGAAGATATTAACTTGACCTATTCCAGAGGATCATTTGGAAAGAGAGTTTAAATGAGGGGTTGTATAAATTTGGTTGGACTTGGGTTTGTCTATGGGGAAATGTCTTGATTGCCTTGTTAATCTAGAAAGTTCCAGTCCACTATGAGTAACACAATTCTGTAGACAGGAGGTCCTGAACTATCTTAGAGAGGGGGAGCTGAATACAGGAAATAGAAACATTCTCTCTCTCTGTTCTTTCTGGGTGTGACTAGATACCCCATAGCCCTCCACTTTGATGTCCCCACAATTATGGAACATAACCTGGAACTATAAGTTGTAAATTCTTTCTTCTCTAAGCTTTGCTCTTTAACAGGGTATTTTATCTCAGAATAGGAAATAAAATTAGAACATCCATCTTCTAAATATACAGTTCTGCCTAGGGATGTAGCTTAGTTGGTAACACATGTGCCTATCATGCTGGTAGCACTGAGTTTTTGTCCATGGTATTAAAAGCATTAGGCATGGTGCTATGTGGGTTCGAATGGTGTCCTGAGTCTGCTTGGGGCTCGGGCCACTGGGAGAGGCAGGACTCTGGAAGTTTTGACTGCACTTTTCCCAAGCCAGTGCACCAGGCAGGGCTGTGAGGAGCTGAAAGACCCTGCTCCGTGGCTGAGGAAGCACAGTCTGGGGTCCGGGGAACCTACCAGGGCTGAAGGGAAAAGGGCGGACAGGAGGAGAGCTCTGGCCGGGTCCCTTGGGGACGAGCATCCTTAGCTTGCGGCGGGGGGGGGGGGCACAGGAAAGACTTGTTTTGGTGGAAACCATATCTGGGAACACAGAGAGAATTCTTGCGTGAGAATAGACTTGGCTCTTTAGAGGAAGACCTGTTCCATTGCTCCCCATGGGCGATCTTGATGAGAAGAGATAGTCCATGGTTTTAAAGCATTGATTGTCATGGTGGAGAGTTGTGATGAGTGAAACCATACCCCACTTTCTCTGGGCGGGCCTGAGGTTAAATATCTTTTGCAGGGGGTGTATCTGGGAAGGAGAGCTTAATTGGCTGAGTCCTTCAGGCCTTTGGGTACCTCAGTAAAATGAAGATCTGTCTTGAGGCTACGTGATCTGTATTCATGTCCTCTACCAGTGGAGGGGATCGGGATGTTCCCCTACGTGACTGATGGCCACAGAATTATGGAGAGCTGAGGCCTTGTGTCAGGAGCCTGGTGTCTAGGAGCATGGCAAACGCCTACTGTTCCTTGCAGGGTTATCTGCTGGGTCTCTGGAGTTTAAACCCAGCTCAACCAGAAAGCATGGTGTCTTTTATGGTCCCACAGTGTTATAGACCTGAAATCTCAGCACCCAGAAATTGAGGCAGGAAGATAAGGAATTCAGGATCATCTTTGATTACAAAGTTCCAGGATAACTTGGGCTACATGAGAACAAGCAACAGAACATACCAAAAAACAAAGGAACAATAATTAAAACATAGTTCTACTGTAGGTTCATAAAATCTGGAGTACTTTCATAGTATACAGAACCAGCATGTGGCCTTGCTCCCTACTCACTGTCCACAGCCCTGCCTCTGATCTCTGGTAGAGGGAGCGCTGGCCTTTAGATTCTTATTTCCTTAAAGCAATGAGCCCTTGAGCCAGATTCTCAGAATTTTGTTTGAATCCTTTAAAAGCTTCAGTTACCCAATCTCTTTCTGTTTTTCTATCCTGGCTTGAAAAAAAAATGAAGATAATAATAGTACACAACCTTACTGAAAAGCAGTGAGATTAAACCGCTTATTATGTCTACAGTTCCCTTATACTTGGTTCCATCTATGTTCCGGTTTTATCTCTGTTGCTGTGATAAAATACAAAGTCAGAGTCAAAGCAACTGAAGGAGTTTATTTCAGTTTACAACCCCAGGTATCCATTCATCGTTCCTGGGAAATCAAGGCAGGAACTTCAAAGAGCTAGTCACAGTGCATCCACCTTCAGGATCAGAGAGAAGTGGACACATGCGTGCTCGCTCGCTTGTCTCCTTATCGGTGCTTAGATCGATGTCTCTACCTATATGTAGTCTAGAGACTTAGACCAGGGAATGCTGACACCCGAAGTGGGCTGGGTCTTTCTACATCAATTAATATTAATAATGAAGACAGCCCATGTCTACAAGCCAATTCAATCTAGACAATTCCTCACTGAGACTCTTCCCAGGTAATTCTAGGTTGGGTGGAGTTAACACTTGAAGCTAATCATTGCCTGTACTGATCTGTCCCCAGACTGCTGCACATTTCTCAGGCATGTGCTTCCTGTTCATCTCAATAGAATAGCTAATACAAAACTGTGTTTGAAAAGACTCAGGTACTCCACACAGACTATCCTGAAAACAGATGGGTAGGTAAATAGTTTTTAGATCCTAGGCAGAAGAACCATTGACTAGGGAAACCTCTGGTTCCCTTGGAGGAAGGGGAAGGGATCACCTGTGTCCCCAGTGGCTTCATACCTTGGTAGAATTTTTAATAGACTTAGAAAACATTCTTAGGGGAACGGAAGATTCCATCAAAGAGAGTTAAGAAACCCCGCATGAACTAGAGTCAACTGGAATGAATTGCTATTACATGTACTTCAGTTGTTAATTCTTACTGAATGATTACAGTGAATTTGGTCTTAGTTCATCTTATTGTCAGGAAAACATTATGAAGGGCATTTTATTTAATCAAACTAAGAGGTGTTCAAAAATATCTTTGGCATCAAATGTTCTTAAACTTCAGGATATATACATATTTATATAATTTCCCTTTCCAAGAGAGCATTGAATACTGGGCAACAACTCTTTTATCCAATATTATTTGGATGTAATAACTAATGTCTTGAAGTGACATTAATCCACATAGCTTCAAGTTGTTTTCAATTTATTTTATTTTTTAAATTGGACTGCTGTTAAAGAAGAGTCATTGTTTATTTTTAAATTCTTTGTCTCATATTTGTTTAAGTCACTACTTGCTCCCTGAGCTCACGCTCTTATTTTGTGAGGGTTCTGTGATTTTATTAAAAGCATATTTATTTTGGGTGTGAAGGTGAACATGGGCAATACATATGTCTAGGTCAGAGGATAGCCTGTGAGAATTGGTTTTCTACTTCTACCATGTTGATTCTGGGAAGTGAATTTAGACTGTCAGGCTTGAAGGCTAGAACTCTTAACTACTGAGCCACCTTACTGATCCACCCCCCCCCCGTTATTTTGTTAATGGTATAAATTTAAGTGGAGGGAGATTATGCTAGGGTCTTAGCTAGACCAGCTTTGTAATGTCCGTAAGATTCCTTTGATTGCTTGCTACTCTTACCTCTATCTCCTGAAAGATGGCGTTGCCGGTATGCACCACACCCAAGTCTATTACTTTAAAATGGATTTAATTTTTATTTTCATGTAATTGGGCTTTATATGAATTTCATATACTATAGAATTTTAATTATTTCATATGTGTACTAAGTCATTTGCATAGGTTAAAATTTGTTTTGGCTAAATAACTAGCTCATTTTTCTAGACCTGGCCACAGACACCTATGTAGATTGCATCATTTCAACTAAATACTCTTTGAAAGTCTACAGGGAAATTTTCCTAAAGGGATCCAGATATCATGTCAATATTTTTTAGTGTTGTGCAGCAAAACTTTAAAGGAGCAAAGAATATTTTCTACCAATGTGCTTTTGAAGCAACTGTATTTGTATGTTCTGATGTCTTGTCCCCTACATGAGAGAAAGCAGAGGTGACAGAAGGCAGACTCTCTGGTCCAGAGAGATGGCTTAGAGGACTGGGGGTGGGGTGAGTGGTTCTGCCAAGTATGAGGCTCTGAGTTTTATCCTGAAACCCACATGGCTGGGGAGACAGAGTCCCTCTGATGGTCCTCAGACTTCCACCCTGGTGCCATGGTTCAGACATGACCACACACACAGACACACACACAGACACAAACAGACACATACATACAAATACACACAAAAGCAAGAGAGAGAGAGAGAGAGAGACAGACAGACAGACAGACAGACAGACAGACAGACAGATCAGGCTCCCCAAACAAGTCTCAGTGAAGTAGACTCAGTATCCTAATGTTACACTCTTGATTGGTGTGACATGGGTGTTTGAAATGCTAATATGACTTTTAAAACCTCTTAATTTGCTTAATTAACAGCAACCTGGGTTGTGCCAGAGTAGCATCTGACTTCGATAATTAAGGAAGTATGGCCCAGGTCTTGCGTGCATGAATGCGTTCCCACCCAGGCTTTTCACTGAGGTTCAAAGGTTCGGTTCACGTATTCTGGAGCAAGGAATTGGACTAGAGACCTTTGAGATAGCAGTAGAGATGGACAGTTGCTTAGAAGAGGAAGACACTGATGAAAATGGAGCTGAGACAGGTGAGAAGCTCCGAGGGGTTCAGCCAAGTGATGGTGAGCTTCGAGTCTCCTGGGTCAAGTCCACATCAGCTTCTCCTGTGTTTGTACTGAGCACACTTTGCTCACAGGGATGCTGATGTGTATGTGTAGCCCTGGTGGGGCGCAGTCTCCAGTCTGTGGCAGTTGGATTACTCCCACCCATGCCCCACTCACCTGCAACATAAGCACTTCATTCCATCACCTTCCTCAGAACTGTGCCCTCATCCTCCTCTCTCTGCTGAGTTCCACTTGCTTTCCTCTTTCCTTTTCTCAGCTGTGCCCAGCACAGGCCTTGTGTGTAACTGCTCCCCCTGGATGGCTTTTTCTCAAAGTCCAGTCCATGAAGGACAGTGAAACATGGCAGGGTACCTCAGAGAGCGTCAGTTCTACCCATTGTTTATCAGCCCCATCTCCTCAATTGCCAGTCTCTATCACAAAGCAAGGACAATTGTGTCCCGACTCCCACCTACTCTAGTAGTTCCCTGTCTGCTTCTGAGCCTGGGGCTCTGACCTCTCACTTGCTCTTCTGGTTCCCTTCATGCCCTTCCAGTGCTCCTCAAAGTTTCTTGCTAGCGGGACATTTCCCTTCCTCCAGAGAAGTCCAGAGACAGCTGTGAAACAACACACAGGCACACAGCCACATAGTATCTTTCTGCTTTCTGCAGCTTTCTCAGCCTAGTGGTTATGTTGAGCGATTTGCATATACTATGGGGAGGAAGCTCAGACCCTCTTAGACCCTCTGGCCCTACAACTCAGCCACTAGGGTGTAGATTGATGGATTGGTTGATTGATTGATTGATTGATTGATTGATTGATTGATTATTTTGGTTAGGCTCCTGACACATGCTAAAGGGGACTATTTGATTGTTTTGTGTCTGTGTTCCAGAGCTACAAGAGCAAACAAGAGCCACATGCACATGGCCCCTTCGTGGTTTGGTATATGAATGTGACTCAATGATTTAAGAGTTTAGGATTCCAAGGCTGCTATTTCAGGGACTGCTTACCTGCCTGCCTGCCATTACTGCTGAGTGTTTGTGTCTACTTGTGTGTGTATGTGTGCAGGCCAGATGCCTTCTTTGGTCCACCTTAGTTTTTGAGACAGGGCATCCCATTGAACCTAGAGCTCATCAATTCAGCTAAGCTGGCTGGCCATCAAGCCCCAGGGAGGCTTCTGTCTCCACCTTCCCTGCATTGGAACTACAGATGTCAAGTACCAAGACTGGCTATTTTAGTGAGTTCTGGGGATTTAACTCATGTCTTCATGGCATAGCAAGCGCTTTCCAAATGGAGGCATCTCAACCTCCAAAGGACGGCTTTCTTTACTTGGAGAGAAACTTACCAGACCTTCTGAAGTACACTACTGTGCCACAGTTGTGGGAAGATTGATCCTGAGACCCCACTCTGGCACTGACTTCAGGATCCTTCTCATCTTACTCTCTGGAGACCTTTGGCTGCCTCTGGAGCCTGACCTGGTCTCTTCTTGGAGTATTTGACTCAGCCTTTGGGTTTGTTTCTTGTGTGTTTCTTGCTGTGTGTGATTTTCTTGTCCCCAGGTCCCTTGCTGCAGCACCAACAGCCCTTCACAAAGCTCTAGACAAACCTAACACAAGATTACACATCAAGATAGACATTCCTATACTTCTCACCTTCTACAGCATCTGATTCCCACACTCCAGCCAGGAGCAGAGTCAACCTGAGAACGTTAAAGAGTTCTGAGACTCCATAGAAATGCTGGAATTTCAGCTGTAGCCTCAAGGTTAGAAGAACGTGGCCTCTCATAGGAATGATTTATTTTGTGCAGAAAAGTATGGCAATTAAATATGTTAAGGTGAATAAGATCCTTTTCCTAACCAATTATACCTTTCTGTGAAAGTTTGACAATTAAAGTGCTAAGCCTAGGTTTTTGTTAATAAGTGATTCTTTTTAAAATTAGGTAGTTTAAAATAGTCAAACCTGGCTGTACATCACAGTTATTTATGGAACTCAGACTGAATATCTATGCACTGAATAATCTCTATAGGCCAAATGCTGTTCTCAGCTCTAGGGAAGGTCAGTGCTTATGATTACCACCTCAGTGGACAGAGACAGGAAGCACATACTTAAATATTAAGCAAATAAATTGACAGATCGATTAAGTGGCTACAAATGTGAAAAATAAATGATATCATAGGAATGAGTGTGAGATAGCTAATGTGAGAGACATTTAGCTTCCCAGGAACCCTATAGTAATAAACCACTAAAGTAAATATGAATAATAAAAAGGAGATGGCTCTGTGGGGATCTAGAAGATGAACATGGCAGAAAGAATCAGCTCTAAGGATAGAGAAAGCTTGCAACTTCATGGGGACATAAGTCAGACCTGTGTCCTAGATGGCTAGACTATGGTCAGGAATACCTATAGATTTCACTGCAAAATTTCTTTCTTGGTTCTACCAGCATTGCACAGGGAGTCATGGAATTGAAAGTTTGAGTTTCATGAGCTATTCTGTGTCCACTTTATTTTCTGGTCTCCATTCTTTAGGAAATTCCAAGTGGACTTTTATTAATGTAAGAATGGAACATGTGCTAAAGCCACCCAGGAATAGGGAAGATAGGTCATAGGGTAAGAATCCTTGCTACAAAAGCCTGATGAAATAAATTCATTATCTCCAGAACCTGTATAAAACCCACATGCAGCACCACACATCTCCATGAGGACATTAAAACCTATAGGAATCACTGATGGGGCAGATGAAATATACGAGGTGAACTGGACAATCAAACAACTTCAGATTGTTTTATTCTTCACTTCTGAGAGTGATGTCATTATCAGAAAGAGGTCAGACTTGAAGGAGAAGTGGCTCATGGGAAATGATGATCTAATCATCACCTTGTATGGGCCATCTTGGGATACATACTGAAAATCCAGATGACAGTGTTCAGGAGCATGATGGACACACAGGATTGGGGTTAGGGTAGATCCGAGAGAATCAGCATATAGATGACATTCTGCAGGATGAGAAGTCACTTGAGAAGTTCAGTGTGAACGTGGATGTGAAGAGGACCTAGGAGATTGTGCTGGTGCCTCTCCATTAGTGAACTTGCAGAGCTTAAGGAGATCCAGTAAAGGAGCCTGGGTAATGGTAGCCAGTGAAACTGAAGTGAGGTATCAGAGAAACCTAAAGAAGAAAGAAAAAGTTAAGAGCACGGAGTCCACCATCGCCTCCCTTCTTGTAACAAGCCTCCATCTTCATAACCACACAGTCTTTGCGTGACTTGGAAGGGAAAGAAGGGAGAGCACTGTAAATGGCTGTCTGTATCTACTCTAGCTTCATTTCTGTTGCTATGATAAAACACCCTGATAGAAAGCAGTATAGGAAGAAAAGAGTTGATTTAGCTCACAATTCCAGGTTACAGTCCTTTATTTTGGGGTAGCCCAGATAGGAACTCTAGAAGCTAGTCATATCATATCCACAGTCAAGAGCAAAATGAGAGTATGGCATCCTTGCTTGCTAGTAGTTAGTTAGCTAACACTTTCTCAACTCTTAGACAGTCTAGGAACCAAATCGCTTTCAGGGCCGGGCTTTGCATCTCATTTAATAATCAAGGCAATCCCTCACAAACTTGCCCACAGACCAGCTTGTTAGGCCTCTTCCTAGACACTTTTAGGTTGCTTCATGACCAGCATAGTGTCTGCATGTGTGACATGTGTGCCTATGTATAGAGAGGACAGAGGTTGACCAGTGTTGCTCTCCACTATATTGTTTTGAAAGAGAAGACAGAACTTGGAGATCAGTCATTCAACTAGTCTGCCTGGAAGTAAGGACCATGGATTGCCCTACTTGTTCACCATTAGCACTGGTATTATAGGCAAACCATCATGCCTGCCTGGCATTTAGATGGAAGCTGGGCATCTGAGCATCAACCTCATGTGTTGGTCCTCACATACAATCTACCTTCTTTTGAGGCAGGATTCTCACTGCTTCTGGAAACTACTAATCTATCTCGGCAGGCAGACAAACTCCCCCTGTCTCTACCACTACAGCGCTAGAGTTGTGTGCCCTGTGCCTGGCCTCTTGTATTGTCCAAACTCAGGTCCTTGTTCTTGCATGACAATCATTGAGCCATCACTCAGGCCCTTGGGGGCTCATTTGAGAAGTTTTTCTCTGATGTAGCCTGGGTGTGGTAAGTCAGACTTGGAGGCGTGACACAGAACCAACCCTTTTAGAATCTGGGGCTTTGCTATTGTGAGAAGTATTCAGTAGAAGGGTCAGAGTTGGTGACACAGAGACATAATCACAAATGTGGATGTGAGATATGCAAGCAAGCAAGGAAGATGGAACCAGGCCAGAACTACACCTTTTTTAAAAAGCCAAATGCCTAAAATACACCTCAGGAAATCTTAATTCTCTAAGTCTATGACGGAAATGAGACACCTGTATCCTTTTAAAACTCTGCCTGTGTTTCAGATGCACAGCCAAGATTGAGAGACATAAATATCAGCTTTGCTTCAGAACATTTTCAGTTGCTATAACAAGATTCCTGGAGCTATATAACTTTTTAAAGTAGTGACAGTTATGAAAGCTCGGGAGTTTGGAGGCTAAATTTCAATAAGCTTGGGGTTGACACCCAGTGAGGGTCCATGACTGGATCATAATATATGAAAAAGGAGTAAAAGAACCAGCCAAATGAAGAATGATCAGATAGGAAGCCAGGGACCAGGGAGGAGCCAGGCTCCCTGAAGACCTGTGTTGTCCCTATGATCTAAATACCTGGATTTCACATAGAGGTCTGCCAACCTCAACACTGTCACACTGGGAACCACACAACTCTCACATGAATACTGGGGGACACAGTGGGAAAGCGTTGAGAGCTATGAAATGGCTTAGTTAGCTGCCAAACCCTATAAGTGCTTTTGGCCTTAACCACCTTTGAACCTACCTTCTTTCGTCCCTGGATTCAGTGAACATTCCTTCAGTCAGTTCTCAAACTTGGATTCAGAAGCTGTTTCCATACATGCGCAGAGCCAGTAAGTCTGAAATGCTGAGGGCTGCTTGTATTCAGGAACACCATGGGGCATGTCTCGAAATCCCAGCACTCCTAAGGCTCAAGACAGAAGGACAAAGAGTTTGCAGCTATCCTGAGCTATACAGGCAGACCTTGTCTCTTTATCTCAAGTAACTTAAATAAAGCAATAAATGAGTAAATAAATCAGTTTTTAAAGTTGTGTGTGTGTATGTGCATGTGCGTGTGCGTGTGCGTGTGCGTGTGCGTGTGTGTGTGTGTGTGTGTGTGTGTGTGTGTACTGGCATGAATGTGCCACAGTGTGCATAGGAGTGTCAGAGAATAAACTCCATGTTGCTCCTTACCTTCCACTCTGTTACTTCATTTGAGACAGGAATTTATGTTTGACAAGATGACCTACAGGCTTCCAGGGATTTTCTGCTTCTCATTTCACCGTAAGAACTTCAGGATTACACATACATATACATGATTTGGTCTGTCTTTCCATGGTTTCTGGGGATTTGAACATCTGCAGAGCAAGTGCTTTCTGCACAGAATCCTCTGTTCAGTCCCCTGGTATGCTTCTAAGTGACTTATGTGTATATACCTGAGCTTTGTTTGGGTTCCTTGGTGATGAGAAGAAAAAGCCCATTTCTTGTTTTCTGTTAGTGATTACCCTGTTCTTCCCTCTCCTTTTATCCCACACTCTCCTCAGCAATAATCTAAGAAGAAATTAAGAGGTTCTCAATACCTGCCAGTGGTCGTTTCTATAAAAACCCACTATTATTTCCTTTCATCTTTAGGTTCTGTGACAATTTGCTGACAGGTGACACCACACATATCTCTTCTTGGGATATATAGTGTGTATCTATCTCTTGATTACTTTGCTTCCTTCTGGGAGTCACCTAGCAACAACACTGAAGTGGGTTTAGAGACAAAAACCTTCCTTTTGGTAAAGACACTTCTAATTAGAGAGAAAAATCATGATGTATGTGAGCAAGTGTGTAGCTTTGCATTAACTGCTTTTTAATTTTTTTTGGAAGAAGAGAAATGAATGATTATAGTCTTTCTTCCGTAAGCACACAAACTCCTTGTCTATGGACTCAGTCAACTAAAGGCTGAAGTACTGAAAATTCTGTATCCCTATTGAACCTGTGCAAATGGTTTTCTCCAGACACTTCCCTAAGTAAGACAGTGTAGCAACAATTTACAAGGTACTCCTACTCTACTGTGTATTACAAGTGGTCTGGAAATGACTAGAAATATGAGAGGGGCCAATAAGATAATTCAGCAAGTGAAGTGTTTGCTGTTCAAGCATGAGGACCTGAGTTCAGATCCCCAGAACCATGTAAAACTCTAGGCATGACAATGTGAATGTATAACCTCATTACTGAGGAGGTGGGGACAGACCTCTGGGGCTTCCTGGCCAACAGAGCTGAATTAGTGAACTCACAATTTAGTGAGAGATTGTGCCTCAGAAAATGAAGTGGGGAGCAATCAAAAAAGTTACCACGTATTGATGTTTGTCTTCCACATACATGTGCACATACCCATGCACACGTACCTGCATGTACACATGTTCACATCCACAGGAACACACATGTGCCATATATATGCACAACTTTTGAGAGAATGTATGTAGGCTATATATGCAGTTCAAGTCATTGAGGCATCAGGACCTGTGAATTTTGGTATCCTCAGGATTTTCTGGAACTATTCCTTTTTTTTGTCAGTGGCTTTTTTATTGCTGTGATAGAATAACTTGACAAAAAGCAAGTTAAGATAGAGAAGGTTAATTCTTGCTTAACTTCCAGAGGCTTACAGTACATCATGGTGGGGAAGGCAGAAACTTGAAGCTCTGCAGAGGGTCAGTAAGCCTTATTAAAGGGTAAATGGCACTTCAAGGTCAACAGTTGTGGATAAGCTGTTGATGGGAGTCACACAGTTTAGGAGAAGGGTACCCAGAGTGCAGCATACCTTAGCATGAATTTGTAATTCTGGCACTGGGAAGGTTGAACAAGAGGATATGACTGGCAAGCATGGCCTAATTAATGAGATCCAGGACAGTGAGAGACTCTGTTTCAAAGATGGTCAATGCTTGAAGAATACGTGAAACTGAGGAATGACTGAGGTGGTCCTATGTCCTACACACATGCATACACACATATACAATACATGTCCACACAGGCACATGCATGCCACACGTGTGTGTACACATACATTCACATACATCCACACACAGTGGGGAAGAGGGATCAGTCCATGGTCTGTTGAAATTATTTCATCATGTGAATTCTCACAGGAACCTCACAATGCTGTCAATCCTCAATTCCTTGGAGATAGTCTATTTAGAGTCTTTCAATCAGACATCATAGCAGTTCCAGCCTTGAGCAATGGGAGGAAAGACTGTTCAAGTAGAAAATCTACTGGAAAATGCACAAAGGCATGGACTGCGGCCTGCCAGGATGTTGCAGTCATATTCCAGCCTGTGGTCTGTGGACCTAGGACCTACCTTACACAGACTTTCCCCATTTGATGGCAACAGAGCACCCAGTCAACATTACCAGGGAAAGGGACATATTTCTTTGTTATCCATACTATCAACCCTTCACAGCAAAGCATCCAGTTGGCTACCTCTTAGCTTTGTGTAGAATTCTTGCCCTTTGCAATGGAGAAGATCTCTGTGAACCATCCCACCTTCTCCATGATGGAGAACACTCTTGTTGTTGATTGATATAAGTGTCATAATTACCTTTAAGCCTGCCATGAAACTCTAGCCTGCACACACACACACACACACACACACACACACACACACACACACACATGCACCTATACATAGAAGCATATACATCTGCACACATATGAAATATGTTACCTTACCCTGTACCTTCCTGAACATTTATAGACCCGAGTTTTGCTAGATAGTTACAAAGACCACAGAACTTTTTCATCGTCCTTGAAACACAGGCTAAGGAGGAAGTAAAATGTATAATGATTAGAATTCTAAACCTAGTAGACATTAAAATTAAAAAATAAAATGTACACACAAGGATCAGCATGTCACCAAGAAGAACATGCTAACTGGATTCTTCAAGAATGTAAGGAAATAAGAAAGCACTACTTGAGCTGTGAGCCTTGGCCTTCCTGTCTTTTCTCTAGGGAAGTGGTAGGAAGAACAACTGAAACAATCTCCTCAAGCAGGAAACCCTGAAGCAGCCTCATTGAGAAATCAGCATAGGTGTGGACCAGCCTGTGGCCAGACAGGTGACTCAAAGGTTTGCCTGCCTGCTCTGTGCAGGTCTAAGGCACTGCCCTCCATCCAACATACACACAAATCTAACCTTGTTTCCTTTCAAAACTGAGAGTTGTTGGGTCAAATTTCTAATCAGGGCAGAAGTTTTCTCATCTACTGACCCCTGGAGTTCCCATAGCACCGTCATCCTATACTGCTCCTTTTAAAGGCAAGGTCTCCTAGACCAGACAGACCTATCACTGAGGACAACATTGAAGAAGACCCTCCTGCTTCACCTCTCCATGGAATACAGCTATGTACTAGGACACTCGCCTTCTTCAGGGCTGGCGGGGGAAGCCAGAGCTCCCCGCATGCTCTGCAGACGCTATGCACTGAGCATAGAGCATCTCTATGCTAGCACATAGCTTCAGTTCCTAGTTCTAGCACAAAGCTTCAGTTCCTAATGAGACTTCAGCTCCTCTCTTACATTTAGGAAACCTGTCTAAGGAAACAGGCCAAGTAGTGTTCCATACAGTCCCGAGCTGTACAGAGAATGTTTCTGGCAACAAGCTTAAGTAGACACTCACTTTTGATTCCTTTGGCAGCTACCAAAAAAAAAAAAAAATCAAAACAACAAAAAGCATCTGCTTTCCCATCAATTGAAAGTACACCAATCATCAAGAGCCTTTGATCAGCACTCATTTCCTTTTTGCCTCTCTCCCCCAATTGATGTGAAGGAGTTGATCCTGTAGACAGTAGCTTTGGTTTTTGTATGATAACTGGAGGATCCTCCTGCCTTGGGTTTTGTTAGCTTCTTTGGCTGTTTTACAAAAGTGCTTTTGCCCTCAGACTCCTGGAAGTTTGATCAATCAAGATATAACCTTTTATCAGTTCTGACCAACTGCTGAGAGAAAGGAAAAACTTCCCAGTGTGAGCCAGGCCAGGGTGTGAGGGGAGCTCTGACTGCATTGCACACTGCCAAGCCCAGGTCTGTGTGGGGGAGTTTGTTAGAAATACCTCGGCTATTAGCAGAAGCCGATATGTCAAGAGCTGATCTGCATAAATAAGTTTCTTTGCCAGGCTCAGGTTTGTGTGGGAGTATATGAGAAAGCTCCAGATCTTCCAAGAGGCCAGTACATCAAGGATGAGTCTCCATGAATATTCGAAGAGCTATCAAAGAAGAAAAATGAACCATGAGGCCAACATTAATTGTGCCCAGAGATAATTAGAACAAAGTGTTGTTAATTGTGTGTTGGTTTAATGTGATGTAGTGGTGGATTTTTTTCCCCCCACAGAATATAAATTTTGATGTCAGAAACTGAAAGCTGGCTGGCTTGATTGATCAAAAAGCCTGTTTGCTTAGATACAGCTAATTGGGCATTTTAATCCTTACTCCATAAAGTCGGGTGAAAGCTCCTATATCATGAATGTAACTGGAAACAAAGCCCCAAATCTTGGTTCCCTTTGTCTAGTGGTGTCTGAGTTATGCAAGAGGCTCTTGTAAGTAATCTACCTAAGGATCATGAATAAAAGATTATGCAAACAGGACTCCTGGAACAACAGCAAAACCAAATAAACAAAATTCACTAAGACAGTCTTAATGTTAGTTCAGTTGTAAAGGTGTTTTCTTGAAAGCATGAGGGTCTGAGTTTGAATCCCCAGCATACAAGTAAAAGACTAGTAGTGGTCATACTTGAAATCTCAGGACCCGGCAAGCAGAGATGATGGATATGTGGAACTTGATGGCCAGCCAATCTAGCCAAATCCATGAGCTCCGTGTTCAGTTGAAAACCTTGTCTACGTTGGGAGTGGGGAGATGGCTCAGGGAGCAAATCTCTTGATGGACAAGCATGGAAACCTGAGTTTTAGATCCCCAGAGCCCACATAAAGCTGTGTGTGATGTCCACATTTGTTATATCAACAAGCATATAGTAAGATGAAAAATAGACACAAGAGAATTTCTGGATACTCCCTGGTCAGCTATCCTGCCATTTATAGCAGTGAACAACAAGAGAGAGTCCTAGTCTCAATCACTGTGGAATATGAGGACCAACACCTGAGGTTGACCCCTGACATCCATTCATGCACAATGGCACACACGTGAGCAGGCACCCAGACATAACATGTAAACACACTCAAAGTAAAAAGTGATAATGTATAAAATGATTGAGGAAAATAACTGATCTTAAACTTTGGCTGTCACATGTACATGAAAATATACACACACATACACCACCATACACACATTCACAAGCCCTACCCCACCTACAAACTATATGATTGATGGGCAGTCCCAGAGAAAGAGCTACATCATCCTATTAAGCCTTAATTTCCTTCAAGGAAATGTTATAAAGCTGTGGCAGGGGGAGGCATAGAGGATCCAGAATGAGTCCAGAAAGTCACTCTTGACATAAAGGCATCAGATTCCCAGACTGAGTCAAGGACAAAGTTGCTCCATAGCTAATAATATGCAGAAATTCATCAAGGAAGGCTTTGGGAAGAAACCTTCTGAGGATACCCCAACCAAGGACATTCCCATCCACTCCCTCCCTGGACTTCATTGCCTAGGGAGTGGGGGAATAGATGAGTTTTCCTTCCTACCCAGAGCAGTGTGGCTGACAGTACTGCAATGGGTCAGGGATTCTGAAGTTTGGATGTGGGAGGGGCCTAGATCCTAAACTCAAGCTGTTGTGGTGCTAGAATCTCCACAGCATTTGATTTAGAATTTACAACTATTTTGGAACTTGGGCATTTCTTCTTTTTGCATCAATACCTTTAACGTTCCAAATGTAAATACCCCCAGAACGCCTACTGGCATTCTTCCTTTTTAACTGGAACTTGTTCATCATGGCGCCCAGACCTTTCTTTTGAGGTACAATGATTACAATTATTCAGACAAGGTAACAGGGGTGGCTCTTTAAGAAAGGGAGGTCCGCTATACTGCAGGGAAGGTATAGTCTGTACCAGGTACCTGGTTTTGCTGTTGTTCTTATTATTTTAAATTTGCTACATACATCTTCTATGTGTTGGCAATGCAAGGGTACGTGTATATACTTCTGCCCATCTATGGAGGTCAAAGAATGTATAAGAGCTTACAGTTGTGGAAACTGACAAATCATGGCTACAATTGCCTTTGCACTGAGCCATCTTGCCAGCCCTCTACCTTATTTTCCAGAAAGGGTCAGTCCCTTAACAAGGAGCTCGAGCTGGTCAGTGAAGTCTAGGGACCCTCCCTTAGGTGTCCTCAACCCTGGGATTACAAGAATGGGCCCCATGCCTCTTTGTTTTTATGTGTGCATTTGACGTGGTAGTTTAACTGCTCGCAGCATGCATTCAGGCATCCTGTATTTGTAATCCAACTGTAGGTGCATGTGCCAATATTTATCGATCATCACTCCACAATGGTTCTCTGCACATACAGGGGTCTTCTGGAAAGCCCTTTTGGAGAAGGGCCAGCCTGGAACAGGCCCATGTTGTTTTTGGAGTTTACCATCTCAACCGCACAGAGGACCCATGCGACTCTGGGGGGAAATCAAGGGGAAGAAGCCTTTGGAGAGTTTGGGTCTTCCCCCTGGAAGATAAGCCTTTTTAGTCACCTCCATCTGATTTGTGGTCACACCCATAAGATCTTTCAGGAAAACACGAAGAGCACCATTTCCTGTGACTTTATTGTTGCTGTTCAGGTTCTCTCTTCCTTCAGTTTTAGTTGCCCACAGTCAAAGTCAAATTGGTTTTAGTAATATCTAAAATAAACCCAGAAAACCTTCAAACAATAATGAATCCATTTAGGGGAAACTGTCTCCAACGTTGCGGGGGGGTGGGTCCAGATTAAAATGAGAAGCAACTCTGGTACACAGCATATGATTTGTGGAGACTTTTATAGCCATAGGATAAAATCAGTTCCTGAGAAAGACTAAATTTCCCCTGCAGTTTTATTTTATAAGATATTTGTATTAAGAAGACAAACAGGCTCCTGTAGCCCCCAAAAACAGGGTCTAGGAAATCCATGAGAGGAATGTAAATTCTTGAACTAGCCCCACTTACAGCCTTGCTCCTCCTCAGTACCTGAGAACTGCTCCCAAGGGCCCCGTTAAAAGGTGGACGAGCCTCAGGGCTCATCACCGAGTGTTAGAAGCACTTGTGGTCCTGGGTTGTTATAATAGAATTAATAACCTTATGTTGAATATAATCGGGATAATAAGTCAATTAATACTGAATCCATCTGATAGCAGCCAGATGCACAATTGCATATTCGCAGAGAATATGGTTCTGGAGAAATATTTTAATTGCTTATCTGATCATTACATGCAGATCTTGAATTAGCTCTCTACCAATTTCAAAGGAAGACTCTTCAAAAAGTAATTTTAGAAAGCTGTACTCTATAGACAGAGGTGAAATGAACAGATGGACATTTGGTCCCTTTTTATTTATTTATTTTTATTTCCTACTTGCTTGCTATTTTGTTTTTAAATATCATAGAATGTTTTTCATCATTCTTGAGAATTTCATATAAGTGTGCAATGAAATATGATCATATCTATGACTTTCCATTCTCCCTTCCTTTTTTCCCTGTTATTGAAAATCAGTTTTTCCACATAATGTATTCTGATTATGGTTTCCTCGCTCTGCTCTTCCAGTTTCTCCTCAGCTCCTCTCTGATCTGGATCCACTCAATCTCTGTCTCCCACTAGGAAACAAACAGAATTCTAATGGATGATACGATAAAATAAAATTAAAAAAAAAACCCATCACAACAGAGTTGTACAAGACAAACGAACAGAAGGAAAGGAGCCCAAGAAAAAGCACAAGAATCAGCGACCCACTCATTCATTCATTCATTCACTCGGGAGTCCCATGAAATCACTAAACTAGCAGTAATAACACATACACAAAGCACGTGGGCAGACTCTGCAGGTCCTTGGCATACTCTCTCAGCCTGTGAGCTCATATGAGCT
Source organism: Tokudaia tokunoshimensis (assembly GCA_036184795.1). NCBI lineage: Eukaryota > Metazoa > Chordata > Mammalia > Rodentia > Muridae > Tokudaia > Tokudaia tokunoshimensis. The sequence continues at coordinate 68,188,280 of BTHU01000013.1, forward strand.
TTGATCAGGTTGATTTAGAAGACTGTTTCCTTTGTGGGCTCCATCCTCTCTGACTCTTCAACTCTCTCCACCTCCTCTTCTGGAGGGTTCCCTGGATTAATGGAGATAGCCCATTTAGGCAGAGTTTCCAAGGCCTCCTGCTCTCTGCATAATGTCTGGCTGTGAATCTCTGTATTTGTTCCCATCAGCTGCAGGAGGAAGCTTCTCTGATGGTGGCTGAAGAGGGCACTGATCTATGAGTATAGCACAGTTCCATTAAGAGTCAGTTTTGAGTTCTTTATATTTTTAATATTAGCCCTTTATTGTAGTTAGTAAAAATCTTTTACCATTCTGTAGGCTGTAGTTTTGTGCTATTGATGGTGTCCTTTGCATAGCAGAAGCTTTTTTGTTTCAGGAGGTCCCATTTATTAATTATTGACTTTAGTGCCTTAGCTAATGGTTTCCTGTTCAGAAAGTCTGTTCCTGTGTTAATGCGTTCACTGTCTCTTCTATCAGGTTCAGTGTATCTAGTCTTATGTTGAGATCTTTTCTATTTTGCAGAATAATTTGAGAGTATTAGCGTTAACTCTTCTTTTAAATCTGGTAGAATTCTTCACTAAACCATATACCCCTGATTTTTTAATGTCTGCTTGATTTCAGTAGTTGTTATAGACCTGTTTAAATAAGTGGAATGAATTGAGAACAGTACCCATTTCTTTGAAAATTTCCAGTTTGGTGGAGTACAGGTTTTTAAAGTATGTCCTTTTGATTCTCTGAATTTCCTCCGTGTTTGTTGATAACCCCCTTTGCATTTCTAACTCTCCACCCATCATGAGTCTTTTTCTTAAAGATTTGTCAATCTTACTGATTTTCTCAAAAAAAACCCAAACAAACAAAAAAACCCACTGTGTACGGTTTTTTTGTTCTTCTATTTTATTGATTTCAGCCCAGAGTTTGATTATTTCTTGTTTGATTATTACTTCTTTTGGTTATGATTTTTCTTCCTTTTTTCCCCTACATAGATCTTTCAGGTGTGCTGTTAATACTATGAGACCTTTTCATTTCTTCTTAAATGTAGGCACTTAGTGCTATGGACTTGCCTCTTAGCACTGCCTTTTTTTGTGCCACAAGTTTAGGTATGTTGTATATTCATTTTCATTCAATTCATAATATCTTTAAGTTCTTTCATAATTTCTGACTGAATCAGTTTTTCATTCGGTATCAGTTGTTTGGTTCCTATGAGTTTGTCAACTTTCTACTGTTTCTGTTGATGCTGATATCCAGCTCTAACTGATGTTGATCAAATAAGATGCAGAGCATTATTTCAATTTTCTTGTATTTGTTCAGACTTGCTTTGTGTCCGAATATATGGACAATTTTGGAGAAAGGTCCATATAGTTGTAAGAAGGTATAGTCTTTTTCTGTTTGGGTGAAATGTTCTGTGAATATTAGTTAGGACCATTTGGTTTATAACATCAGTTAACCTCAGCATTTTTATGTTTAGTCCATGTCTAAATAATCTGTGTATTGGCAAGAGTAGGATATTGAAGTCTCCCAGTATCACTCTGTGAGAGCAGTATGTGATTTAAGCTGTTATAGTGTTTCTTTTATGAACCTGGGTGTACTTGTGTTTGGGGCATAGGCATTAAGAATCACAATAGCCTCTTGGTAGATTTTTCATTTGATGAGTATATTGTGTTCTTCCTTATCCCTTCTCATTAGAAGTCTATTTTGTCAGGTAGTAAAAGGCTATACCAGCTTGCTTCTTAGGTCCATTTGTTTTGAATATCTTTTTCCCTCCTTTTACCCTGAAGTGATGTCTATTTTCAATGTTAAGATGTATTTCCTACATGCAGCAGAAGAATGGATTCTGTTTTCAACATCCATAATTTCAACATCTATTAATCTGTGTGTTCTTATTGGAGAATTGGGATTATTGATGTTGAGAATATAAGTGAACAGTGTTTATTGATTTCTGTTACATTATTGTTGTTTCTGGTCTAGGGTTATATATTCTCTGTGTTTTCTTGGGTCTAGATAATCTCTTTAGGATGGAGTTTCATTCTAGTGCTTTCTGTAGGGCTGGATTTGTAGATAGATGTTGCTTAGCTTTGGTTTTATCATAGAATGTTTTGTTTTCTCTATTTTGACACAAAGTTTTTCAAGGAGCAGTAGTCTTGGCTGGCAGTTTTGGTCTCTTAGACTCTATAGAACCTTTCTGCCTTTTAGAGTCTCCATTGATAAAGCAAATTGACGATATTACATTTACTTGGTTTTTACATGTTACTTGGTCTTTTCACCTTGACATTTTTAATATTCTTTCTTTGCTCTATAGGTTTAATTTTTAGTTATTATGTGCTGAAAGGACTTCCTTTTCTGGTCCAGTTTGGTGTTCTGCATGCTTCTTATATCTTGCATCTCCTTCTTAATATTAAGGAAATACTCTTTTATGATTTTGTTGAAAATATTTTCTGTGTCTTTGACCTGGGTTTCTTCTCCTTCCTCTATACTTTATATTCTTAAGAGTATTTTGTGCCAAGAGATTTTTACATTTAACAATTTCTTTGGCCAAGGTATCCATTTCTTGAAGGGTGTACCTCAGTGGTTGAGATTCTCTCTTCTGTCTCCTGTGTTCTGTTAGTGAGAACTGCCTCTGAAGTTCCTGTTCAAGTTCCGAAATTTTTCATTTCCCCATTTCCCTCAGTTTAAGTTTTCTTTATTGATTCAATTTCTTCTTCCAGATCTTGAACTCTTGTATTTATTTCCCTGCCCTCTGCTTATGTTTTTATAGCTTTCTTGATGGGATTTATTCATTTCCTCTTTAAGGAACTCTGTCATATTCATAAAGGCTATTTTGAACTCTTGTGCTTCAACTAGGTTTCAATACTTAGGGTCTGCTTTAGCAGGGTCCATGGCTCTAGTAGACACACATTGCCCTAGCTGTTATCGACGGTGTTTTTGACACTAGTATCTAGGCACCTAGGATTAGGCAAATTGTAATTGTAGGTGAAGCCTAGTCTTGTCTTTGTTGTGTGGGTATTTTGTCCCTTGGTTTCTTTGCCCTTTCTGATATTTATGAGAGTGTAGTGTCTGTGTGTTTCCTTGTAGGAAATTGTTCTGGGATCCTGAGAGGTGTGGCCATTGATGGGTTGCAATAAAATGTGATTCTGGATGTTGGGAGCTGACGCTTAGGAATGGGAATTGACTAGTAGGGGATAGAGAGCGAGAGGTCCTCAGGAGGGAGGAAAACATGATGTTCCACTAGGATCTGCTTATTCCTTAGTTAATGGGGACAGAGAATAAAGAGAGACCATGGCACAGGGTCTGCTGAAGAGCTCGTGGTGGTACTGAGGTATCAGATTTAGTGGAAATGTGAAGATCTGCAGTTAGCCTACCCACTTCCCCAGCTGGGGTATCCTGTGAGTTCTCAGTCATCTCCCATTTCCTTCTCTCTGTTCTACCAATGATACCTCAGATATCTGTCTCTCAACCACCTGAGTGATTGGTTTGTTATTTTGATACTTTTATACCCTCCAAGTGCAGTTAGAGTTGCCCATATGCACTCAAGTATAGAGCCATCCACTGAAAGAGGGGAATCCAACCTTCTGTCCTCCCTCCCCAGCAAGTATCAGTCACCAATAGTTCTTCAGTCAAGGGTTAGGCCTAAACAACACCTCCCCTATGATGTCATAAGATGTGGCTGGTGTTGCTCATGAAAGCAACAGCCAAATCAAATCCAGAAGGCAGCATTTCACAACACGCTTCCCCTGTGCTATCACCCCTTTTCTCCCTAGGAACTATGCTATAGGGAATCCTTAAATCAATTTCATTGCACTCTCAGTAGATGAAGCCTCTTTTAGCTTTGCTCTGTGGCTTTTGAATGCCTCCTACCAACAGCTCCATGAGAAAAATCATCTCCAGACCTGTAATAACTAGGTGACATTGAAGCCACCTGTACATGAGGCCCCACTTTCAACATTTCCTCTGGAAGTGTGCAGAGAATGGTGGAAGATCAAAAATTGTTGTGGAATCTCTGTCATCATTGTAAAGATACCAATATCATTACTGTGTCTACTTTAAGTCAGAACCACAGGTTTCTCACAGTTGTCTCTCTTCACATTCCATGGGGTGTTCACTCTAGAAACACCCACAAAGGTATCAATCAGTTAGTTCCAGGAGAATCTGGAAGCCCTACCCACTAACTCCAGAGGGTGACTGAAATTTTGGCAGTGCATCTGTGTAGGGCTAGGACTAATTTCATGGGGAAAATGATGGAATAATCTTTCCTTAAAGAATACAAAGCAATTTTCCCAACATGGCAGGAACATCCCAAGCAAGTGATAGCAGACACAGGCTGAACCACGTTGTATAGTAAAATCTCCCCAATGGGGATATGCTGAATTCATTTTATTGTTTGGGATTTGGGTGCTGAGAAGTGTCCTCTTTAGTCCTTACATCAGTGTGGGCTGCTGGAAGGCAAGGACAAGAGTTTTAATTTCATCTCTATGCTTCTAATATGGAGTTCTCTGAATTTGATTCCAGTCTTTGTTGACGTTTCCCAGGCACTGGATGCAGCCTATGAATATGAGGGTTTAAACAAGTTGAGAGGCCGGCACCGTGGAAGGGATGAGAGGCCGAGATAACAGTCAGAGAATTAATCTATTTTCCCTCCCTTGACTGTAGGGAATTCAGTATTATCTGCTGAGGGAATCATTTTAAAATTAGACTTCATTATTAATACTGATAAACGGGGAAATAACAAAGCCCGGCATAGATTCACCTATTTTGCATTGCTGCTGGTTTACATTCATGCTGCTATCAGCTCATAAATTAGCATATCTAATATTTAAATCAACATCGCTCTGCAGTGCTGTTGAATGACTTTTGGGCAGTTACCCAATCTATAAAGCAATTTCTTATTATTTTAATATTTTTATTTGGTTTTATTACTTATTTATTTTTGAGACTAGGTTGCATGTATACCAGGCTAGCCTCACGGTGAGGTAGACCTTGAACTTGTGATCTTCTGCCTCTACTTTCCAAGGGAGTGCTGGGATACAGACATGCTCTCTTGGGCCTGTTTTATGCACTTCTGGGGAATTAACTTGGGGCCTCCTGAATGTTAGGTGAACATTCTACCAACTGAGCTACATCACAAGTCCATAATCTTTTCTTCTTTTGATATATATATTATATATATTATATTTATATATCATATGTGGCATAGATAGATAGTAAGGGTGACAACATCAGAATATTATGTTATTTGGAATTGCTTACAAATCATATTTTTGAGCTACATTAAAAAATTGACTTCAAGATTTCGTTCTTGTGCCCCACATCTCTAAAATGCCAAGTGTTATGTGTGTAAGATCAGAAATTAAAGATCACATTCTGAAGAGTCACCATTTGTACAGAGGTGAATTGGAACTAGAAGCTTGCTATGAACATTTAGACATCTTTAAGCCTTACGAAATCTTTCTACATGTCTAAAAGGCTTGGAATTTCCTGATGTGGCTAAATGATGCTCTCGTTCTCTCTCTCTCTCTCTCTCTCTCTCTCTCTCTCTCTCTCTCTCTCTCTCTCTCTCTCTCTGTGTGTGTGTGTGTGTGTGTGTGTGTTTTTCTCTCTCTGCCTCTCTGTCTCTCTCCATAATATTTCTTTTTAGAACCCAAGATAAAAAAAAAACCAACTTCCAATATTCACAACTTGGAGGTTTTTAATCTTTGTGTCTTTCTTATTTGGTTTGTAAATCACAGCCTATTTAATCATCAACTGCATGATTGACATATGTATTTGAACTCACAGAAAGCATATGATAAATAAGAAACTGTTACCCGCTGGATAGAAGTAATAGAATATGCTAAAAGTGCATTATATACTTGCATAAAATAACCATACATAACCCTGTATAATAAAAATATTTTTATTGTTTAAGTAGAAAACACCATTTAATTAGCTTCATTCATTTAGATTAAGTATTTCAAAACTCCCATTTCTCAAAAATAAATCTTATAGTAAATCAGCTTCAGATGTGAACCTGTGAGGGTCATAAAAGTTTCATGAAATAGAGTTACTGCCTCCATTTCTTGTTAAGTTTTCATTTATTCATTGGCTATTTGGTAGAAAAATTAGAGGTTCACTGGAGAAGTGAAAAAGCAGTGAGCAGTCTGCAGATGCCAGGGTTAGCATTCAGGTTCAGTGGGTGTGAGGCTGAGGGTTGAGGTAACATCAGCCTCAGAAGATGTGGTGTATTTACACAATGGAATACTACTCTGCAATTAAAAACAATGAATTCACGAAATTCCTAGGCAAATGGTCAGAACTTGAAAATATCATCCTTAGTGAGGTAACCAATCACAAAAGAACACACATGGTATGCAGTCACTGATAAGGGGATATTAACCCAGAAGCTCAGAATACCCTAGACACAATTCACATATCAATAGATTTCCAAGAAGATGGAAGGAGAGACCCCTGGTCCTGGAAAGACTGGATGTAGGGGAATGCCAGGACAGATAAGCGAGAGGGGGGTTGAATGGGGAAAAGAGGGAGGGAAGGGGGCTTATGAGACTTTCGGGGAGGGAGGAAACGGGAAATGATTTTGAATGTAAATAAAAAAAACTTAGAAAAAAAATAAGTTTATTATTTATATATAAAAAAAAGAATGGAAATCGAGGGGCGGGGAGGTAGGAGTGGATCGGGTGGAGGGGCATAGACTTGGAGGCAGGGGGTGGGAGGAGGGGTTGGGGGTTTTCGGGGAGGGGGAAAACTGGGAAAGGTTTTAGCATTTGAAATGTAGATGGAGATTATATTCAATTAAAAAGAAAAAGAAAAAAAGTCTGCAAAAAAAAATACTAGGTCTAGGGTTACATTAGCATCTGGATAATGACATTGGAATTAATGTTAAGAATAGAATTGGGGTTGGGTTTAGTGTTAGGATTCATATTGGGGGTTAAGATTCAGATTAGTGTTAAAGTTCACATTAGGATTATATTCAGAGTTAGCATTAGGCTTAGGGTTAATATCAAGTTTAGAGTTGTTTTGGCCCAACACAAAATTGTAAAGTTATTTAAAATATATCATGGGTTTTTTACCCCTTCTGTTTTACAGCTCAGATGCATAATTTTTTCAATGTGGCTTTTATAAATGACATCATGTTGCAATGCTGAACTATTGGACAGTTTGATCTTAGAGAGCATGTTGATGTTCTGAGAACACCTGTACCCTATGATGTCACTGTGAACTCTCCACACCAGCAAAACTTCTTCACATCTCTGTACTTCTGATCTAAATCCAGGTGCTCACCCTAGAGATGGTTCTGGATAGAAAACCTGTTGCCATTTCTATTCAGGAAGTTCAGAAGAACCTCCTTAAGGGCAAATGGGACTTTCTCCTAGCTACTCGCCACGCAAGAAAAGACATTCAGCCTTCTAGGTGATTTACTTTTTAGGTTCTTAGAAATTTCTCCCATACTGTGGCAGTGTGACAGATCCAAGAATGGAGTTTGAACTTGTGGACTCTGATTTCAAACACTGGTCCCATCGCTAACTTTGAGGTTACTTAGTAGCACTTTATGACTGCATTAAGCAAACATATTTAAACACACACACACACACACACACACACACACACACACACACACACACATGAAGTAGGGCATGTTCCAGTAAAGAGTTTTACTTCCTTCTGAAGCTGAATAGCAAAATGGAAAGGGTCCTTTTTCTTCTGCATGAAGGGGAAATGTTCCATAAAAATGCATCCTGGCCACTGTTGATTCTGAGAGCAATGGCTTTACTTCTTCAGATGCCATTTATCACCAAGAATCTTAATATTCTTTTTGTTCCTTTGACAAAAATCTGTAGGCCAATCCCTGAAGGCAGGGATGGCCTATACTCAGGAAGATACAGTTCATGCTGTTAGGGGAAGCCTGGTATCAAGAGCAGGACGCTGGAAGGTCATGCGAAGTCAGCAAACAGAGAACAGGCAGGAAGCATGGCCAGGCTATGAAAATTCAAGGTCCATCCTCAGGGACCCACTTCCTCCAGTGAGACTTCATCTCCTAAGGATTCTGCAGCCATCCTAAAAAGTGGCAAAATCTAAGGACCAAGTGTTCAAACAGGTAAGCTTTAGGGACATATTTCATATTCAAACCATAGTACCAAGAATTGTGTGTGAGTGTGTGTGTGTGTGTGTGTGTGTGTGTGTGTGTGTGTGTGTGTGTGTGTATGCATGTGTGTTCTTGTTATTCCTCAGCTGTCCTGTAATTCTTTCAAGTTAAGGGGCTTTAAAATCCCCCACCAGTGCTCATGACCACCCCTTTACACTTTCCTCCCCACCCTCATGCTGAGTAGTAGTCCTTACTACCACCAGCATTTCCTGCTTTATTGTAAACTCCAGGAAAACTGGTCAGCCATCCCTGTTCTAGCATCTGGATTCCTCGGGTGTTTGGGAACTTAGCTCTAAGAGTCCTCCCTTCTCTTATCTCATTCCCTGAGAACAAACCCCACTCAGCCAGCTAGGAATCAATTCTACTTCTTTATTATTATTGATTGATTGTCTGACTGACTGACTGACTGACTGATTGACATTCCAAATGTTGCCCTCCTCTTGGTGCCTGTTCACTATCTCCCTCTATCTCCTCTCTCTTTTGCCTTTGAGAGTACAGCGCCCCTGCCCTGGTATCCCCACACCTTGGTGCATCAAGTCTCTGCAGGATTAGACTCATCCTCTTCCACTGAATCCAGATGTCTGCTACATGTGTGCTAGAGGCCTTGGAGCAGCCTTTGTATGCTTTTTGGTTGGTGGCTCAGTCTCTCAGAGCTCCCAGAGATCTAGACTAGTTGACACTGTTTGTCTTCCTATGAGGATGCAATCTCCTTGAGAGCCATCAATCCTTCCCCTAACTTTTCCATAGGGGCCCCCGACATCTGCCCAATATTTTTCTGTAGGTATCTGCATCTGTCTTAGTCAGTTGCTGGGTAGAGCCTCTCAGGAGACTGTTATGCCTGGCATCTGTTTGCAAGCACAACATAGCATCTCTAATACTGTGAGGGATTGATACTTGCCCATGGATGGGGTCTCAAAATAGGCAGGTCACTGGTTAGCCATTTCTTCAGTATAGGCTCCATCTGTGTTCATGTAATTTGGGTCAAAAGTTTTATAGGTGGATTTGTCCCCAACCTTCCATTGGGGGTCCTGTATGTCTACTGGATATGGTCTCTTCAGGTTCCATATCCCCAGTGTTGGACATTTCAGCTAAAGTCACCTGCATTGGGTGGGGGGTGGGGGTGGAGGATGGGCTGGGGAGGGATATTCTAGGAAGTCCCAGAGACCCAGGATGGTGGAGGATCCCAATCGTGTTTCTGTTCTTAGAGGTCTTTCCCTTGCTGTGGAACCCAAATATTCTTCTCTCATTTACTGTTCCTGTAACAAATTATCCTGACAAAGGCAACTTTAAGAGAAAAGAAGTTCAGTTGACTTAAAATTGCAAGTCACACTCTGTCACTGAAGACAAGTCTGGGTGACAGAAACTACAGACAGCTAGATACATCCACAGTCAATAGCAAAGAACAAATGAATGCATACATGCCAGTACTCAGCTCACCTGCTCCATTCTTACAGTCAGAAATGACACCTTCCATAGGCTGTGTCATCCAAACACAACTAACATAACCAGGACAGTCACCCAGAGACATACCCACTAGCCAAGCTGATAGTCCCCATTTTTACTCTCTTCTTGGGTGATTGTAGATTGGTTCAAGTTGACAATTCAAACAAACCATCACACCAGAACACAAAGATGTTCTCACTATATTCAGAGCAAGCATCCCAGAGTGAACAACCCAGGAACCAGTGCGCTATATTGTTCCAGATCTCACCTTTGCTACCTGGATAATGTCTTCCCTTCACCACAGTCCTATATTGTGTTGACTTGTAGTACAAGCGTAGCTACTCCCAAGGCAAAGGAGTGAGGCTTTAGCTTCCTTCATCGTTAAAGCAAAATGGAAACCAGCTCCAACTCCCTGCCTACTCCCAGTGACAGGAAATTGCCTGCTTCCCAAAGTAGCCCTTAGCAATATTGTGGAGGGATAGAAGGCTTAGTAGCCAGCCTGAGTTAGAACCTACTTTACCCAGCTAAGCTGAGTTGTACAGCTTGGTCAGGCTACCCTGGCTGTCCAAGTTAGAACTTGTTGGGTATTATAGTGTACCCAACCCTGAGTGGTTATAATTTTCAAATTCTAACAGTAAGGTCAGGAACATATAATAGGGAAACTATTTTATATGGCCTTAGCACTGAAGTTGGTTCAAGAACAGGACCCAATAGTATGTAAAATACTTTCCCACTATTCCTCTGTTGCTGGAAGTCTGCCTCTTACCACTTTTCCCCATGATTGCTGAGTCTGTCTCTAAAGGCACACTGAGCCTCTCCCTCTCAGGTAGACTCTTACTTACTCTTCCCAATTATCCCCAATTATTTTGAATAACAAGCTTCTGATCTCACATGGCAGAACACATGCCACCACCATTCACCACCCTGATTCATCTCATTTTGCCCCAAGTCCCCATATGTGGCAACTGGCCAAACATAATTGTCTACCTGCACCAAGAAGAGCTCAACAAAATCCCACCCTCATAACCCCTCTGCCCCTATGCCATACAGGACATGAAGCTGACCAGATGTGTGACCACATGCTCCACTCTTCTACATATTCCAGTTCCACAGCCACCTTACTGCCATATCTAAGTATCATGTGTTCTCCCCATATTGTTGATAGTGCTTTTTCACTCAAGGACAGGGCAGCATGTTGACTTAGGATGAGTTGCATCTGACTGGATAGATTCCATCTTATCCCATCACTTCAGGTTCTCAGAGCCTGCTGGACCCTGAGTCTGTTGCTTAGCAACCCAATAGCTATGTTTTCTACCCTGTTCTCTGACACCTGAACATATGGTGAAAAGGCAACCCTTCCTAATTGGAAGATGAGAAACATCATACCATTGTTTCTGAAACTAAATGAACTCCACCGAGAAGACGCTTCATTTATGAGTTCATTTTCTTCTTTTGTACACAGGAGTATTTGGGCCAATGGTCTGTAAAATGTCTCCAGCTCTGAATATCTATGTGATTGCACCTCCATACAATATAGAAATATTCTTATTACTCTTATGATTTACCAGCCTTAAAGTTACTATTGGCACATTTTTACCTTTTATATTTTTCTTTCTATGAAGTATGCCAAAAGAGACTGTATTCCATCTGATATCCAATCCCAGACAGTATTTCCTATAAGATTTATGATGATGATTCTGTCTTAATCTAATATTAAAATATGAAAGATATTTCACTAGTGCTGAAGCCTTAAATTAGAAGGTAAGGGGAAAGGTGAGGGATTTGTATCTCGCAGGAAGAACAACTGAAGAGTTTAGTAAACTTGATCAGTTGGCAAGGAGACCTTAAATTGATAATATAATTCAAAGAATCTGGTGATATACTACAATGTTAATCATATCTTGATAATTTAATACTATGAATTTAGTTTCTTCAAGATGTCCTTTACTTTATAGCTAAGTTGGGCAGGCTCAGATCTGAACTTAAATTTGTGATGCTAAACCATGACCTACTGTGTCTATAAGCAGACACAGTAAGTGTTTAAATGGTTCCCACTGGTAGAATGGAACCATGCGCTTCTCTGCTTGTGAGAGCTGAAAAGGTGCATCTGAGTCTTAGACAATGTCCCCAACCCTCAAGCACTTGCTTTGCAAGTATGAAGTTCAGGATTCAATTTCCAGGTAGTGAGGGCTGGGTTACCTTGCTGGGGAGGCAGAGGCAGACAGAATCCTTAGTACTTAGCAAGTGCCAGGCACTGTGGGAGACCTTGTCTTGGAATCCCAAGGAACAATACCAGTGTTGACATCTGATCTACACAAGCACGCACACACACACACACACACGCACACGCACACGCACACACACACACAAACAGAGAGAGAGAGACAGACAGACAGAGAGACAGAGACAGAGAGAAGATTCACACACATACATTCACACACCTATACAAATTCATATGCTTTCTCATTCATAACTTCTCCATCTCTCTCCCTCTTTCTCTTTCTTCTCTCTATTCACCTCCCCATCCATCCCTGAAAACGAAAGGAATCTAGGAATGTATAGGATTCATGACTGCTTTAGCCTGGCAAACTCTGCTAACAAATGTCATGGGTTTTTCCCTGATCATAGCAGCATAACTGGCTATTCTTGTCAGCTACTGGAAATGAAGTTTGATTGGTTGATTACTGTAATGAATTATTGTAATCAAGCTTTGTCCAGATTGCTTCAATTGTGGTTTCCCATCCAGCGTGTAAAATAAGCCATGATCTTCATGTTCAGAATCTTCACATATCCATTATGACCAAATCTCAGGGAAAAAAAAGCTTATGTTTTAAATAAGGGATACACAATAGACCCAGTAGACCCAGTAGATACCAACAATTACTATGAAATACAAAACCTTGTACATATGTATCTCTCTCTCTCTCTCTGTCTGTCTCTCTCTCTCTGTGTGTGTGTGTGTGGTCTGTCTGTCTGTCTGTCTGTGTGTATGAGCTTGAATAAGTGCATATGTAGGTGTGCAGATTCATATAGAGGCCAGAGGTGTCTTCCTCTCCCTCAGTTTCTCTATACTTTAGTTTTTTGAGGTAGAATCTCTTGATGAACTTACAGCTCATAAGTTTGGCTGAACTTGTCTGACCTGCCACTGCCAAGTGGACTTTTCTCACAGGCACAAGAATTCTCACAGGACACCATTCTGAGACTGGATTCTGACCTCCCACAATCCACCTCTCTTATTTTTTAATATCAGGATATCCAGAGTTCATTTTGATCTGAGATGTTGGAGATTAATCTAATTGCCATGTGATACATGATTGTCCTATAAGCAAACAAATTGTAGTATAACAGTAAAAGCATTGTGTTTAATACTCTGCCACCTAAAACAGAGATCCAAACTATGTTTAGTACTGTTGGTTAAATTACTGTATTGATCAGAAAAAATAAAGAATAGTTAGAAAAGAAACTCTTATGATCAGTAGTAGTTCTGGTATCTGGTAAACATAAGCCCATATTTGCCTTCTCAATAGAAATACAAATTTTATGATCTTCTATGCAAATAGGAAGTGACTTAAATTTCAAGGAAAATTAAACACAGTCACTTCTTCAAATGAATGAGCAAGTCTACTACAGTCCCAAGGTCCAGATATAAACACAGAGTCATTAGTATAGTTACTTCTGCCTAGTGCATAGTGTCTTAATTTGGCCCCAGGTAGGCAGATTTGACTTCTGTGATAATGTTCAATATTTCCTTATGCCCTTCAAATAGAGCTTTGCTGTTGTTTGTTTGTTTGTTTGTTTTGATGACTTCTGTATCCTCACCCTCAGGACTAGTCCTTGATGCCTTGGGGCCAGAGGAACTAAAGTGGATTCCAAAATGTTTCAGTGGCTACATCTGCAATGACAGATGCATACCCCTTCCCAAATTTCTTCTGGAGAAGTAAAAATAGGCAAGTTAATGCATCATCTTGCTTATTTCCTTCTGCAATAAAACCAGGGAGGTTAGAGTGTACACAAGTATGGGTCTATTGCTCGAAATAATCCTACAACATAAGCAGAATCTAAAAAGATATTTAGGGGGTTATGAATTAACCGTAATAGACAAATCAAAACAGCCAGTTCCACCTGTTTGGCTGAGGGGGGAAGTATTAATAGGTTGATGACGATCTGGACCATAAATCTCTCTGATACCCTTAGATGAACCATCAATAAAAATGTGTCTGCCTGTGGAATAGGAGAAGGTTAGACAATTTCTGTGAGAAAATACCATAGCTTACCAGCTGGATAATGATTTCTCATCGTTCTGTGGTAATCTTCAAGTAAAATTTGAAAATTAATAGAGTTCTGAAATGCTCTTAAAATTTGACTGTTAGAGTAGATTAAGATAACTGCAGTGATCAAGTGCATATAATTGTTGACATCAGTTCCTCACCTGATTTACTAATTGAGTAAGAAGAGTACGGTAAGCAGGTATCATTTTAGGGACCATATGGTGTAAATAAATCCATTTCAAAGGTTTATCCTCTTGTGCTATAATGCCTATAGGAGACAATTTAGTGGTGGAAATAACTAAGCTTAAAGGCAGTTAAGGATCCACTTGATACACAAATGCCTCTTTTAATCAGGATTCAAAGTGCTGTAGTTCTTTTCTTTGCCTCTTGAGATATAAATGAAGACTGTCCAATGCTGCCTCTCCTTCTAGAATTTTAAATACATTATTGATTAGTGCATAAAGTTAGCTTTTTCATAGGCTCTACTAAAACCTCATCAGGAATTGTAGGGAACTTAAAAGTAGATTGATTATCAAATTCTCTACCCCATGCTTCGGAGTCACTTTCGGGCAATGGAGGATACACACCTAAAGGATGGTCCAGAAAGGGTGCTGAGGTCGCCAACATAGGTGGCACCATTTTTACTTTTGATTTTTCCTGACTGGGAAAAATCTCAGGATTTTTTTTTCACTTTTACTAATTTTAAGGTTTGATTTTTCTAGTTTATATTCATTCAAGTAATTAGTCCTCTCTTTATCATGATTCTTATCATACTTATCTTCCTTAAATATTTTTTTTTAATTTACATTCCAAATCACTTCCCCTTTCCCGTTTCCACCCTCCCCGAAAGTCCCATAAGCCCCCTTCCCTCCCTCTTTTCTCCGTTCAACCCCCTCTCATTACTCTGTCCTGGCGTTCCCCTACATCCAGTCTTTCCAGGACCAGGGGTCTCTCCTTCCATCTTTTTAGAAATCTATTGATATGCTGATTGTGTCTAGGGTATTCTGAGATTCTGGGTCAATATCCCCTTATCAGTGACTTCATACCATGTGTGATCTTTTGTGATTGGGTTACCTCACTAAGGATGATATTTTCAAGTTCTGACCATTTGCCTAGGAATTTCGTGAATTCATTGTTTTTAATTGCAGAGTAGTATTCCATTGTGTAAATATACCACATCTTCTGAATCCATTCCTCCGTTGAGGGACATCTGGGTTCTTTCCAGCTTCTGGCTATTATAAATAAGGCTGCTATGAATATAGTGGAGCATGTGTCCTTATTGCATGCAGGTAAAGTCTCTGGGTATATGCCCAGGAGTGGTATAGCCGGATCCTCCGGAAGTGTCATGCCCAGTTTTCTGAGGAGCCGCCAGACTGCTTTCCAGAGTAGTTGTACCAGCCTGCAATTCCACCAGCAGTGGAGGAGTGTTCCTCTTTCTCCACATCCTCGCCAACAACTGCTGTCTCCTGTGTTTTTGATCTTAGCCATCCTGACTGGTGTGAGATGGAATCTCAAGGTTGTTTTGATTTGCATTTCCCTAATGACTAAGGATGATGAACATCTCTTTAGGTGCTTCTCAGCCATTAGATATTCTTCAGGTGAGAACTCTTTGTGGAGCTCTGTACCCCATTTTTTAATAGGGTTACTTGCCTCTCTGGAGTTTAACTTCTTGAGTTCTTTGTATATCTTGGATATTAGCCCTCTGTCGGATGTAAGGTTGGTAAAGATCATTTCCCAGTTAGTTGGTTGCCGCTTTGTCTTTTTGACGGTGTCTTTTGCCTTGCAAAAACTTTGTAATTTAATGAGGTCCCATTTGTCTATTCTTGATCTTAGAGTATAAGCTATTGGAGTTCTGTTCAGGAAATTCTCCCCTGTGCCCATATGTTCAAGGTTCTTCCCTAGTTTCCCTTCTATTAGTTTCAGTGTGTCTGGTTTTATGTGGAGATCTTTGATCCACTTAGAATTGAGCTTAGTGCAAGGAGATAAGGATGGGTCAATTTGCATTCTTCTGCATGTTGACCTCCAGCTGAGCCAGCACCATTTGTTGAAAAGGCTATCTTTTTTCCACTGGATGGTTTTAGCTCCTTTGTCAAAGATCAAGTGACCATAGGAGTGTGGATTCATTTCTGGGTCTTCAATTCTGTTCCATTGATCTACATGTCTGTTACTGTACCAATACCATGCAGTTTTTAACACTATTGCTCTGTAGTACAGCTTGAGGTCCGGGATACTGATTCCCCCAGAGGTTCTTTTACTCTTGAGAATAGTTTTAGCTATTCTGGGTTTTCTGTTATTCCAGATGAATTTTTGAATTGCTCTTTCTAACTCTATGAAGAATTGAGTTGGGATTTTGATGGGGATTGCATTGAATCTGTGTATTACTTTTGGTAAGATGCTCATTTTTACTATATTAATCCTGCCAATCCATGAGCATGGCAGATTTTTCCATCTTCCGAGGTCTTCTTCAATTTCTTTCTTCAGAGACTTGAAGTTCTGGTCATACAGATCTTTCACTTGTTTGGTTAGCGTCACGCCAAGATACTTAATATGGTTTGTGGCTATCGTAAAGGGTATTATTTCTCTTACTTCTTTCTCAGCCTGCTTATCCTTTGAGTATAGGAAGGCTTCTGACTTGCTTGAGTTGATTTTATATCCGGCCACTTTGCTGAAGTCGTTTATCAGCTGTAGGAGTTCTCTGGTGGAGTTCTTTGGGTCGCTTATGTATACTATCATATCGTCTGCAAATAGTGATAGTTTGACTTCTTCCTTTCCAATTTGTATCCCTTTGACCTCTTTTTCTTGTCTAATTGCTCTAGCTAGAACTTCAAGTACTATATTGAAAAGATATGGAGAGAGAGGGCAGCCTTGTCTAGTCCCTGATTTTAGTGGGATTGCTTCAAGTTTCTCTCCGTTTAGATTGATGCTGGCTACTGGTTTGCTGTAAATTGCTTTTACTATGTTTAGATATGGGCCTTGAATTCCTGATCTTTCCAAGACCTTTAGCATGAAAGGATGCTGAATTTTGTCAAATGCTTTCTCAGCATCTAATGAGATGACCATGTGGTTTTTTTCTTTGAGATTGTTTATGTAGTGGATTACATTGATGGATTTCCTTATATTGAACCATCCCTGCATCCCTGGGATGAAGCCTGCTTGATCGTGGTGAATGATCGTTTTGATGTGTTCTTGGATTCGGTTGGCAAGAATTTTATTGAGTATTTTTGCATCGATATTCATAAGAGAGATTGGCCTGAGATTCTCTTTCTTTGTCGGATCTTTGTGTGCTTTTGGTATTAGTGTAATTGTGGCTTCATAGAACGAGTTGGGTAGTGTTCCTTCTGTTTCTATTTTGTGGAACAGTTTGAAGAGTATTGGTGTTAGGTCTTCTTTGAAGGTCTGATAGAATTCTGCACTAAAACCATCTGGACCTGTGCTTTTTTTGGTTGGAAGACTTCCAATGACAACTTCTATTTCTTCAGGGGTTATAGGACGGTTTAGATGGTCTATTTGATCCTGATTTAATTTTGGTACTTGGTATCTGTCAAGGAAATTGTCCATTTCCTCAAGATTTTCTAGTTGTGTTGAATACAGGTTTTTGTAGTAGGATCTGATGATTTTTTGAATTTCCTCAGTTTCTGTTGTTATCTCTCCCTTTTCGTTTCTGATTTTATTAATTTGGATACTATCTCTGTGCCCTCTGGTTAGTCTGGCTAAGGGCTTATCTATCTTGTTGATTTTCTCAAAGAACCAACTCCTCGTTTTGTTGATTCTTTGTATGGTTTTATTTGTTTCTACTTGATTGATTTCAGCCCTGAGTTTGATGATTTCCTGCCTTCTACTCCTCTTTGGTGTATTTGCTTCTTTTTGTTCCAGGGCTTTCAGGTGTGCCATTAAGCTGTTAGTGTATGCTGTCTCCCGTTTCTTTTTGGCGGCACTCAGGGCTATGAATTTTCCTCTTAGCACTGCTTTCATTGTGTCCCATAAGTTAGGGTATGTTGTGCCTTCATTTTCATTAACTTTCAAAAAGTCTTTGATTTCTTTCTTTATTTCCACCTTGACCAAGTTATCATTGAGTAGAGCATTGTTCAGCCTCCATGTGTACGTGGGTTTTCTTTTGTTTTTGTTGCCATTGAAGACCACCCTTATTCCATAGTGATCTGATAGGAGGCATGGGATTATTTCTATCTTCTTGTATCTGTTGAGGTCTGATTTGTGACCAATTATATGGTCAATTTTGGAGAAGGTACCATGAGGAGCTGAGAAGAAGGTGTATTCTTTAGCTCTAGGATGAAATGTTCTATATATATATCAGTTAGTTCCATTTGGTCCAAGGCTTCAATTAGATTCACTGTGTCCCTGTTTAGTTTCTGCTTTCCTGAACGATCCATTTCAGAGAGCGGGGTGTTGAAGTCACCCACTATTATTGTGTGCGGTGCGATGTGTGCTTTGAGTTTTAGTAAAGTTTCTTTTACGAATGAGGGTGCCCTTGCATTTGGAGCATAGATATTCAGGATTGAGAGTTCTTGATGGTGGATTTTTCCCTTGATCAGTATGTAGTGTCCTTCTGTGTCTTTTTTGATGACTTTGGGTTGAAAATCAATTTTATCCGATATTAGGATGGCTACTCCACCTCGTTTCTTGGGGCCATTTGCTTGTAAAATTGTTTTCCAGCCTTTTACTCTGAGGTAGTGTTTGTCTTTGACACTGAGGTGCGTTTCCTGCATGCAGCAAAATGCTGGGTCCTGTTTACGTATCCAGTCTGCTAGTCTATGTCTTTTAATTGGGGAATTGAGACCATTGATATTAAGAGAGATTAAGGCATAGTGATTATTGCCATCTGCCATTCTTGACGCTATCTTTATGTTTGAGTGGTTATCTACTTTTGGGTTTGATTCAAGAAGGTTATTATCTCATTTTTTCCAGGGTGTTGTTTCTCTCCCTGTATTGGAGGTTTCCACCTATTATCCGTTGCAGGGCTGGATTTGTGGAAAGATATTGTGAAAATTTGGTTTTATCATGGAATATCTTGGTCTCTCCATCTATGGTGATTGAGAGTTTTGCTGGGTATAGTAGTCTAGGCTGGCATTTGTGCTGTCTTAGTGTCTGCATGAGATCTGCCCAGGATCTTCTGGCTTTCATAGTCTCTGGTGAGAAGTCTGATGTGATTCGGATAGGTCTTCCTTTGTATGTTACTTGGCCCTTTTCTCTTACTGCATTTAGTATTCTTTCTTTGTTTAGAACATTCGGTGTTTTGATTATTATGTGACGGGAGGTATTTCTGTTCTGGTCCAGTCTGTTTGGAGTTCTGTAGGCTTCTTGTATGTTCATCGGCATCTCTCTCTTTAAGTTAGGGAAGTTTTCCTCCATAATTTTGTTGAAGATGTTTACTGGCCCTTTAAGTTGCAAATCTTCACTCTCATCTATACCTATAATCCTTAGGTTTGGTCTTCTCATTGTGTCCTGGATTTCCTGGATGTTTTGGGTTACGCGTTTTTTGCATTTTGCATTTTCTTTGACTGTTGAGTCGATGCTTTCTATGGAATCTTCAGCACCTGAGATTCTTTCTTCCATCTCTTGTATTCTATTGTTGATGTTTGCATCTATGACTCCTGATTTCTTCCCAAGGTTTTCTATCTCCAAAGTTGTCTCCCTTTGTGATTTCTTAGTTGTTTCTACTTCCTTTTTTAGTTCCTGGATGGATTTGCTGAGATCCTTCACTTGTTTGTTTGTATTTTCCTGTATTTCTTTAAGGTATTTTTGCATTACCTCTTTCAGGATTTCTTCCTGATGACCCACGTTCTCCTGCATTTCTCTGAGCGATTTTTGTGTTTCCTCCTCATGGGATTCCATCTGTTGATCCATCGTCTCCTGCATTTCTTTAAGCAGTTCTCGTGTTTCCTTTGTAAGGGCATCTAACCGTTGATTCATTTCTTTAAGCAATTTTTGTGTTGCCTCCTTATGGGCATCCGTCTGTTGACCCATATTCTTCTGCATTTCTTTATGCAAATTTTGTGATTCCTTTGTGAGTGCATCTACCCGTTGATTCATCTCGTTAAGCGATTTTTGTGTTGTCTCCTTGTGCGCCTCCATCTTTTGATCCATGTTCTCCCGCATTTCTCTAAGCGATTTTTGTGTTTCCTTTGTAAGGGCTTCTAACCGTTGATTCATGGTCTCCTGTAACTCTTTATGAGATTTATTTGTGTCCTTCTTGTGATCCTCTAATAGCATCATGAGAAGTGATTTTAAATCCAGATCTTGTCTTTCGGGTGTGGTGGGGTATCCAGGACTTGCTGCTGTTGGAGAGTTGGGTTCGGATGGTCCCACATTACTTTGATTACTGTTAGTAACATTCCTACGTTTGCCTTTTGCCATCTGGATACCTCTGGTGTTAGTTGGTCCTGCTGCCACTGGCTGTTGGTTGGACCTCCTGTGAGCCTGCAAAGCTATTTCTGCCCCCCCTGGATTACCAGGATTCCCCTGGCACCGATTTCTGGGGCCTGCCTGCTCCTGAGTGACTTTGGAGCCCTAATGTGCTTTGCCCCAAGTGATCTTATATTGGGGAGGCCTTGCACATCTAAAGGCTCAGCCTAGTGGATTCCTGGAGCAGAGGTCGCCAAAGGGAGGCTGGCAGGCTCCTGCCCTGTGCAGGGGTGTGTGATCTCTCCTGGGGGGGAGGGGGCGTCCCTCTGCCAGGCAGAAGTCCCACAACAGATCTGGCGCGCTGGTCACTGCAGATCAGCCCAGCACCTGGGAGCAGGTTTCACACAAGCTGCCTGAGGCCGAAGGGATATTATGCCTGTCTGTCTCTGAGCCTGGTGGTCCCAACTACCTGGTCACTGGAGCAAAGATGGCGGAGGGCACTCTCCGTGGCGCCGCTCACACCGCTCTCCCTGTGGTCACGATGGCCCGCCGATCTGGCACCCAGACGACCACAGCGCCAACCCGCCCTCGGGCACAGACGGAAGCCCCAACAGGCCGTGTCCCAAGTGATGTTATATCGGGGGGAGAGCCTGGGTACCGGTCTCTCCAGCGCAGTCCGCGGGAACAGAGGTCGCGGAAGGGAAGCTGGCAGGCTCCCTCCCTGCGCGGGGTCCCTCCACCAGGCAGAAGGTCCCACCGCGGAACTCCCTTAAATATTTTTAATAACAGTTGAAATCAATGCTCTAATAACCCAAAATCAAACAGGGATCTTTCCCTCTTGTTTATATGCCTTTCCAGTATTGTCTCACAATCTCTCCAATGCTTCTTCACCTAAAGTTCCTTTCTAGAAACTAGGAATAATATTTGTGCTCCTTCCTTTAGGACAAAAATTATGTACAAGCTTAACATAGGAGAAGCCTTCCCTGGCTTCTACCCCCTTGTGTTCATTCACCTACTCCCTTATCTCGTAGCTCACTGTAGGACTCTGATTCATGGCTCCACTTGTTTATTGCTCTAGTTGACAGCATGAACCTGGACGAGCAGGACCTAAAACTAAAGTAGACTAAAGTCTCATGCACTCACCAACTTTATTCAGGGCAGTACATAATGTATACTCTGGGCATTAAGAAGGGTCACCTAAGAAAAGCGTTTGTTTGGTTAGTTTCTTTGTTTTGTTTGGTTTTGAAAACTATGTTAAGTTCATTTGCCCATTTGTTGGTTGAAGGACTGACTCTTTTCCTTGGTATTTAATTTCTGTAATTCTCTGTAATTTCTGGGTATTATCCCCTTGTCTACAGTGTAGCCAGTAAAGATTTTCTCCCAATGGGCTGTCTGTTCTGCTGGTTATTTCCTTTGCTGTACAGAACCATTTCACTCTCATTTACATCAATAGTATCCCATCTGTTGATACTTGGGGTTGGTGCCTGGTCCCTTGGTGTTCAATTTAAAAAGCCATTGCCTATCACAGTATCTTGAAGGGTATCCCTTATGTATTCTTCTAAAAGTTTCGGGTTTTAAATTAAGGTCTTTTATCCATTTTGAACTGTCTTTTGTATAAGATAAAAGATATGAATCCAATTTCAGCTTCTTCAGGCAGAAACCTAGGTTTGTCAAACATCATTTCTTGGTAGACTATGTTTTTTCCAAACTATGTTATTGCTTTCTTTTAATAATTGAGTCACATAGTTTTGCCATTGTATTTCTGCTATTCCATTGGACATTCTATTTTTAATGCCAATATTAGTCGGTCATCATCACTATGGCTCTATGGTATAATTTGAGTTCAAATATTTTCATACCTTGAGCTATGTTCTTAACCCTGATTGCTTTGGCTATTCCTGGTCTTTTGTGTTTCCATGTGAATTCTTGTATTACTTTTTTCCAATCCTGTGAAATATGACATTGGAAATTTGATAGGTATAGCAATAATTATATTGTCTAATTTTGGTAGTATGGACATTATTCACAGTATTAATTCTGTCAATTCAAGAATATAGTCTATTTTTCCATTGTCTAGTGTCTTTGTAATATCTGTTCTCAACGTCTTGAAATTATCATTTTAGGTATTTCTTGGTTCTGTAGTTAGATATATTCCTAAATATTTACTTTTGGGGCAATTTTTCTTGAATAGAACATTTTTCCTATTTCTTTCTTAGAGAGTAGACTATGGTAAAATTGGAGGCTACTGAATTAAAATAAATATCTGAATTTTTGTGTTCTACATTTTTACTTTAAGTCTTTATTCAATCCAAGAGTTTTTTTTTTTTTGAAGACTCGATGGTGTCAATAGTGTTTTTTGATAAATAAACACCGTATCATCTGCAAATAGGGAGAGCTTTATAGCCTCTTTTCCTACTATTTTCCCATTTATTTCTTTTTCTTGTCTAATATCTATAACTAAGACTTCAGGCACTGTATCAAATAAGAAATTAGAAAGTTGTGCACATCTTTGTCCTAGTCCTGATTTTAGAAGAAATGCTCCGAGTTTGTCTCATTTTAACATAATGTTGGGTATAGATTTATTATAAATACTTTTCCTTATTTTGATGTATGTTCCATGTTCCTAGATAGGGTTACTATTGCTGTAGTGAAATGAAACACCATGGTCAAAGTAACTTGGGGAGAAAAGGGCTTATTGGGCTTATATTTCCTCATTACTGTTCATCATTGAAGAAGGCAGGACAGGAAGAACTCAAACAAGGCTGGAGGCAGGAGCTGGTGCAGAGGCAATGGAGGGTGCTGCTTACTGACTTGCTCCTCATGGCTTGTTCAGCCTGCTTTCTTTCAGAAGCCAGGACAGCTAGCCCAAGGATGGTACTACCCACATTAGTCACTAAGAAAATATCACAGCCCCATCTCATGGAGGCATTTTTTTTCAGTTGAGCCAAAGGCTCAGAATACCCAAGATACAATTCACAGACCACATGAAACTCAAGAAGAAGGAAAACCAAAGTGTGGGTGCTTTGGTCCTTCTTAGAAGGAGGAACAAATACTCACAGGAGCAAATATGGAGACAAAGTGTGGAGCAGAGACTGAAGGAAAGGCCATCCAGAGACTGCCCCACCTGGGGATCCATCCCATATACAATCACCAAACATACACACGATAATTGTGGATGCCAAGAAGTTGTATGCTGACAGGAGACTGATATAGCTGTCTCCTGAGAGGCTCTGCCAGAGTCTGACAGATACAGAGGTGGATGCTCACAGCCAACCATTGGACTGATCATGGAGATTTTGTCTTCTCAGATGACTCTAACTTATATTGTTGACATAACACTAGCTAGCATGTCCATCTGTTCATAAAGTGTCCAGAACTTTTATCACAAAGGCATGTTGAACTTTTCAAATACCTTTTCGCTATCAGTCACAATAATCATGTGGTTTCTGTTCTTGAGTTTGTTTATATCATATTTTTAATGTATAATGTATGTGTATAATTATACATACAATATATGTATATGTATGCATACATTTATGTTTTCAGCATGTGTATTTATGTATGTTATTTATGGAATGAAGCCTACCTTGTTCTTAGTCATAATGTATAATCTTTTGAATGTGGTCATGAATTCAGTTTGTAGGCATTTTGTTAAGAATCTTTGCATCTGTGTTTCTCAAAGAAATTGTTCTGTAGTTCTCTCTCCCTCTTCCTCCCCATCCTACCTTGTCTTTGTAGTGGCTTTAACTAGCTTTGGTATCAAGATGTCACTGATTTTATAGAATGAATCTAATAGTGTTCCTTTACTTTCTATTTTATGGGGCAGGGTAAAAAATTAATATGCGGTCTTTCTTAAGCGTTTGATAAAATTTGGCAGAGACTCTATCTCTTCCTGGGCTTTTCTTTGAGGAGAGGCTTTTAATAACAGACTTAATCTCATTGCTTGTAATGGTCTGTTTAAGCTGTTTGTATCTTCAGGGCTTAATTTTGGTAGGCAATATGCTTTTAGAGATTCTTTAAGTTCTTCTTGGATATCCAGCTCTTCCGAGTGTTTGTGTTCATAGTAACTTATCATGATCTTATGGCTATCATGGGCGTAAGTTATAGTGGAACTCATTTTACGTCTAATTTTATTAATTTGCATCTTCTTCCTCTTCTTGTCTGATTAACTAATAATCCTTTATCAAGGTCAATTTTACAGACTTGATAGATGGCTCATCTCTCAGGAACACCTACTTACTGCTTATGCAGAAGACCAGAGTTCTACTCCCAGAACCCATGCAGGGTGGCACCTTTAGCTACTAGATATCCAACTCCCTCCTCTGCCCTGGGTGAGCATGTGACATGCATAAACACATACAGGAACATACATATACACATATACAAAGTAAAAATAAGTATTGTTAAAAGTTTAAAGACCACAGATGTTCAGATTGTTGAATGTGGCTGAGTGAATATATGTAAGGTGAATGTTTAAGTGGCCAACATATAATACCTACTGAAGAAGTGATGAATAATTACTGCTAAATTCAGATTCTCCACCTACATAACATCTTATACAATGCTCAAATACGTTTTACTAAAAGAAGATGATGACATAGCTCACAATAGTAGTGAGTGATCACAGACCATTTGAGTTACCTGATATTGGACAATAATGACTTCTGTCACCTTACTATTGTCTGTCTCTCATGTAGCTGTCATTTACCTATTATCTGTCTCCCATGTCTCTGTCATCAATCTGTCTGTCTGTCTACTAGTCTGCCCATCATCTATTTGTCTATTCTCAATACCAACTATCTGTCTGTATAAGTTACCTATTTTAGTTGTTGTGAGGAAAACCTCTAACAAATGCACCTTAAGGAGGGAAGTTCAAGGGTACAGTCCCACAGGATTAGAAAGAGTGGGAGCAGGACCATGAGGCAGTTGGCATAATATATATACAGTCAGGAACCAGAGAGAGTTGAGTACTGGTGCTCAGTTCACTTATTCTTTTCAGTTCAAGACCGCCCAAGTCCATGGGAAAGAGCTGCCCACATCATTCCCTCCCTCTATCCCTCTCTCCAATGCTCTCTTCTTCTCTCCCTCTCAATCTCTCTCTTTCTTCCTTGTACTTGTGGATAAGGCGTAAGCTTTCAACCTCTGCTCTACTGACATGCCTGCTTTCCTGCTGCTATACAGTCCATCATGATGGCTATAGGCTCTACTATATTCTGGAACCATGAGCCCCAAACTAAATGCTTTGTTCATATCGTTTTATCATGACAATAGAAAAGTAACTGAGATAGGGTGAGTCTTCCTTCCTTGAGTAACCTAATCTAGAAACTCCCTTATAGACCTTCCCAGGGGTTTATCTCTTGAGTTATTCTTATCCTGTCAAGTTGAAATTAATTATTAGCAATCATACTTGACAAGCTGATTTCAGCATATTTTTACTGCTTCTTTTATGTGGCATTTAAACTGGTGAGTGTAGGAGAAAAACATTTTAAATTTCATATTTACTATGTAAAGGTAATATTAAGTTAATGTTTCTTTTAATTATAAATATATGTATCAGCATAAAATTAATATAATTGTGGGTATAATTTATAATATAATTATCAAGTTAATGAAATAAAGAAATGAAAAATATTCCCCCATCATTCCCTCTCCATTAAATCACAATATTAGCAGAAAGACTGTGTTCTGTGTTATACTTCTTGCTATGTGTTTCTTTTTCTTATAAGCAGATGGCATGATAATAGATACAGGTTCCTGAATAAGAATTTTCATACCTCAGAACTTTAATATTTCATCATAAGACTTCACCAAAATCCTGCATACCTGGATGCATAGTTCTCATTTTATTGACTGGATGACAGCTTGTCAGTGGTAGGTCATTGTGCTACTCTATAGCTGAACATTTAGCCTGCTGCGGTTAGTCATTGTGTTTTGGTTTCTCTGTTGCATTCTACTAGAAGGTCTACACATGGCAAGTATGTGTAAGTCATACATCCATTTGTTCTTGTTAAATATGTATTACATGCAAAGATGGCACAAGCCCAGGAGAGACCACGTCTGTGGCCCAGTGTTGTTGAGCCCTGCAGGCTAAGCAGAACATGTATATACTCTTGTTTTGAGACTTTTTCGAAATGAAATCTCATTCTAGTCTCTTCTCAGTAGTACTGTGAACTATGCTTGGCACTTTAGTCACTTTGTAAATAAAGACCAGCACTGTATTAGGTCCTTTTCCTCATTTCTATGACATACCCAACAAGAAGCAACTGAAGGAGGAAGCTTTGTTTTGGCCCACAGTTACATCACACACATAGTCAAGAAGCAGAGAGATAAATGCTGGCACTCAGCTCACTTTCTCTGTTTTGCTCAGTCCAGAACCCCAACATAGAGAACAGTGCTGTATACGTTCTTGGTGGCTCTTCCCTAGTTAATTAGAGCAATGCAGACACTCCCTCACAGACATGCTCACTGATGTGTCTCCTAGGTGAATGTAGATCCCACCAAGTCAGCAATCAGAATGAACGTCCCAGACCCCAACATGTCCTCATGCATACATAGCTCTTTAGCTCATTACTTAACAACAGGTGTGTAAGGGTCCCCTCCCCTTCTCCCTCACTCAGTGGCCTGGCTTCCACTCCATTCATGATAGAAGCATATCTGTAAATAAGGAAGGTTGTTCTTCATGCACAGAGAAATCAGAGTGGTTGTAATTTTCTCTCTGCTAATTTAGTCTTAATTCATGAGTGGTGGTTCTGTTGCTCATGCATGACTGAGACTCAATAACATTTTCAATAAACTATATTGTAGTCATTGTGACACTTATCATTATCTGTCCTACAGACTTCTCAGCCCTGACTCTTAATTATAATGTCCTGACCACTCGTTGTTCCTAATTCATAATGTCAAGATGTGTTTGGATTTAATAGATTAAGCCATCAGGAGAAAACTTGAGATCAAAAGTCAAATGGTTAAGTGTTTTTAAAGGTCGTTTTTTGCACATCACTGAATGAAGGGGGGAAGCTGGTCAGAATTCTTTCTTTGCGGTGTAATATTGCTCTCCAAAGGACATAATTGTTTCATAATTTAAAATATAAAAACTAAACGATAGCGATTGTGTGTGTGCCCTGACCCTGCCTACTACTCATTTCAGTTTAATTAAAAATTCTGAAAATGAATTTTCAGAAATGTGAATGTCGCACCTGTTGTACTTCTAATGGGAATGGGAAGCAGTTGTCCTTGGGGTCTGATGCCAGCACCAACTCCTATTGCTTCAATTCTGGTTTGTCACATGGGCAAACTAGCTGACCTTCCTTTCTCTCACTCGCTTTCCATCTCTTTCCATCTCCTTGCTCCTCTCTCTCTCTCTCTCTCTCTCTCTCTCTCTCTCTCTCTCTCTCTCTCTCTCTCTCTCTCTGTCTCTGTCTCTCTCTGTCTCTCTCTGTCTCTCTCTCTCTCTCTCTCTCTCTCTCTCTCTCTCTCTCTCTCTCTCTCTCTCTCTCTCTCTCTCTCTCTCTCCTTTATTTCCCCATATCTGATTCTATCCTGCCCAGTTCCCTCTCTGGTAACACTGTTATTCTCTGGCCTGTGGAGGAAAGCCACAAGAAACAGGCACTTAAGAAAAACAGTTGAACATTTCCCTTAGCCATCTTTGCATGGCAGATATTTGACATTGTACAGAGGAACATTCTAGAACTGAGAACTGAGACTTTAATGAGGAAGAGTGGTCAGGACCTTATAAGTCTCAAGCTGAGAGAGGGAAAGGCCCATTGTCCTCCTAGTTCTGAGTTAGGTGCACCTTAACCTTTCCTAGCTTGTGGATTTATTCTGGGTCTTTGAGGGGTTTTTCTTTGTTTTTTGTTGTTGTTGTTTTGTTTTGTGTGTGTGTTCATTTTGTTTTATTGTTTGTTCGAGACAGAATCTATGCAGCCCAGGCTATCTGTGAACTCCCTAGGACTTTCTCCCTCAGCCTCCCAAGAGCTGATATTATAGCATGGATCACCATGATCCAGTATTATCTTTTATTATTTTCTGTATTAGCTGTATTTATTAAAGAGGTTCATTGTGATAGTTCCATAGATGCTTACAGCTGTCACTTACAAAGTCCAACCTCCCTCTGTCTATTGTTCTGCCTCCCTACACACCTGTCCGAGCCTCAATTCATCACTGTCATACCTTCTAGTCACCGTACTTCAGATTCACATGTAAGAGAGAACAGGTAACATGTATCTTCTATGCCTGACTTATTTCACTTCATATACTGCCCTCTAATTTTACCCACTTGCTTCCAATGAGAGGAATGCATTCTGCTTTCAGACTGCATAGACTTCCATGGTGGATTATATCACACATTTTCTTTATCCATTCAACTAACAGATACACTGATTCCTTCTCCCTGCAATGTTGATGTACATAGGTATACCGGTACTTTTGTAATGTGCTGTCTGTATTTTTCTTGTACATATGCCTAGATGTGGGCTAGCAGGACAATTTGGAAAATTATTATATTTTTTATTTGGGAGATATAAAATATTTATTATTTGTGTGGTGTAGTGTGTGTGCGCGTGCGCATGTACATGCGTCCGTGCGGGTGTGTGTGCATGCCTGGCATTTCTGTGGAGATCAAGGAGAGTTGTAGAATCATATGGATTGCAGGAATCAATCTATGATTGTCAAGCCTGGCAGCAAGTACCTTTACCTGCTGATCCATCTATCTGATTCCTGATTTTGGTTCTTGAAGTAACCTCTTGCGATAATGGGTAGCCTTCTCTGTCAACTTGACACAATCTAGAGTCACTTGGCAGTGTGAGACTCAACGATGGATTATCTAAATTATTACCCAGTGGGCATGTCTGTGAGAGTCTTGATGACATTAACTTTAATGGGAAGTCCCACTCATGTGTATGGGGACATTCCCTAGGTGGACTGTAGGACTATATAGGTGGAGAGGGGGACGAAATAGAGGCAGTCACTCATTGCATGAATGTGTGTGAATCTTGACTCTAGTTGATGAGATATGTCCAAATGCTTCAAATTCCTCCTGCTGTGACTTCTCTGCCATTATGATCTATAAGTTATTATTATTAGCCAAGTAAACTCTTTTTCCTTAAGTTTTTGAGGGGGATGGGAATTGGGGTGTTTTCTCACAGCAACAAGAAGGGAAGTGAGAACATGGCTATACTATACCCCATGAGGGCTGTAGCAATCTCTTCTATTCCTGACAACTATGCTTTAGAGTACATATAGTGGGGTGTTCTGCTGTTAACTACCTACAGTCTACCATTGCATATTCTTGTTGAAGTGATCACTCTATGACTGTGTAATGACAAACATCTTTCCATCACTGATTTATCAGAAAATCTGATATAAGTAAGTTGATTAATACTAGTCTGGGTTTCCACTTGCTTAGAAAATCATTAAATCATTTTCATAGTTTTGTTTTCCTTCTTTTTATCTTAATCCATTCTGCTAGTTTGTGTGTTTTACTTCGAAAATATATTCCATTTAGATACAGGCAGGTTATTGTTGATCTAAAGACAGTCCTGGAATTTTTTATTTTGCTTAATTATCATGGGTATTCTTTGTTTTGGTCTTCTCTTTTAGCTCATATCTGTGATTTGATAGGGACATAGTTTCATTTCTGTTACTGTGATAAAGCACCCTGTCCCATAAGAAAGGGTTCATTTGGCTTAAAATTTCCAGTTACCATTCATCATTAAGACCATCCTAGTCAAGGCAGGAACTCAGGCTAGGCACAGAATATCTACAGTCAAGAGCAGAGCAAAAGAATATACCCAAGCTTCCTGCTTTCTTGCCCAACAGTTTTCTTCTGCTCACGCAGTTCAGGGCTCAGTGCATAAGACAGTGCCGCCCACATGCAGGGTGGCTCTTTCCATCCAAATTAATATTCTGATTTAAGTGAGAATGAGGCCTCTGTAGAATTATGTATTTTAATGTTTGGTTTCCAGTTGGTGGGCTGTTCGATAGAATTAGGAGGTGCGGCCTTTTTGCTTGAAGAGATGAGTCACACTGGCATGCTTCAAGGTTTCAAAAGCTCTCACCAGATCCAGGCCCTTTCTCTCTGCCTCCTGCTTCTGGATTAGATGTAATTTCTCAGTTATTACACCAGCCCAGGGCCTGCTTTCCTGCCTGCCTGCTGGAATGCTCCCTATCATGAAAATCACAGACTTACTTTCTGAAACTGTAAGCCAGCTCCTAAATTAAATGCTTTCTGTTATAAATTGTCTTAGTCATCACGTTTCATCAAGCAATCAAGACAATCCCCCATGACATGTTCAAAGTCTAATCTAGATAATTCCTTTATTTGAAGCTTATCCTCGGGTGATTATAGATTGTGGTGCATCAATAATTAAAACCTAACTAGCAGAGATGGTTTAGTGAATGGATAATGTTTACTAAATTTGTGCACCTTTGCTTCTAGTGAGATCAAGATTTTCTTGGGTTTCTATGACTAGAGCCTATAGCAGATTGGATTCCTGTAAACATTATCTGTCAGGCTGGTTTGGGAGTCAATGATTCTTGCTGGTTTTTGTCTTTGTTTTTCTTACTTGTCTTGGCAAGTCTTTCCTTCCTCTCCAAGAGGATAGCCTTGCTGAGTGAAGAATCCCTGGCTGGCAATATCTTGCTTTGTTTTCTATTTAGCAGTTAGAAGTCATTCCCCTCCCTCCTGCCCTGTAAAGTTTCTGCTGAGAAATCTCTTGTTAGTCTAATGGGACACCCTTCTTGGTGGCTTGCAACTATTTTCTTGCAGACCAGGGATTTCATTCTTTCTTCTGCACTGTCAACATCTAACTGTGCTGAGCTGTAGTGAAGATCTTTAAAGGTCATGTCTGTTTGGAGTCCTGTCATCAGTGTTCTGTACATGGCTGTCCACATCTGTGCCAAGATTAGGGCACTTCTGTTACTATCTAGTAAGCAAACTTAACTAGATCTGTAGAGATCTTCCCTTCTGTTTTGAGTGTTCAGGAAATGTGGAGCATTTGGGAAACAAAGGCAGAAAGGGCTACAAAGCAAGATCCTGGCTCCAACAACAACCAACCAACCAACCAACCAACCAACTAGAAAAGGTAAAAGGAAAGAAAGAAAAGAAAATCTAAAAGTTGTTTTGTTCAATGGTATCCAGGGTCTTTAAATGTTCTTTTCCTTGTTTGCCTGTTGGTCCTCTGTTGGTTTCCTTTTATCTTGTGGTGTGTGTGTGTGTGTGTGTGTGTGTGTGTGTGTGTGTGTGTGTGTGTGTGTGTGAGAGAGAGAGAGAGAGAGAGAGAGAGAGAGAGAGAGAGAGAGAGAGAGAGAGAGAGTCTACCTGCTTGCCTTCATGCTCATTGTGATGTTTCAAAGCACCAGCCTTCCAGATTGAATATTCTTTCTTCTGCTTGACTTGGACTCTTGTTGCAACTTTCAAATATACATTTCCTGTATCTTAATGAACCTTCTCTAAGATATCTATGTGGTTCTTTTACAAAATAACTCTCTGGCCTGTAATGACTGACAATTAATCTGTGTGCTCTTGGATCGCACAGAGCTTCTGAATGCTCATGCTTTTTTTTTAATTAATTATTTTATTTATTTACATTTCAAATGTTGTCCCCTTTTCTGGTCTCCTATCCTCAACCCCCCCCATCCAACCCCTCTTCCCCTTTGCCTCTAAGAACGTACTCCCCTTCCCACCTACCCACCCACTCTTGCCTCACCCCTCTAGCATCCCCCTTCTCTAGGAAATCAAGCTTCCACAAGACCAAGTGCCTCCCCTCTCACTGATGCCAGACAAGACAGTCCTCTGCTCCATATGTAGGAGGAGCCATGGACCAGCCCATGTATATTCTTTGGTTGGTGGTTTAGTCCCTGGGAGCTCTGAGGGGTCCAGTTAGTTGATACTGTTGCTCTTCCTATTGAGGTGCAATCCCCTTCAGTTCCTCAGTTCTTCCCCTAACTTTTCCAATGGACTCAGTCCTATGGTTGGCTGTGAGTATCTGCATCTGTCTTAGTCAGGTGATGGAAGATCCTCTCGGGGGACAACTATACCAGGCTCCTGTCTGCAAGCATAGCTTGGCATCAGCAATAGTGTCAGGGTTTGGTAACTGTGGATGGGATGGACTCCAAGGTAGGACAGCCTCTGGATAGCCTTTCCTTCAGTCTCTGCTCCATTTTTTTCCCTGAATTTCCTTTAGACAGGAAGAATTCTGGGTTAAATTTTTTGCGATGGTTGGGTGGTCCCATCCCTCAACTGGGTGCTATGCCTATCTACTGGAGGTGGTCACTACAGATTCTACCTCCCCACTGTTGGGCATTTCAACTAATGTCATCCACATTAAGTACTGGAAGCCTCTGGCATCCCTCGAGTCTGGAACTTTCTAGTGGTTCCCGCCCCCATTCTCTCCCCCACACACATACCATTGATGCACATTTCTATTAATTCTTCTGTCCCTCTGGACTTCTCTCCTGTCTCTTCCCATACCTGATCCTACCCCCTTTTTTTCCCTCCCCCTCACCTCTCTCATCCAGGCCCCTCCCTCCCTCTGCCTCCCATGATTATTTTGTTCCCCCTTCTAAGTGGGTTTGAAGCATCCACACTTTGGCCTTCCTTCTTGTTAAGCTTCATATGGTCTGTGAGTTGCATCATGGATATTCTGAGCTTTGGTGCAAATATCCACTTATCATACCATGTATGTCCCTTTGGGTCTGGGTTACTTCACTCAGGATGATATTTTTCTAGTTCCATCCATTTGCCTGCAAAATTTTTGAAATCCTCATTTTTAATAGTTGAATAGTATTCCATTGTGTAAATGTACCACATTTTCTATATCCATTCTTCCATGAGGGACATCTGGGTTGGTTCCTGCTTCTGGCTATTATAAATAAGGCTACTATGAATATAGTGGAGCATGTGACCCTGTGATATGGTGGAGCATCTTTTGGATTTATGCCTTGGAGTGGTATTCCAGAAACCGAATAACCCAATTAAAAAAAATGTACAGAGCTAAACAAAGAATTCTAAACTGAGGAAACTCAAATGGCCAAGGAGCACCTAAAAAATGTTCAACATGCTTAGTCATCAGGGAAATGCAAATCAAACAACCCTGAGATTCCACCTTACACCAGTCAGAATGGCTAAGATGAAAAACTTAGGCAGCAGTAGATGGTGAGGATGTAGAGAAAGCAATATTCCTTCATTGCTGGTGGGATTGCAAGCTGGTAGAACCACTTTGAAAATCAATCTGGCAGTTCCTCAGAAAATTGGAAATAGATCTACCTGAAGACCCTGCTCTACCACTCATAGGCATATATCCAAAAGATGCCCATGCTTTTAATTAAGTTCATGTCCAAATATCCTGTCCACCTCTCCTCTCTTGCATCTATTGCTAGAAAGTCATTGTGGAGGCATTCTCTCTCTCCACAGTACTTGCCCTGTGTAATGCAGTACACACAGTAGGTTTAGGGCACAGTCACCCTGCTGGCAATGTGGCAGATACCCTTCTTCCAGGGCAATGGGATACCTGTGTGGTTCCCGAAATGGGGATATGCATGATTCGCTGACTACATTCAGATAGTGGTGCAGGTTTCACCGTGACTTCTGGCTACAATACACTTAGAGTCAACAGGGAGATGATATGAAATCCCCTTCCAAAGAAAATCTACTGTGCACTCTTCAGGTTGCTTATCTAAGCAGGATGCTAATGTGGGAGGTCTGTGCCACTTTCCAGTAGCTTGAGAAGCCAGTTTCTGTGGTGATGGTGATGTGATTTCTTTCCTGGCCAGCTGTGGAGCTGGGAGGCAGGCACTGGTGCATTTTGCTTCTCTCTCTACACTGTTATGCAAGGCATAGGGTGTGTGTGTGTGTGTGTGTGTGTGTGTGTGTGTGTGTGTGTGTGTACATAGACATTCATATAGAGGTCAGAGGATAATTTTGGTTATCATTCCCTAAGCACCTCCCACTTTTTGTTAGAGTCAGGTTCTGTCATTGGCCATTGTGTAGGCAGACAAGATGCTGGAGAAGGAGCTAAGAGTTCTACATCTTGATCTATAGGCAACAGAAGGAGACTGTCCCACACTGGGCATGGCTTGAACATAGACCTCATATCCCACTCTCATAGTGACACACTTCCTCCAACAAGGTCGCATCTCTTAATAGTGCCTCTCCCTATGGAACAACCATTCAAACACATAAGTCCTTGAGGGGTCATACTTATTCAAATCACCACAGTATTTGATAATTAGTGTATACTCTCCCCAAATTTCCCATTGGAACTCATATATACAAGTGTTCTGACTCAGACTAGAGATGATTCAGCAGTTAGGAGCACATGCTGCTCTTGCAGAGGACATGAGTTCGGTTCTAAGCACCTACATCCTAAAGCTCACAATTGCCTATAACTTCAACACCAGAGGATCCAATACTGTCTTCTGTCCTCTGTGGTCACTGCACTTATGGGGACACACACACACTCACACACACACACACACACACACACACACACACGCGTACAATTTTTTTCAGTGTTTGGACTCAAGTTATAACAGAGGTATCCCTGTCATTCATGCTACTGGGCCCACAATGTCATAATTCTTGGGACAAAACTTAATAGGCAGATAGTGTGTTGCCTCCTGAAACATTCAAGAGACTAAGCCGGCAATGTATCTGAATTGATAAGGGAGTTTAGCAAAGTGGCCAAACATAATTTAACTTTCTAAAGTCATAAGGTTAACTTTCTAAAATCAATAGCATTTTCTCAAGATATCTTATACCTATGGCTAGGTAATAAGTTAATTCCCAAGGAAAGAGACCCCAGTGAACCACTGAATTTGAGTTATCCCTGATCAGAGCACATCTTGTTAGTGAGTCAGCTTATTTGAGTCTTTCTTTGTGTGTACATGTGAGAGGGGGGTGCATGCTCAGGCGTTTATATGTGTGAGAGGGAACACACACGAATACATAAAGAAGCCAGATTACAACCTTTGACATCGTTTGTCAAGAACTGCATACTTTTTTTGAGGCCATGTCCCTTACTGGCCTGGGGTTCTCTGACTGGGCCAGTTTGGCTGCTCATTAATAAGCAGGGATCTGTGTGTCTCTCCCCCAGCACTGGGATAACAAGCACACACTAATGCATCTAGCGTTTTTGTTTATGTAGTCTCTGTGAATAAAATTCAGGTTCTTATGCATATAATGAAGGTGCTCAATTGACTAAACCATCTTGCCAGAGAAGATGAGTAGACTACATGGTGTCTTAATAAGTATCTCACAAGTAATAGGAATTATATGGATAAAAGACATTATGATAGCATATTCATCCTTCAGTATCCAAGGACATTGGTTCTAGGACCCTCCAATCTGCAATTACCATCTCTTCTATAAAATGGCAGTGTTTGTATATGATCTATGCATGTCCCTAAAAATCAACATTTTAAAACAAATGATTATAGTTATCAGATAAATCTGTCCATATTTATTAAATGAAACATATTGTAGGCATCTCTAGCTATTTAGGAAGTATTTTATGCATATCCTCAAATCTCTGTATCAATTTTTTCCAACCAGCTTTAGAAGCCTGTGTGTCTTGTTTAATAGATTTTCTTTGTATTTTTCTACATATGAGAAGAGCCTCAAGTTTCACAGCCTCGGCCCTCATCTCATGGCCGTCAGTAGAGAAGGAATCTCCATTTATTTCTGAGGAGTGCACCTCAAGTCATCCCCAGGGGGACTTGATTGAGGCTGGGCCTCTTCTCATAACTTTCCTCATTTCTTTTTTTCCTCCAGAGAATCCCTACTCATAAATCACTTCTTCGCATATCTCTATTCTACCCTCTGCTTCTGGCAAAACCAGCTTTATAGCTGATGTTCTTTTAAAATTACAAAGTTGAGAGTTGGAGAGATGGCTCAGTGGATAAAGTGTTTGCTGCATATACATGAGAACCTAAGACCAGACCCCAGCATTCACGTAAAAGCCAGGCATGGCAGCTCATGCATGCATTCCTAGCACTAAGAGATGAAGCTGGACAGATTCAAAGGCTGCACTTGCCGGTCAGTACAAGCAAATTGATGGAGACCTGGTTCAGGGAGAGTCCCCATCTCAGAGAATAAAGTAGAAAGCAATGAAGATAGCTTAGGTCATATCTGACCTCTAAGTACACACACAGAGGCATAAAAAGAGCACCTGTTTACACATGCTCAAATACACAGAGTCAACAAATGAAATAATATTATAGAGCTTATGCATTCTCATTTCAGAAATGTAGAAAGTATCATGTATCCCATGATACTGGGAACATACTACAGGTCCTACCTCTCAGAAATAATTATACCATTGGAATATTGGTTTATGTCTCTTTCTATATTTATATCTTCTAAACTTTCAAAATTCTAATTAAACAAAAAGGAACATCTGTTAATTATTTTTTCTTCATGAATGAAGATTTTCTTAGCATTTTCCTGTGTGTCATTCTAGGCTGTGGAGTGGCAAGGGCTCCATTAGTGATGGGAGAAAAATGGCATTGGAATGGACATGAAACTCCACATGCATGTTACAGAAGGGGGGATCTTCATTATGGGAATGTGTGTCACATGAAATTATTATCAGTCTCGGATGCTGCACAGGAAAACATTAATAATTCACTGCACAGTCTTACCTGATTCGGTTAAATGTACCATAATTTATCTAGCCATCCATTTCCCTGTTATTTTAGATTTAGGCTGTTTCCATTACTGTCATTAAGACAAATTATATAAAGCAGGTTCCCAAAATTATTTAAGGTGGCTTAACTCATTCTTCTGCCTGAATTGTCATTCCTGATTAATGACAGCAGGTTTTGCCAGCTGTACCATGGCTGCAACCTCACAGCCTGATTCTTCAGTCAGCCGTTCTCTTGTGAACTGTGACACCATCCCATGAACAGTCTCCTATCAACACACACTGTTAAGTCATTCTCTGTTCTTCATCTTGCCTGATAGGGTTTAAGCAAAGGCTTGTATCACCTTTCACTCTCAGAGTTTCTTTCTCTCTTGCTTTGATAATATAGTATGACCAAAGCAATTTAAGGAGAAAGGGGTCTATTTTAGCTCACAGTTCAGGGGGATAACCTATCGTTGTCATGGCAGCAGGAGCCTGAGTGAGGTGATCTTAACACATCCACAGCCGGGAATCAGAGAAGATGAATCTGATGCTCTATGCTGCTCTGCTTGCTTTCTCCATTTTCTACAGTCCAGTTCCCACTCAGGGAAAGGCCCTGCCCACAATTACAATGCGTCTTCCCACATTATTTAACGCAGTCAAGCTTGTTGCCCACACACATGCCCAGAGGACCATCTCCCAGGTGACTTGAGATGAGATCAAGTTGGCCGTGAGAGCTGACCATCGTAAACACTTAAGTGAAAGTGACCGGCTCCTGGGTCTAGACTCTCCTCCTGTGCTATGTTAGTATACCCCTGCCTCTCACCCTCCTCTTCCACCTCTCCTAGCTAACAGCCTTGAACCAGATCACACCAGCCTTTCACACCTATTTGATTTGGCTTCTACACATTTTTTTTTTTATTCCTAGAAAGGAAGCCTGAACATTCACTTGTCAAAAATATATTCTCCTTCCAAAATGAGCTCTGGCCTAGTAGGTCTCCTTTAATAGAGTCATAGGATAGAATCATATAGAAAGCTCTCTCTGTTATATATCATTCTTATTTAAAGATTTATCTTATTATTTCTAATTATGTGTCTCTATGTGAGTGTATTTGTATATATGAAGGCGCTTCCCAAGACCTGGGTTGCAGCCACTTGTGATCCTTTGAGCTGAGTACTAAGAACTGAACAGCAGTCTTCTGCCAAAGTAGAACATGTTCTTAGTCATTGAACTTTCTCTCCAGCCTCACTGCTCTGCATCTCTAAGCCACACGTTGCATGAACTCCTGCCTTATAACCAGCCAAAAGTCTGAGCTGCATCTTTTTATGCAATTTCATTGGCATGCGCCTTTCCTGCATTAGCATACTTCTGGAGACAGCTTCCTTCATAGATGACTACAGTCACTCAAAACTATATGCACATTTATATATCACCTAAAGTAACTCTGACAGGAACCTCCATCAGGACAACCCAAATCTCAACGTAGATGGAGTAGAAGATATCCAGGCCCCACCCTTTGCTGAGGATGTTAGCAGTGGGTAATTTCTGGAGGAGTGAAAATCAATTCTTCTTTTTTTTTTTTTTTTGAGGATGTGGCCATTGGTAAGTTTCTCATACTCCAGTGGATGCCACATTACCTGAACAGTAATAACTGCACTTAGTGAGTTATATAAATAAATAAATAAATAAATAGGAAGTTGGAAGGGGTACCTATTATTGGGAACATGTGGGGAGTTAGAGAGTAAATGTAATCATATTTCATTATATAAATATATGAAATTTTCAAAATAAAAAAAGTTTTTTCCAAAGAGAAAGAATTTAGAAACTTCAGAGCCATGTTTTTCAAAATCCCCACGGAGGCCATGGCAGTTCTGAGATCCCTGCCTGCAGGGAATTAAAGCCAGAAGCAATTATGGTTTTCTCCTGAATCAATCCCTGGTGGCCAGAGATGAGCCAGGCACTCATTGATTTTGCCCTGAGCATGTTAACCAACCTCAGTGACAAGAGGAATGGCATAGCCCTAATTAGATGAGACAAAACTAGAACAACTGCCTGTGAGGAGGAGACCAGTGCTGGCCTGAGCTAGGACCTCAAATGCCCACAGCATCCTCCTCCATCTTTAGAAATGGCTGACCACAGCAGGTATCTTCTGTGTTTCC
Organism: Tokudaia tokunoshimensis; assembly: GCA_036184795.1. Taxonomy (NCBI): domain Eukaryota; kingdom Metazoa; phylum Chordata; class Mammalia; order Rodentia; family Muridae; genus Tokudaia; species Tokudaia tokunoshimensis. Next base: position 68,227,279 of record BTHU01000013.1, read on the forward strand.
CATCTTATGGGTGAAAAAGGAATGCCTGACACCGACTAGATCTTTAACTGCCCTGGCTCTACATTCTCTAATAAAGACAGTATGAATACATTTTAATTATTTTCAGTTAAGTACAGTGGTACATGACTGTAATCCCAGCAAGCTATTGGGAGGCCAGGTCAAGACAGTGAGTTTGAGTTCAGCCTAATAAATATAGCTCTGAATTCACTGAGAGACAGTCTCTAGAAATAGAGTGCAGAATGGTACAGAAGGAGCCCTGACATCTCCTTTACCACTGCCCAGACACACACTTACACATGAATGCATATACCAGAGAAAGAGAGAACATCTTTTCTATATAGTGACTATCACAGCTGGTATTACCCATTACTCCTTGTAGTTACCATCACTTAAGTGACTTAGACTTCGTCCATGCTTGATTCTGATTTTTTTGGCATGAAGCAGACATTGAGTCATTGGTAGACATTTTTCCAGGGCAGATGCACCAATAGCTTATGCCTGAAATTATGACTGTGTAATTCTGTTGTTAAAAATGGGAGCAAATCATGTGTACTGTATTTGAAATGTTTCTTTCAAAGATCCCAAAAGCAAGACCCTGTGGAGAAGAGGCCAGACTCCCTGCGGCCAAGCCCCCCTTTCATGCTAATTTGCTAAATGAGTAGACACTCCGAAGATAGCTGGGACAATCTACATTGCTCTTCCAGTACTGAGCAGTGAATCTGAGCTACTGTCAGAGCTCTCTTTGTCTCCCTTCTGAAAGTGTATTTTTTTTTCTGAAAATACATTTAAGATTCAAACCTCCCCAGCTTCTAGATACAATCACCATAATGAGGTTGGGCTCCACGTGTATATGTAAATCTTAAATACCATTTTCCTGTCTTTAAATTATGGTGACGGAAAGAAAAACAGCTCATACATTTTTGATCAGATCAACGTTATGCTCTTGGGTTGAAGAATTTTAATTGGGATTGAAATCATGCTGAAGGATTTTTTTCTCTGTGCTCTTTGTGATGTTTCAGACGACTAAATATTGCTCTTTAGATGCAGTTAGAGGCTCTTAGCACTAATCCCAGAGGAGATGACGGTTTGGCATTTGTTTTAAACTAGACTTGTGAAAAAATTTTGCCATTCGTATTCCGATCTCAGATTAGGTCCAGAAGCAGACTCCCAGGATTCCTTCCATTCCCACTTACTAAGCATCCCCATGTTAGCCACTATGCTGGGAGCAGAGAGTGGGTCAGAGAAGCAGATCCAGTTCCCGCCTTCCAGTATCACATACGGGGAAGCAGGCACAGCCCAATTCCTATACTGTGGAATACTTACAGATGAACAGATGTGTGGCCTAATTGGCATGTGTCATTGAGCTCGTGGCTGAAAAGTAGAATCAGAAGATAGTGCGGAAGATTCACCAGGAGTAACGGGGTTGAGCTGTGTCCATTTGTCTTTAGCTCTTCCTTCATTTCTTTCGATGCCTCATCAGGTTTATCCCCAACAGACACCTGAGTACATTATGGAGACTTCCTCAGAATGGCTGTACTCTCCAAGAGGGTGGGGCGCTGTGGCGGTCTCCAGACCTTAACAGCAGTCTTTGTTCTTCTACTCCTGAAAGGGACACAGTAGTAAAGTGAGCAGTCAAGAATTTAATTAGAAGCCAGGCAGTGGTGGCGCACGCCTTTAATCCTAGCACTTGGGAGGCAGAGGCAGGCGGATTTCTGAGTTCGAGGCCAGCCTGGTCTACAAAGTGAGTTCCAGGACAGCCAGGGCTATACAGAGAAACCCTGCCTCCAAAAACCAAAAAAAAAAAAAAAAAAAGAAAAGAAAAAAAAAGAATTTAATTAGAGCAAACAAACAGGGACACACTCTTTAGAACAGACCAGGTGCTAGAGGAATGGAGACATTCCCTGTACTGGCATTAAGCAACTCACAGACAGTAACTCCAGCTCCAGGGAATCTGATTCTCTCTTGGACATTTGCCCCCCACCCCCACCACACACACACACACACACACACACACACACACACACACACACAGACATTTGCCCCCACCCCCACCACACACACTTGCACACACACACACACTTTTGAAAAGAAATAAGACCTGACCAAGCCAAGGAGCAAATCCTTCAGCCTGGCAGGCAGGGGACTAAACTGTTGCCCTTCACGTGACCCACTTTTCAGTTCCTCCCCCAGGGTACACACTTTCAGGAAAGAGTCCTGCTTTTCTCTGAAACCCAGAATCCAATCTGCCGTTAGGAAGTGTACAAAATAAAAGACTACATATAGGCAGGTTGGAATTCTCAGAAATTGGAAAACTCATTAATGGGAAAGGGTGTGAACACTTTGCATGCTGAACTAGCTAGGAAGTTCAGCAGTTGCCTTGAGCTAGCCCAATTAAAGACTCCTAATCTATTCTGCCTTCTGTCTAGTTTGGAGGTAGAAAGGGGGCAACCTGGCTCAACTATTATTCTTTATGTCCTATTTAGGAAACCTGTAAACTTCTTCCAGTGTTAACCTTCTACCCAGTATGGCTTTACCACCAAGGTTCTACCAAGGTTCTTTCAGAAGCGAGTTCTATGATTGTTCTGTTAAGTTTTTCTGAAGAGAGGGGAACAAATATCTATCCACTCCAGACAGGGCACAAATGAAAGACAGAAGCAGCAACTCTACCACAGTGCATCTTGGTTGAACCAGTAAGTTTATTAGGCTCACTAGCACAGGAAAGGGGTTTCTTACAAGAACATGGGTGCACTAGCTGGTTTTGTGTGTCAACTTCACAGAAGCTGGAGTTATCACAGAGATAGGAGCTTTGGTTGAGGAAATGCCTCCATGAGATCCAGCTGTAAGGCATTTTCTCAGTTAGTGATCAAGGGTGGGAGGGCCCATGGTGGATGGTACCATCCCTGCGCTGGTAGTCTTGGGTTCTAAATAAAAAACAAGCTGAGCAAGCCAGGGGAAGCAAGCCAGTAAGAAACATCTCTTCATGGTCTCTGCATTAACTCCTGCTTCCTGACCTGCTTGAGTTCCAGTCCTGACTTCCTTTGGTGATGAACAGCAATGTGGGAAGTGCAAGTTGAGTAAACCCTTTCCTCCCCAACTTGCTTCTGGGTCATGGTGATTTGTGCAGGAATAGAAACCCTGACTAAGTTCGGCCATCTTTGCTCCAGTGACCAGGTAGTTGGGACCGCCAGGCTCAGAGACAGACAGGCATAATATCGCTTCAGTTTCAGGCAGCTTGTGTGTAACCTGCTCCCAGGTGCTGGGCTGATCTGCAGTAACCAGCGCGCCAGTTCCGCGGTGGGACCTTCTGCCTGGTGGAGGGACCCCGCGCAGGGAGGGAGCCTGCCAGCTTCCCTTCCGCGACCTCTGTTCCCGCGGACTGCGCTGGAGAGACCGGTACCCAGGCTCTCCCCCCAATATAACATCACTTGGGACACGGCCTGTTGGGGCTTCCTTCTGTGCCCGAGGGCGGGTTGGCGCTGTGGTCGTCTGGGTGCCAGATCGGCGGGCCATCGTGACCACAGGGTGAGCGGCGCCACGGAGACTGCCCTCCGCCATCTTTGCTCCAGTGACCAGGTAGTTGGGACCGCCAGGCTCAGAGACAGACAGGCATAATATCGCTTCGGTTTCAGGCAGCTTGTGTGTAACCTGCTCCCAGGTGCTGGGCTGATCTGTAGTAACCAGCGCGCCAGTTCCGCGGTGGGACCTTCTGCCTGGTGGAGGGACCCCGCGCAGGGAGGGAGCCTGCCAGCTTCCCTGCCGCGACCTCTGTTCCCGCGGACTGCGCTGGAGAGACGGGTACCCAGGCTCTCCCCCCAATATAACATCACTTGGGACACGGCCTGTTGGGGCTTCCTTCTGTGCCCGAGGGTGGGTTGGCGCTGTGGTCGTCTGGGTGCCAGATCGGCGGGCCATCGTGACCACAGGGTGAGCAGCGCCACGGAGAGTGCCCTCCGCCATCTTTGCTCCAGTGACCAGGTAGTTGGGACCTCCAGGCTCAGAGACAGACAGGCATAATATCGCTTCGGGTTCAGGCAGCTTGTGTGTAACCTGCTCCCAGGTGCTGGGCTGATCTGCAGTGACCAGCGCGCCAGATCTGCTGTGGGACTTCTGCCTGGCAGAGGGACGCCCCCTCCCCCCCCCAGGAGAGATCACACACCCCTGCACAGGGCAGGAGCCTGCCAGCCTCCCTTTGGCGACCTCTGCTCCAGGAATCCACTAGGCTGAGCCTTTAGATGTGCAAGGCCTCCCCAATATAAGATCACTTGGGGCAAAGCACATTAGGGCTCCAAAGTCACTCAGGAGCAGGCAGGCCCCAGAAATCGGTGCCAGGGGAATCCTGGTAATCCAGGGGGGGCAGAAATAGCTTTGCAGGCTCACAGGAGGTCCAACCAACAGCCAGTGGCAGCAGGACCAACTAACACCAGAGGTATCCAGATGGCAAAAGGCAAACGTAGGAATGTTACTAACAGTAATCAAAGTAATGTGGGACCATCCGAACCCAACTCTCCAACAGCAGCAAGTCCTGGATACCCCACCACACCCGAAAGACAAGATCTGGATTTAAAATCACTTCTCATGATGCTATTAGAGGATCACAAGAAGGACACAAATAAATCTCATAAAGAGTTACAGGAGACCATGAATCAACGGTTAGAAGCCCTTACAAAGGAAACACAAAAATCGCTTAGAGAAATGCGGGAGAACATGGATCAAAAGATGGAGGCGCACAAGGAGACAACACAAAAATCGCTTAACGAGATGAATCAACGGGTAGATGCACTCACAAAGGAATCACGAAATTTGCATAAAGAAATGCAGAAGAATATGGGTCAACAGACGGATGCCCATAAGGAGGCAACACAAAAATTGCTTAAAGAAATGAATCAACGGTTAGATGCCCTTACAAAGGAAACACGAGAACTGCTTAAAGAAATGCAGGAGACGATGGATCAACAGATGGAATCCCATGAGGAGGAAACACAAAAATCGCTCAGAGAAATGCAGGAGAACGTGGGTCATCAGGAAGAAATCCTGAAAGAGGTAATGCAAAAATACCTTAAAGAAATACAGGAAAATACAAACAAACAAGTGAAGGATCTCAGCAAATCCATCCAGGAACTAAAAAAGGAAGTAGAAACAACTAAGAAATCACAAAGGGAGACAACTTTGGAGATAGAAAACCTTGGGAAGAAATCAGGAGTCATAGATGCAAACATCAACAATAGAATACAAGAGATGGAAGAAAGAATCTCAGGTGCTGAAGATTCCATAGAAAGCATCGACTCAACAGTCAAAGAAAATGCAAAATGCAAAAAACGCGTAACCCAAAACATCCAGGAAATCCAGGACACAATGAGAAGACCAAACCTAAGGATTATAGGTATAGATGAGAGTGAAGATTTGCAACTTAAAGGGCCAGTAAACATCTTCAACAAAATTATGGAGGAAAACTTCCCTAACTTAAAGAGAGAGATGCCGATGAACATACAAGAAGCCTACAGAACTCCAAACAGACTGGACCAGAACAGAAATACCTCCCGTCACATAATAATCAAAACACCGAATGTTCTAAACAAAGAAAGAATACTAAATGCAGTAAGAGAAAAGGGCCAAGTAACATACAAAGGAAGACCTATCCGAATCACATCAGACTTCTCACCAGAGACTATGAAAGCCAGAAGATCCTGGGCAGATCTCATGCAGACACTAAGACAGCACAAATGCCAGCCTAGACTACTATACCCAGCAAAACTCTCAATCACCATAGATGGAGAGACCAAGATATTCCATGATAAAACCAAATTTTCACAATATCTTTCCACAAATCCAGCCCTGCAACGGATAATAGGTGGAAACCTCCAATACAGGGAGAGAAACAACACCCTGGAAAAAATGAGATAATAACCTTCTTGAATCAAACCCAAAAGTAGATAACCACTCAAACATAAAGATAGCGTCAAGAATGGCAGATGGCAATAATCACTATGCCTTAATCTCTCTTAATATCAATGGTCTCAATTCCCCAATTAAAAGACATAGACTAGCAGACTGGATACGTAAACAGGACCCAGCTTTTTGCTGCATGCAGGAAACGCACCTCAGTGTCAAAGACAAACACTACCTCAGAGTAAAAGGCTGGAAAACAATTTTACAAGCAAATGGCCCCAAGAAACGAGGTGGAGTAGCCATCCTAATATCGGATAAAATTGATTTTCAACCCAAAGTCATCAAAAAAGACACAGAAGGACACTACATACTGATCAAGGGAAAAATCCACCATCAAGAACTCTCAATCCTGAATATCTATGCTCCAAATGCAAGGGCACCCTCATTCGTAAAAGAAACTTTACTAAAACTCAAAGCACACATCGCACCGCACACAATAATAGTGGGTGACTTCAACACCCCGCTCTCTGAAATGGATCGTTCAGGAAAGCAGAAACTAAACAGGGACACAGTGAATCTAATTGAAGCCTTGGACCAAATGGAACTAACTGATATATATAGAACATTTCATCCTAGAGCTAAAGAATACACCTTCTTCTCAGCTCCTCATGGTACCTTCTCCAAAATTGACCATATAATTGGTCACAAATCAGACCTCAACAGATACAAGAAGATAGAAATAATCCCATGCCTCCTATCAGATCACTATGGAATAAGGGTGGTCTTCAATGGCAACAAAAACAAAAGAAAACCCACGTACACATGGAGGCTGAACAATGCTCTACTCAATGATAACTTGGTCAAGGTGGAAATAAAGAAAGAAATCAAAGACTTTTTGAAAGTTAATGAAAATGAAGGCACAACATACCCTAACTTATGGGACACAATGAAAGCAGTGCTAAGAGGAAAATTCATAGCCCTGAGTGCCGCCAAAAAGAAACGGGAGACAGCATACACTAACAGCTTAATGGCACACCTGAAAGCCCTGGAACAAAAAGAAGCAAATACACCAAAGAGGAGTAGAAGGCAGGAAATCATCAAACTCAGGGCTGAAATCAATCAAGTAGAAACAAATAAAACCATACAAAGAATCAACAAAACGAGGAGTTGGTTCTTTGAGAAAATCAACAAGATAGATAAGCCCTTAGCCAGACTAACCAGAGGGCACAGAGATAGTATCCAAATTAATAAAATCAGAAACGAAAAGGGAGAGATAACAACAGAAACTGAGGAAATTCAAAAAATCATCAGATCCTACTACAAAAACCTGTATTCAACACAACTAGAAAATCTTGAGGAAATGGACAATTTCCTTGACAGATACCAAGTACCAAAATTAAATCAGGATCAAATAGACCATCTAAACCGTCCTATAACCCCTGAAGAAATAGAAGTTGTCATTGGAAGTCTTCCAACCAAAAAAAAGCACAGGTCCAGATGGTTTTAGTGCAGAATTCTATCAGACCTTCAAAGAAGACCTAACACCAATACTCTTCAAACTGTTCCACAAAATAGAAACAGAAGGAACACTACCCAACTCGTTCTATGAAGCCACAATTATACTAATACCAAAAGCACACAAAGATCCGACAAAGAAAGAGAATCTCAGGCCAATCTCTCTTATGAATATCGATGCAAAAATACTCAATAAAATTCTTGCCAACCGAATCCAAGAACACATCAAAACGATCATTCACCACGATCAAGTAGGCTTCATCCCAGGGATGCAGGGATGGTTCAATATAAGGAAATCCATCAATGTAATCCACTACATAAACAATCTCAAAGAAAAAAACCACATGGTCATCTCATTAGATGCTGAGAAAGCATTTGACAAAATTCAGCATCCTTTCATGCTAAAGGTCTTGGAAAGATCAGGAATTCAAGGCCCATATCTAAACATAGTAAAAGCAATTTACAGCAAACCAGTAGCCAGCATCAATCTAAACGGAGAGAAACTTGAAGCAATCCCACTAAAATCAGGGACTAGACAAGGCTGCCCTCTCTCTCCATATCTTTTCAATATAGTACTTGAAGTTCTAGCTAGAGCAATTAGACAAGAAAAAGAGGTCAAAGGGATACAAATTGGAAAGGAAGAAGTCAAACTATCACTATTTGCAGACGATATGATAGTATACATAAGCGACCCAAAGAACTCCACCAGAGAACTCCTACAGCTGATAAACGACTTCAGCAAAGTGGCCGGATATAAAATCAACTCAAGCAAGTCAGAAGCCTTCCTATACTCAAAGGATAAGCAGGCTGAGAAAGAAGTAAGAGAAATAATACCCTTTACGATAGCCACAAACCATATTAAGTATCTTGGCGTGACGCTAACCAAACAAGTGAAAGATCTGTATGACAAGAACTTCAAGTCTCTGAAGAAAGAAATTGAAGAAGACCTCGGAAGATGGGAAAATCTGCCATGCTCATGGATTGGCAGGATTAATATAGTAAAAATGAGCATCTTACCAAAAGTAATACACAGATTCAATGCAATCCCCATCAAAATCCCAACTCAATTCTTCATAGAGTTAGAAAGAGCAATTCAAAAATTCATCTGGAATAACAGAAAACCCAGAATAGCTAAAACTATTCTTAAGAGTAAAAGAACCTCTGGGGGAATCAGTATCCCGGACCTCAAGCTGTACTACAGAGCAATAGTGTTAAAAACTGCATGGTATTGGTACAGTAACAGACATGTAGATCAATGGAACAGAATTGAAGACCCAGAAATGAATCCACACTCCTATGGTCACTTGATCTTTGACAAAGGAGCTAAAACCATCCAGTGGAAAAAAGATAGCCTTTTCAACAAATGGTGCTGGCTCAGCTGGAGGTCAACATGCAGAAGAATGCAAATTGACCCATCCTTATCTCCTTGCACTAAGCTCAATTCTAAGTGGATCAAAGATCTCCACATAAAACCAGACACACTGAAACTAATAGAAGGGAAACTAGGGAAGAACCTTGAACATATGGGCACAGGGGAGAATTTCCTGAACAGAACTCCAATAGCTTATACTCTAAGATCAAGAATAGACAAATGGGACCTCATTAAATTACAAAGTTTTTGCAAGGCAAAAGACACCGTCAAAAAGACAAAGCGGCAACCAACTAACTGGGAAATGATCTTTACCAACCTTACATCCGACAGAGGGCTAATATCCAAGATATACAAAGAACTCAAGAAGTTAAACTCCAGAGAGGCAAGTAACCCTATTAAAAAATGGGGTACAGAGCTACACAAAGAGTTCTCACCTGAAGAATATCTAATGGCTGAGAAGCACCTAAAGAGATGTTCATCATCCTTAGTCATTAGGGAAATGCAAATCAAAACAACCCTGAGATTCCATCTCACACCAGTCAGGATGGCTAAGATCAAAAACACAGGAGACAGCAGTTGTTGGCGAGGATGTGGAGAAAGAGGAACACTCCTCCACTGCTGGTGGAATTGCAGGCTGGTACAACCACTCTGGAAAGCAGTCTGGCGGCTCCTCAGAAAACTGGGCATGACACTTCCGGAGGATCCGGCTATACCACTCCTGGGCATATACCCAGAGACTTTACCTGCATGCAATAAGGACACATGCTCCACTATATTCATAGCAGCCTTATTTATAATAGCCAGAAGCTGGAAAGAACCCAGATGTCCCTCAACGGAGGAATGGATTCAGAAGATGTGGTATATTTACACAATGGAATACTACTCTGCAATTAAAAACAATGAATTCACGAAATTCCTAGGCAAATGGTCAGAACTTGAAAATATCATCCTTAGTGAGGTAACCCAATCACAAAAGATCACACATGGTATGAAGTCACTGATAAGGGGATATTGACCCAGAATCTCAGAATACCCTAGACACAATCAGCATATCAATAGATTTCTAAAAAGATGGAAGGAGAGACCCCTGGTCCTGGAAAGACTGGATGTAGGGGAACGCCAGGACAGAGTAATGAGAGGGGGTTGAACGGAGAAAAGAGGGAGGGAAGGGGGCTTATGGGACTTTCGGGGAGGGAGGAAACGGGAAAGGGGAAGTGATTTGGAATGTAAATTAAAAAAATAAAATTAAATTAAATTAAAAAAAAAAAAAAAAGAAACCCTGACTAAGACAGTGGGTGACCTTGAAGCAACCACATCACCTAGTCTCACCTCATTATGAATATGTCATGGAAGGTGCATCATAGCATGTCTCTTTGAGCTAACATTCAGCTGTACTACAGCCTCCCAGCTGGGGGAATTAAAAGCTGGCCTTTCCCAAGGGAGAGTTCCATGACCCTTTCCTCTTTCTACTGGGAAATGTCAGGAGTCCAACACTGTTACCAAAGACCAGGCGAACATTGACTTTTTCTGCTCAGTTATGTGCTGTGGCTACCAGCTCAAGGTGGTCTCTGCTACAATGGCAATGGAGTGGTTGTATTGTGCCTTGCGGTGAAGACAGGACTCCAGGAGAGGGGAGACTGGAAAAAACTGTATCAGGACTATATGTGATAGAAGCACCGTGGTAGAGGAAGACTAGAAGTCCTTCTTCACCAGGCCTACATAGAGCATGCATTAGAAAAGCCCACATTATATAAACATGGGAGAGGGGGATGCTGTTTAAATGACCTATGGTAGGTCATGAGTCTCCCTCCTGGTCCAGGCCTTTTGGGTATTTTCCCTCAGCCCACTTGCCCATTAAAGGGTGCCTTGCCTTTTTTTGTTATTATTTTATTTTAATTTATTGACATTTGAAGAGTGTTATCCCCTTACCCGGTTTCCCCCTCTTCTGGAAACCCCCTCTCCTATCCTCCCTCCCCCTGCTTCTATGAGGGTGTTCCTCCACCTACCCACCCACCCACTCCCACCTCCCACCCTTGATTCCCCTACACTGGGGCATCTATCAAATCTTCATAGGACCAAGGACCTCTCCTCCCATTGATGTCTGACAAGGCTTTCCTCTGTTTCTAATCCTGCATCCATGTCCATGATCCAATTCTTTGTCTATGAACACAAGAAACTAGAAAGCTCAAACTAGTGTTCCAGGGCCAAGATCTGTGCCTATAAGAATAATACAACAACGATATATAACCAATAGCTTCATAAGATATGCAACATAGCATATATTAGGAAACTAAACTGCTTTCTGGCCCAAGATCAGACATAAGAAAAACAACTACCCTAACTATCGATCCTGTGATGACTACCTTCCATTTAGCAGTTGCTACTTGTGCAAGTTCGCTGTCACCTCAACCCTCTGGCAAGTGCCAGGAGTACCATTTTTTCTTTATAGCCATTGGCTCAGGATAGGTTTCAGTGAGTTGTGAAGGTCATTGATTTGGATCATGGCCTGTAAAAAAAAATGGTCACATCCTCCTCTTCCTGGGATGACTGTCCAATTTCTTAAATTGCTTTTCACCTTGTACCAGTTCCCTGTCTCAGATTTGATGCTTGTTTCTCCGTGTTTAAACTCTTGGGTAGGGGCTGGAGAGATGGCTCAGCAGGTAAGAGCACCTATTGATCTTCCAAAGGTCATGAGTTCAAATCCCAGCACCTACATGGTAGCTCACAACCATCTCTAAAGAGAACTGACGCCCTCTTCTGGTGTCTGAAAACAGCTAGAGTGTACTTACATATAATAAATAAATAAATCTTTAAAAAAAATACAAATCCTTTAAAAAAAATAAATAAACTCTTGGGTAATTTTCTTCTAAAAGATGCTAGAGCCTAATGCCGTTCCACATGAGAAAGTTTGTGGATACTAAACAAAGATCCATATGGGGTGTGTGTGTGTGTGTGTGTGTGTGTGTGTGTGTGTGTGTGTGTGTGTGTGTGTATGTAGTAAGTGTGTTCTGGATATTTATCTCAGGTCCTCATTCTTGAATAGGATGCTCTAACTGACTAAGCTATCTCCCTACCTCAGATCTACAGGTTTTAAAATAATGTGAAGAAAAAAAAGGCAAATATTGCCTTTTTTTTTTGAGTTTTAGCATATACCTCATAGTAATGGGTGCATTAGTAAAAAATAAGTTGTACCTCATACATTAATATCTACAATGTGGGACTCAATAAAAAATTCTTATGTGTGTGAGTACCAAGTTCTCCTGGGGAGACCCAAAGGTAAGCATGGGAACCCCATAGATTAGTAATGTGCTGATTGTTTCCTATAGACTGAACATACACTGTCATTCACTAGTGTCTCCATATGTTTATGTGACTAGTAAAATTTAACTTTGCTTAAATGTATTTTTAATTACAGCATATCCTTTTATCTTTTTTTTCAACTAACTTCTGGCAAAAGTATCATGTTCCATTCAACTTTTTGTACCCATGTCTGAGCTCAACAGGCTCATCACAGTTGGAGAGGGGTAACTTTTGAGGTGGAAGGTGACAGGCAAATTAATTTAAGGAGTTCTCACGTACATTCTCAGACTGTGTTGTCTGACTTTATTCTAGAAAGCAGGTCTCCTCCAGTGATCTTAGGCCAGGTACTCTGAACCTTGACCCGAGACTGTTATTACCTTGTCAGAGTACTTGAAGAACACAAGGCAGGTTCGTCTGCAGGAAAGACCACAAGTAGGGTAATGTGCAGGAGTTTGAGTAGGAACCCCATGAAGATGACTGGACTCCCGAACTCTGGCCTTGGTAATAATGCATTTAGCAAAAGATGAGGCACCTTGTCACAGAAATACACTGACATGCTTCTCTTCCTGCTCTCACAAGAGCATTTACCCCTTCTGACTTCATCTAAGCACACTTGCCTCCCGTTGGTCTCACGTTCAAGTCCATTCACATCAGGAATTTGAACACATGGGGTTGGGAAGGTGGACCACAAACACTGAGTTGTAGAGCTCATATTGCTGGTTTAGGAGTCAGAAATGATGAAAGATGGTACGGGAGGGAGGAAGAATCAGCCACCTCATACCAACAAGTTGAAATGCAACTGAGCAGCAAGGATACTTGCGAGCCGTAGAAGGACAGTTTTTCACTGGGAACTTTGTAGTGACTCACTGGAATCTGGAAGATACTACAAAGTGAGCCAGTTGCTAAACAGATGCACCATCATGACGTCATGAAAGAATACATGGATGAGTGTTCAGCAGAAGGTCTTCAGCCTTCCCACAAGGTCTAGGGAGTACTGCAAGAGAGGGGTTGGAACAAATGTAAGATTTGGTGACTAGAGGGGAGTGGTGTGAAATGCTGTCTTCTGGAGGTGGCGTGACTGCTCACAACTGCTATGCCTATCTTCACAAGATTTGCACATTTTTTATTAGATATTTTCTTTATTTACATTTCAAATGTTATCCCCTTTTCTCATTTCATGGTTAAGCCGGTTAAATATTCCCGGAGAGGAGTTCCCAAGGTCTCAACCCTAGCTGAAGTTATTGGTAGTCAATGACTGCTGAGGGAGGATCACTTTTCCTCAGGCTTATGACAACTGGTAGATTACCCATGGCCCAGTGGACCCTGTACTTATGCAGGTATATAGAGAGAGATGGGAGGGGGAGAAGGAAGTTGGGAGGGAGATGTGTTGGTGGTATTGTGGGAAATGGAAGAGAAAGTAGAAAGGAAAATATGATTGAGATATAGGGTATCCATATATGAATTTTTTTAATTTTATTTTCTAAGTTTTTTTTTACATTCAAAATCATTTCCCCTTTCCCGTTTCCTCTCTCCTCGAAAGTCCCATAAGCCCCCTTCCCTCCCTCTTTTCCCCATTCAATCCCCTCTCGCTTCTCTGTCCCGGCATTCCCCTACATCCAGTCTTTCCAGGACCAGGGGTCTCTCCTTCCATCTTCTTGGAAATCTATTGATATGCGAATTGTGTCTAGGGTATTCTGAGATTCTGGGTTAATATCCCCTTATCAGTGACTGCATACCATGTGTGTTCTTTTGTGACTGGGTTACCTCACTAAGGATGATATTTTCAAGTTCTGACCATTTGCCTAGGAATTTCTAAGAATAAATTTTTAAAAAATTAAAAGCTAATGTAAAAAAAGTGGGAGCAATGAGAGACATCAAAAAGAAGTGTAGTAAATACCACTAAGCACAAGCCCCTCCTAGAGTGCACAGGATGGCTTGCAGAGCTTTAGGGCAGCTGCTCCCAGACCTTTGAGAGCTCATATTCTCTCCCTTCCCACCCACACCCCTCCTCCTCCTTCTCCTCCTCCTCCTCCTTTCTCTTTTTCTTTTTCTCCTTCCTTATTTCCTCTCTCCCTCCCTTCTCTGATTTTGGAAAATGTTTTCCTATATTATCCATATTGCCCTCGGCCTTATTATATATATTTCAACCTAGCCTTCAATTCAGAGTGATCCTCTTGCCTCAACCCCTCAAGTGCTAAGACTGCAGAAGTATACCACCATTCACTGCTTAAAATAATTCTCTTAAACATCATTATTCTGAGTTTTATTAAATGTGTTCTCAAAATGCTTTACAGACTTTTAAATATAAATTATATAGTATGAATATTTAAAAATTTTTGATAGTTCAATCAAGCAAAATCAATGTAATCTAGCCAGTAACCACAGACTTTGATATTCTGTACCAAACAACCATAGCATAAGAGAAGTGTCTTGTGGATTTCCCCCAGCCCCCGACTTCTTTGCTTGGGTTATTAGTTTAGATTCTGTAACAAAATGAATATTTTACTTCCAGCCTTCTAGAACATGCTGCACACGAGATCACTGTTCTATTAGGTGAGTGTCGGATGAGGTCTTTCTGCCTCGTTTTCAATGGACTGCCTTCTTCATATGCTCTCACTTGGCAAAAGCAGTTCTGATCTCCTTTTCTTTTATTATAACGACTTTAAACCCTTCATGACTTGACTATCTAACCCTAATTACCTCACCTTCAAACTCATTTGGGGATGGACAGATGTGAAATGGAAGAGGGGCATTAATGTGTTCCATAGCAAGTTCATGTTGAATCTCTCCGTTGTTTTCTTCTCATCCTGAGCTTCATGTCAAGATCCTCCCAGCCATCTGTTATCAGTGACCTAATGTTGTGGTAATGGCTTACAACAACACCTATGTCGTTGGTGCAGGCTCCCTCCTGAGAATTCAGTCACCTGGATGCTTCTGGAAGATTGTCCAGTAATGTATCTGATGTGCAGGCTTGGCAACTGATGATTTGGAGTGATGGAGTCTAATAGTGGATCATATCTGTTCCCCCTTAATTCTTTTCCCCTGTTGGTTTAGACAGACTTCCTGTGATAATCCCAAAGAGGCAGGGGATTGGGTAGGAGGGAGGGAGAAGAGGAGAGGAGAAGAGAGGAGGGCAAAGGAGGGAATGGGAGAGGAGAGGAGAGGAGAGGAGGGGAGGGGAGGGAGAGGGGGAGAGGACAGGGGAGAGGAGAGGAGGGGAGGGCAGGGGAGAGGAGAGGAGAGGAGGGCAGGGGAGAGGAGAGGAGAGGAGGGCAGGGGAGAGGAGAGGAGGGGGAGGGGAAGGGAGAAGAGAGGAGAGGAGAGGAGAGGAGAGGAGAGGAGAGGAGAGACAAGATAAGACAAGACAAGACAGAGTTCTTGAGAAACAAGGCAGGAAGCCCTAGCCTTGGAGTTATGACACAGTTCCCTCTGTTCTTCTGTATTTGTCTAAGTACCGTACAAAGCCAGCTCAGAGCCATGGGATGAGGAGATAGATAATAAATCAGGATAGAAAGATTGACTACATCACAGAAGGGAGGTAGTATATATATATATTAAGAAATATTTGTGACTATGTTGTACTTTTTTTTTTACTTTTGATTGTGTATGAACATGTGCATATTTAAATATGAGTGCAGGAGCCTTTGGAGGCCAGAAGAGTGTGTTGAACTTCTAGAACTGGCCTTATAAGTAGTTGTGAGTGGTCTTGCAGGGGTATTGGGGATTGAACTTCGGTCCTATACAAAGAGCAGTATGTGCTCTTACCTGCTGACTCATCTCTCTGGCCCTATGTTGACTTTTTATTCAACACACTCCCTGTGCCATGATGTTGTTTCTGTTCTGTTGAAGAAGAACACAGGCTGTGTTTTCAGATAATTAATCTTAACTTGATTTCTTCTAT
The DNA here is from genome assembly GCA_036184795.1 of Tokudaia tokunoshimensis. Taxonomy (NCBI): domain Eukaryota; kingdom Metazoa; phylum Chordata; class Mammalia; order Rodentia; family Muridae; genus Tokudaia; species Tokudaia tokunoshimensis. The sequence continues at coordinate 68,243,253 of BTHU01000013.1, forward strand.
CTACTCATTTTCTCCCTTAACCAAACAATAATCACTTTCATTTTGCAATGTGCATGTCAAAAATAGTGCGTTTGTGGCTGGGGAGAAGGCTCAGCTAGCAAGTTCTTGCCTTGCAAGCACGAAGACCAAGTGTGATGCCCAGAATCTGTGCTTTGGAAAGGAAGGAAGGAAGGAAGGAAGGAAGGAAGGAAGGAAGAAGTTAGGCACGTGATGACTTGTATTTATAGTCCCAGTACCCTGCCAGGAGGCAGAGGCAGGCAGATAGCCAGAGCTTTCTGGCCAGCCAGCCTAGTCTACCTGTTGAGTTCTAGACGAATGAGAGACCCCACCTGAGAAAAGAAAGGTGGATGAGGATTGATACCTGAATCTGTTATCTGGTCTTTATACAAACAAAGAAAGATGCATACACATACACACATACAGAAAGGGATAAGGAAGAAATCGATCTCTCTGGATCCCAGTAAAATCTCTCCAACTTGATTTCTTATCTTCTTATTTTCCTGTTTCATAGAATAAAAGGGTAATAATCAGATTTATTTTGTAATGCATACATTAAAACTAGCACATTCAATTTTTCATTTCAAATAAAATGAATGCCCCAGCAAAAACCAGATAGGTCTGCAGTATTCAAGTTTCATCTAAGAAGCTGAGTTTCACATCACACCTGAGAGTCTAGTTTTGTCTGCTCTCCTAACCCCAACATTGTACCATTTATCCACTTAGGAACTGCCATTCAATTGACTTTTCCAGTATGTTCAAATATCTGCAAAAGCCTTGCTGAGGGAAAGATCCTCTGCTGCTAACTCATTCATCTTCCTAGACCATAAAGGCCATAAAACATTAATGAGGGTTAGATGTTAACGTGGCTGCCTTGTTCCTCCATTTGCCCAGTTGAGTTTTCCAGCAGCTAATAAATAATTGCAAAGCACCTTACGAAATAGGTGTGTATGTCCTGGCTATTATGTATCTTTCTGTTTATCACAAATGATAAGAGATGGAGTTCCTTGGGGTCTGCCAAGTGCTCAAACCATCTATTGGTTGGAAGAAGTACAATCAATTAAGGAGTAATATGAAGATATCAAGGTGCAACAGAACAGCCAATCTTTAAGCATTTTATTTTAAATTAGCATATGCTTATATCCACGCCAGCCATTTTTCCAAAAATGTTGTGGGTAATTTAACAAATCCAGGTTTGAGACCTGGCTTAGTGGTTAAAAGCATAGACTCTGCTTTCAGATAGCACAGATTGATTCCCAGCACCAAGGTCTGGCACTCACAATTGCCTAGACTCCAGTTTTGGAGGATCTGATGCCTTCTAGCCATTTTAGGTATCTGCATTCCTGGTGACATACAGAAAGACACACATATGGATAAATTTAAAATAAATAAATAACTCTCTTTTAAAAACCTGGAGATCCTGACAATGACAATGAGACAGTATTATTATAATCGCTGTGCAAATGGAGACACTGACTCACAAGTAAGGAAAGTAATGTATTCAGGGTCTGTGGTTAATACATGGTAAAGCTGAAATGAGTCCCCAGGCATTCTGACCCCTTACGGGCTACATCAATGCAGGCTAGCATTGTGTGCAGAACTCATCACTTCTGTGTCTTTAAGAGTAGTATAAGGATAAAGAAATGCTGCCTGCCTTCAGATAGACACACATTTTATGCATGTGCTAGAGTTTGGATCTTCAGTGTTCCCCCAAGGCACATATGTTGGAGTCATGGTACTGGGAAGGAACTATTAAGAGGTACTAGGACTGGGAAGATAACTATCAATTAAGTGCTTGCTTTGTAAACATGAGGATCTGAGTTCATTCCCAAGCACTCCTGTAGAAAAATCCAGGTATGTTGATATGATGCAACCCTGGAATCCTTGCTATAGGTAGTGACAGGTATATGTCTCAGACTTTCTGGCCACCCAGCCAAAAGAACAACACCCAAGACTGATCTTTGACTAACACAGACATGTGCACATATACAGGAAGACAGGCAGACAGGCAGGCAGACATGTGCACATATACAGACAGAGGTAGACAGGCAGGCAGGTAGGCAGACAGACAGACAGGCAGGCAGGCAAGCAGGCAGACAGAAATAATAATACCATTATGATGATCTCCTGGTGAAAGAAAGGCCTTGGCCATTAGGAGCATGCACTTGAAGGTGATGTTGAGACCTTGGTCCCTTCCACTTTTCTTCCTTTTCTCCCCTTAGGATGAAATGGCCAGTTTTGCTCTGCCACATAGTCCCATAGTTATATAACACCCCACCTCCCAGAGACCTAAAAGCAATGTGTCCATCACATCATGGACCTCCCCGGAGTTATGGCCATAGTACAGCCCTTCTTTACTTTTATGTGTATGCCGCTGTCTCTGCACATTTGTCTATGGAAGCTAGAGATCAACTATGGGTGTCTTTCCTCAGAATCTGTCCATCTTGTTTTAGAGATAAGGTCTCAAACTGTAGGCAGAATAAACTATCTGGCCAACAAATCTCAGGGATCTCCATCTCCGGGTGCTAGGATTACATGCATATACTAACACATCAGGCTTTTTTATGCGATCCTGAAGATAGCACTCATATATTTATGCTTATATAGCACTTTATTGACTAAGCCACCTTCCCAGCCCACAAATAAACCTTTTCTAAGTTGATTATCTATGGGTTTTGTTAAAGTAGCAGAAGCTAATATGACATGTGGCTTTAGCAAAATTCTCTAATCCTGGAGAATATTTGATGCAAGTGTAGCTTTATGCCTTCTCCATGAGACAGGGCAGACCGAGAATGCAAAACTATCCTAGGAGCCCTGTAACTGGCTATTAGTCCAAACAGACAGTTTTGGGTTTTGGTTTGGTTTGGTTTGGTTTTGGTTTTTAGTTTTTGTTTTCTTTTTGTTTGTTTGTTTGTTTTGTTTTTTGTTTTGATTATAGATCACCAGAAAAATGTATAACATTTGTATTTGACAAACTTTGATTTTATAGCTTTTAGATTTGTGTGTGTGTGTGTGTGTGTGTGTGTGTGTGTGTGTGTGTGTGCAAGAGAGTGGGGGGAGAGAGAGAAAGAGAGAGACAGAGAGAGACAGAGAGACAGAGATATTAGGTGCCTGTGAATGTGGTTGTGCATGGAAAGAACTGACCTAGTCAACCTCATGTGTCATTCCTCAGCTACCATCTACCCTGGTTTGGTTTTGGTTTCGTTTGTTTTGGTTTGGATTTTTTTGTTGTTGCTGGATTTTTTTTTTTTGTTTTGGTTTTTGTTTTTTTTTTTGTTTTGTTTTGTTTTTTTGAGATGGGATTTTCTTGCTGAATGTAATTCTCCATGGCTAAGCTATATTAGCTGGCCAATGAGTTTCTCCCAGTGCTGGGATTATAAGCACACACCTCAAAGCCCAACTGTCCCACTATTTCACATGGGTTATGTCTGGTCTTTAGGGCTTGTGTACCAAGTAGTTTACAGGCTGTGCTATCTCCCTAGACTAATTTCAGAGATTATTTCCCTACTAAGTTCTGTCCCTACTATGTCCTCAACTATAAAAGTACCCTCTGTAGTAGCAGTAACCACTCCAAAAGAAAGAGCTTCACATAAAAGGCATAGCCAGTCTCTGTGCAGCTGGAAGTCACAATTCATGCACATCTGGATCAGGTTTACTGCCCCCTTCTTTGCTTTCATCAAAACTTCATTTCCACCTTAGCCTAGGAGGAAATCTGCCTTTACCTGCTTCCTTTCTTATCTCTCCAGTGCAAAGCACCTTCAGTATGTTTATGTTAATTCTTCGGTTGTGAGAAGGGATGGTTAGACCTCTGTCACTTGATGTGATCCAGTGATTTTACAACCTCCTAAGCCCCTCTGTCTAATACCCAAATAATCACCACGATTAGTCAAATGAAATTCCCAACGTGTGTTTGAGGCTTTGAGATTAGATATCACTTAAACCTCCCATAATCTCATCCATGCCAAAGGCTTAACCTGGACTAGCTGTGAGGGATTGTCTTTTGTCAATTATGCCTATTTGTATTCTATTGATCTGTGTTGATAAGAGGAAATTTCATATAATTTCAAAAGAATTAATGATATTTTAGGATTTGCTGGGCTGCATTTAAAAGATGACTCATCACATAGCGCTCAACACACAGGGGAACATCCCGTAAGATTTTCTATTTCTTTAATCTTTAGGCAGGGAAACTTGAAAAAACTTCAGTCTTTATAATTTGCCTTTTCATCTAGTTGTCTGGCTACAACAAAACTTCCGGGCTGGAGAGATGGTTCAGTGGTTAAGAGCACTGACTGCTCTTCCAGAGGTCCTGAGTTCAAATCCCAGCAACCACATGGTGACTCACAACCATCTATAATGAGATCTGACACCCTCTTCTGGTGTGTCTGAAAACAGATACAGTGTGCTTACATATAATAAATAAATAAAAAAAAAAAAAAAAACTTCCATCAACAACAGTCTTTTTGAGAGGCTCAAACTGTCTGCTGGGCTCACAGTACAGCATAAGAAAAATGAATCCATTTTTGATAGCCACTGCTGTTACAAAAATGAATGAATGAATGAATGAATGAATGAATGAATGTCTTTTTGCCTGGATGGAATATAACATTTTTCTGCTTGGGCTCACTGTCTCCTGCAAGGCAAGGAACTGTTAAGGTTGTAGATGTCCCTACCAGGAGGAGCAGCTGAGGCCCATAGGGATTACCTTCTCAAGAAGCATGTCTGGACATCCTGACCCCTGACCCCTTCAGACCCAGATACTGGTTATGGACCCAGCCACTTAGTTTATATGCAGCTTTTTATCTCTTCTTCATGCTCAGACTACATGGGCTAAGTGCAATTTAGACTCTTTCAGACTTCATGGGTTTAGTTATTTTTCTTACTGCTATGACAAAACAAAACAAAACTCACAATACCTTCATGAATGGAGGATGTATTTTGATATAAAGTTTGAGAATAAAATCTATGGGATAGACATGGCCATAGCAGAGGGGGCCATGGGTCACGTTGCATCCATTGTCCAGAGCAGAGAGAGAGAGAGAGAGATGGATGCTGGTGCTCAGCTAGCTTTCTCCTCTTTGCTTAGTCCAGGGCCCTGGTGCCATTCATATTCAGGATGGGTCTTCCCACCTCAATTAACCTAATCTAGAACCTCCCTCACAGATGCGTCCAGAGGTTTTGGATCCTATCAAGTCGACAGTCAATATGAAACCATTCACTCCATCCAGTGTGCTTGCCTAGAAAGAACACACATATAATTTCATGTTCTCCGTGATTTTTTTGATACTATACATTTCCCTTTCATTTTTCCTTTCTCAATGGTCATATTTCATTTTATTGTAATTCTTTTGTCATGTAATTATTTTTTACCCAATTAGTAATTATAAAATAATCATGTTTTTTTTTCCTAACACCACCTTTTATGATAAGGCCTGAAAACACAATTGTTCTTTTAATTTTCATTAAAACTCAGCATCCATTTGTGGTATCCACTCTGCTTCTTAAAATATTTAAAGTGGGTGTGTATGTTATCCGTGTGTGTGTGTATGTGTGTGTGTGTGTACGTGTACATACACATGGAGCTTGCCTGTGTGTACATGTGTGGATGTCAGAAGTCGACATCAGAAGTATTTATTTCTCTCACTAAACCTCAGCTAAACTGACTGGCCTCCCCATGGCTGAGTTTCCAGGTGTGCACTGGAACATCAGACTTTCACACAAGTGCCCTCATGCTTCCATTAAATCCCGTTTCAGAGCTAAACTATCTCCGCAGCCCTGCTTTAAGTTGTCAATCTCTCATTCTCTGCAAAGAATCTATTAGATGAATTCAGCTTTGTTCCAATTAGAACAAAGGGAAGTACACCTTGCTTGTGATCCTGCAGAATAGAGACCATTGGGAAACTCCATATACTTTACTGGCAAACAAAGCAAACATGAAACACTGAAACCCTGTATGTTGTGAGGCACGCTGGCAGCCTGCCTCATCCCCAACCCTCTGCAAGCAGGCTGCTTTGCAATCTGGAGTCTCCCTGGGTGAGCTGTAGCAAAATTGATCCTAGGTGCATGTAAGACACAGCACATTCCTTCCCATGGTGATTTATTCCTGGCCTCTTCCCTTCATTTCTCCATTTAGCCAATCATTTAATCTCTGATATAACTCACAGGCAGCCATTGAAAATAATGCCACTGGTACTTACTTCCCCAGCAACAGCAGTGATGGAGATCCTTATGCCTGTATGAGCAAAGGGGCCATGTGGAGCCAAGAAGCCTTCCCAGTGAAGGTCAGGTGTGAAGAGTAGATTGCTACCAGCACTAGGAAGGCAAGGACTGCACTGATGCCATTCACCCTAATAGCACCGTCCCCTGGCACCATGCCTGGAGTGAGAAGGATACTAAAATATCATTTATGGAATGACTCAAGAAAAGGAAAAGGAGTTGACTCATCCAGTCAAGTGCTTGCCTAGCCAGCCTGAAGACCTGAGCTTAGTCCCAAGAACCCATATCAAAAACCAAAAAGCAGGCAA